>JAWZTD010000082.1:6020288-6052730 GCA_035221335.1 Echites panduratus
TAAAAGGGGAAGAGAAGCTAGGTTTAGGATTGGTATCCTATTTGATAGGAAAGAATAAATCCTAGCCATCCATTCTAGTAGATAAACTAATTCCAGTTGCTTTTTATATCTCTCATTGTTCATGCTTTTTAACACCACAAAATGGTTCTTGTTCATCTATTTAGATGAAGTTGAAGAAAGTTTATTTCTTTTACATCTATGAGTCCTCCTTCTTCATGTTGCTTCTTCAATTAATTCTTTAGATTTTCTGTCTTCTAGACTACATTTTCTTTTTCTAATGTTAATTTTTGGTTATCTTAGGTTGTTATGTGTTGAAGAAGTGGTTTCGGTACTTTTGGGCTTTGTATTTGTTTTCCATATTTGATCTATATGTGCTAAAAGTGTTTCAAGATTTTGTCTTCTTTTTGCTTCAAATGTGGACTTGATTCAATTTGCAAAATGCAGTGAAAGATTCATATTTGAGCTTCTATAAACAGGCACCTTTATTGTCCATTTTATTATTCCTTCATTACTTAGTTGTTTAGTGTTTGCACTGGACTGTGGCGACTTATAATAATTTCTTTGCAAATTAATTCAGCATATGTAGCCAAAAGCTAGTTGGTCTATGCCTAACTTTAGTTCCTTCACAACAATTCAAGCCACTTATAACTTGCCATATATACCTTAAAATGTTACAAGAAAACAAATTGCTAATAGGCTTTTAATTAACTTTATTGTGATGATAACAAATTAGTACTAATGAAACTTTAAGTTCATGTATTTTTAGGAAGTTTTGGATTACATCAAACAACCCTCGTGAAAGAGATTATTTGCAAGTATAAGTATGTAGTCTTCAGAGAATTAACCTCTCAAAATTTTGAAGAATTAAACTAGTAGCCTGATTGGATAATATTTTTAGATCTTTGTACCAAATTTACTTTTTGATGATTCTTGCACTCGAAAATATTTTTTCTTAAAATTACCTTTAAATCTTTCAAAATATATGGTTTTCTAAAAAGTATGTTGCAAGAAATATTTTATAAAAGTGTTTTTTATTAGTCTTAATTGATTATATCTAAAAAAATCAAAAATACAAATGGTTTTGGTCAATTGTGCTTTTTGGACCTTGACCGCCCAGGTTTGAACCATCCAAACTAACTAAATATGGATCCAAAATACTATTGAAAAAACTTTGGACCCTGATTCACCTCGCTTGGACGATCCAATCTAGCTTAATCGTTATCCAGTGATTGGAAAAATTATGGACCCAAATTTTTCCTTGTTTGGATGATAAAATCTGATGAAATCAAGATCCAAAATTTTTGGAATTAGTTTTAAATGGTCAAATTTTTAAATTTGTTTCTTTTTTCTTCTCGACCTTATTTGAGCCATTTTCAGCCATTTTCATACAGAAATTTCAGCACCGAAAACAGCAAGAAATAAAGAAGAAAAACAACATTCTAAAAGCTTCAATGATTTCATTCATCTAACAGAAAAACAACATTCTAAAAGCTTCAATGATTTCATTCATCTAACATCAAGTGCACCAAAGAATCATCAAGGAACTTGTTTGAGTCTTTATTGTCAAATCTCGCTATAAAGGGAAGTGCCTCTTGTTCTCATTTTATATTTTTATTTTTTTGAGTTTACTAGGATGTCTTTGTGATACAAAACCCTTGGAGAGGGTTATCCTATTTTGATTTAGTGTGCATTACGTTGTTTTTATGACACAAAATCCTTAAAAGGGATTATCCTAGTTATAATTGTTTGAAAAGCTTGGGTTTGTGGCCCTTGGTTGTATTGTTGATTGATATTAGTGGATTTGGGGAAAATCCTAAGGTAGAAAACCTTGGGTAATGGACTAGACTCACAAGGTGGAGTTGAACCACTATAAATTCATGTGCCTCTTGAATTTGCTTGGCTTTTATCTTTCTATTTCTTGAAAAGTCTATTAAGTAAGATCTTCACACACCAAGTGTTTGATAAATTGTCAAAACCAAATAATTTTCAATTTTTCAAGAGAAGGTTTAATGTTTAACTATAAAAAAGTTTCTAAAAACCTAATTCACCCCTCTTAGGCCTTTTGCAAATTAATCAAATAAACATACTGCAGTTTTCTTTTTGTATATCACCTTTCCCCAACACGCTCCTTTCATTTGCCCCCTTAGATTAATTCAAATTATCTTAATAATTTAATATTTCTCACTATCAAGATCAAACTGAGAATTAAAAATTCTACTAAAAAATCTTTCTACCGACCTATTTGGCTCCACCTTAAAAGGCTTGGGGAATGATTATATGCTTTTGTTTTAAATTCATAACATATGGCCATAAAAATATATGCTTTCCACTTTCTCTTTTTCAATTAAAGAGCCTTACTTTATTTGAAAACCTCTATCTTGGCTTTATTTTCAAGTTATTAGGTTGAAGCACAGATAACTATTCCAAGCTTGTTTAATGTTTGTTTATCTTCGATAGGTATGTAATTCTTGCTTAGCAAACCTCTTCAAGCCTATCCGTGGCATCTAATCATCTTTGAGTACTACTCGACAACAAAATAGTTTTAGACAAGCCCCAAATTGCTACTGTGGATCAATAGCCATTTTGAAGGGTTCAAGGATAGAAAAAAAAAAACCAAGTTGACAATTCTATGGGTGCTCATGTTTCAATGTAAGTTGTTACAAATTTTGCCTCTATTTTTTTTATTACCTTTCCATCATTCTAAATCCTTTTCACATGTTGTTTGTTGAAAATTTTGAAGAAAGGAAAGAAATGTAATTTTTTTGCTTTGGTTGATACAGAGGTAACAAGTAGACTACAATTTCTCTTATCCAAATATGAGCCAGAGCAATCAATGTAGATTGACAGAGGTGGAAGTACAAACTTTTCAAAAGGAAATAGCTTTTTTTGTTGAGAAGTTGGGAAAAGAATGCTTTCAAGAACTTGTCATGGTCATATTTTAAGAAATTCTTTCCGGACTCCTTTCTTAACTTCCCCCAAATCCTTGATTCTTTCATTGAATTCGGCTTTGCAAGTTGATAGACATGTCGAGCACACCGTCTATGCTCAACAAATGGCAATTTCTCTCTAACGGCCTTCTCCAACCCCTACATGTAATTTTTATACATTAAAATGTAGAATATTAAAAGATAATATATGCAAGATAACCATCAACTAAAATTTAATTGTATATTAAAAGACAAAAAATAGATTAATAACTATACATGAAATGAATGAAATATTACCTTTAGCATATCAGAAATAATAACCAAGTCTTCTCTATTTGTAAGTTCTAAATCATATTTTAGCATTCTTATGAACCAACCCCATTTGTGTAGGTCCTCCCTACACACCATTACCCATGCCATGAGTTACATTTGATTGTTTCCATCTCTCCCAATTGCATATAAAAGTTGTCCTTTGCAAATTCCCATAAGAAAACAGCCATCCATACCAAGAATTGGCCTACACCCCAATTTTCATCCTTTCTTTAGTGCATCAAAACACATGTACATACAATCAAACGCAGATTTTCTTTCCCCACCCTCATCCACTGTTTTAAGAACGCAAGTGGTTTCGGGCATTGTCTTGTGAATCAGGTATACATAGTCTCACAATCTTGCATATTCCTTGGTATAATCTCCAATAATATTCTGCATTACTGATTTATTGGCAATATAACAAATTCTGGTACACATCTGCTTCAACTCTCTAACTTTCAAAGACAGATTGATGTGTATGTCATCTCTAAACTCCCTTACAATAAATCTCTTATCCACAAGTGCAAGCTTATTGTTCAAGTTACAATTCCTGTTGTCAGTAAATATTTTCAAAGCAAATGCATCTTCATTTGAAGTTTGGCTAGCATACATTCTAAAACTACAACCTTCCTTACACCTCACAATGATTCTCTTTGTCTTATTTCTATAGAACTTCAAATCGTGATGTTTTCTAACAACATAAATTCTCACTGCTTCTTAAATTGCTCATTACTACTAAATCTCATTCCTAGAAAAAATGCTGGAACATATGAAGCAGGATCATACCTGACCAATGGTTTTCTCCTACTTCTTGTTGATCTATCAATTTCTCGCTCAACTGCATCATCAACAAAATCTGGATCCTCGTCACTATCAATCTCTAATTCCCCAAGTTCACCACTCTCTATATATTCACTTTCATTTACATCTTCTTGGTGTGGTATATCCTCCAAAACACTCTAGAAGATACTTGTTGCAGGATCCCTCATATTTGCCTCATCTAATTCAAGTGCTCCATGACCAATCACTTCAAGCTGATAAATCCAAAAAACAAAACAAATAGAATACTACACGACCAGAAAATATTACAATTCTAATGTAAAATGCAATCAGCTTAACAATAAAGCACAAAATAGACATGGATATAAGTATAACCATAAACTATACCAAGAAATAAAGTACTCACAGTTCTTGGATCCTCGTAACTAGTTTGCAATGGTTCAACAAGTAACATGTCAGGATTCTTTTTTTGCTGCCATTCAGATTCTTGTATCTCTCCTTCAATTTCATTGTTTTCTGTGGTCTTCCTTCTCTTTCTCTTTGTTGCATTAGATGGGTGATTAGTTATGTTCCTTCTTACAACTTGGAGTTCATCATCATCATCACTATGCATGTCAATCCCCACAAATATGTCATAGTAATAAATTTCTCCTTACCATCTTCATTAAAGTCACTTGAATCTTTAATATCTTCACTGTTAATTTCCTCCTCACTGGACTCTCCTCCGATGCCTACCTTTTCCTTTCTTGTTCTTCTTTTGCACTTCAAATTCTTTTTCATTTCTTTCTTTCATTTACTTCTTTTTCACGTTCTCCTTCTTAATTAATAGGTTTACTAGATGTAGACCCTTGAGTTTGTAGAAGATTGTATCCACGACTAAAATCTAGGTCTTCTTCCCTTCCTTCATTAACTACATGTGTGAACTCACACTCTCTTCGACTTTTGAGCCACTATTCTTGAAAAGGGGTTTTTATAATTTTCCTACCTTCAACAAACAACTCTAAGAATTTCCTTCTACATTACCTTGACTTTTCACATATGCACTAGACTTCTTTGTCACTTTCTAACCTAACAAATTCAGCACCCCTTTTTTATATGTAAAAGAGCCCTGTACAAGCCTCAATCCCATGTTTTTCAACCTTGTACATTAAGTTGGGGTAAGATAATTCATCCTCTAATAAATTAAATTTCTCAAATTTTCCCCCATTATAATTGGAATTCGCAAAACTACCCCTAATGTGTAATTTAAAATTGAACTTTGGCACTAAGATCCTGTATATAATATAACAAAAATGCTAGACTTTGATAAAAAAGAAAAAAAAAACTTTGATAAAATACTAGACTCACATGTTGTAAATGAAAAGGCAAAGACAATAATTAAAGAACTTATGGTACCTGGACCACAAAATATATAAATATATTTATATTTATATATACCATGTAGTGACAAAAATTGTGCAACATCCCTCTCTCTTTATCAACAAATAACCATAGATTGTCCATAGAAAAAGGAATCAAGGACAGTCCATAAAAAGGGGGGAAAATTAAAGAAAACACATACAATGGACCACATATAATTAATTTAATAGTTGTGACATTGAAAGGTTGAAAAGTTTGAAAAAGTAAAGAAAAAAGTTTGAACCCACATAAATATGTCTGAGAAAGAGACGAAACACCCATAAGTTCCTCCATAAAATAAACCACAAAATCAAAAAATCCCAAACAACCCATTTGAAAAACAAAACGAAAAACAAAAAACAAAAAAGAGGATTACCTTTCTTCGGACTGAAGGACTGAAATCGCAACAAGTCGAGACACTATTGCTACTACTATTTTCTTGAGTATGAAAGCCTCTGCAAGCTACCAAATCTAGTGCAGGTGCATCATTCTTTGGCCTATTACGATTAGCTTTCCAGATTGCGAATAGAGCAGAAATTCCAACAGCCTTCAACAATGTAACGGGAGGCACTATTCATTTAAGTGGTAAAAAAAAAAAGATTTCTTTTGCAGATAGGAAGGAAATTCTTCCCAATTATTAAAGTTGGGAGAGTTCCCGAGCTCGCTGGATAAAGAATGGCTACTGCTCGCGGGATAACATTCACTTTGTGAGAAACCAAGCAACCTCACGAGATGGCGAAATATGACAAAGCGAGTATCAACATCAAAGTGAGACTGGGGGCTGATAATAATAGCACAACAGAGATGAAAGCAGTCCTAAAAAGATGAGACCTCTCTATCTTGGCAACAAGAGAGCTCGCCAACATTATCGAAGAGCTAGTCAACACCTAGGTAGGATGCGAGTTCACTGACAAATCAAAGAGACAGCTGACAAGATCAAAGCCCTCAATTATCTCGAGGTAAGCTCCAAGAAAAACCTTCAGAATTATCTTGTAGAAAGCAACAATCATTCGTTGAGTAAATAAAAGCCCCAAGTTAGACTTGGAATGCTTGGCTAGTCCAAAGGATTTGGCCAGGCAAGGGTTTTAACTAGGCAGAAACCAAGCAACGATAATTCATTGTGAATCAATAATAACTCCAAGTTATACTTGGAAAGTTCGGCTAGGCTTTGGCCAGGCTAAAGGTTTCAACTAGGCAGAAACCAAGCAACGATCATTCATTGTGAACTAAAAAAAACCCCAAGTTAGACTTGGAATGCTCTGCTAGTCCAACGGATTCGGCCAGGGCAAAGGCTTCGGCTACTCGGGACCAAACAACGGTAATTCATTGTGAGTCAATAATAACTCCAAGTTAAACTTGAAAAGTTTGGCTAGGTTTTGGCCAGGCCAAAAACTTCGGCTAGGAAGAAACCAAGAAATTATAAGCCTCAATCATTTTTTGGAGCAACAACATTTCAATTTAAACTTGGATTGCTTGGCCAGGACATGGGATTCGAATAAGCAATTGGCTTCGACTAGGCAAAGGAAGGAGAAAACATTTAGAGAATCTGACGAGATATATTAGTGGGCTATCTGATAGACAAATCTTAGTCTCCCAAATATGAATGCGAGATAAGTAATTTGCTGGTTAAAAAAAAGAGCTTGTTGGCCAGATTGCAAGCACTCAATTCAAGAATTGAAAGCGAGCTGACAAGATGAAATGTAAGATGCTGGCTCGTGAGATGATAAAAAGAAAAAAGGAAGGATGTCGCTAGCAAGAAGCATTCAACTCAAAAAAAAAAAAAAAACACCATTAGATTGCCTTTTATGATGCCTCATAGAAAACCAAGATGAAAAAACATAAAAGTATGCGAGATGATGGTTGGAGAAGACATAAAAGAAAGGAAGAAGTTTCCTTTGCTAGTAGGCATTTAGCATAATGCCTTAATAGGGAGAAATAACTATATATAATTATTATCTATCCATATCTAATGACCTCACCATTTGACATACCACTATTAAAAGCCTTTATATTTTAATACTTAAGCTTACATCATTGCTTCCTTTTTTGGTCGCAAAACTCATAGCAAAATTGCCCACAATCTCTCCTAAATCTTTTCTTTAGTTTCTTTTCTTTTTCTTTTTTCAGTCCTTTAGTCAGAAACTTTGTCAATCCTGCTCTATAAGTGCGTTCAAACAATTGGCATGATTCAACCGATGTGACTATTCACAAAGGAAAAGCGAAGAACTCTTGAAGATATACCCAAATCGCGATAGCAAGTCAAGAATCTCAGATGATGCAAACAGCGGGGTGGCAATCTCACATAAGAGACATATGCCATATCCGTCCACTATTGTCGAGATACATCATGGGGCTATTGAAGGAAGTAAATAAAAATATTATAAAACCGGGGATAGCCTCTTATGCTCTGTTTGGCAAATTGAGTCCACAATATTCAGAGGTGGAAAAGGGAGTTGAAAGCCCGCTAGGGACCAAAATGAAGACTTACCTAGCAAGCCCCAATTAAGTTAGCGAGATGGGGGGAGCTTGATATCCCGCTACATTAAACAAGGCATCTCGTAAAGAAACGAGATAAAATGGACTTACAATTATCCATCACATCACTTGATTTAAACATTTAGACTCTTAAAACATGTTTGAATACCATTCCTTCATATCATTAAATGGAGGTCCATGCCTATTTAATGCAAACCAGTGCAAAGGATACTTGGCTGGCCAACATGATAAAAAAAGTTACTCCACCTACTTGACACAATCAGTTACCTACTTAATAATATTGAAAAGACAGTACCAGCTCTAAGGACCATTTGGGGACATTCCCCTAATAATGAAAATGTCACTGACAGGCTATAAATAGAGGACCCTCTATCGAGAATTAGGTAAGACATCTTTTTCTGCTCCAATCTTGCTCTGAAACTCCATCGAGCTTTCCTTCTTACAAAACTATTCTAACTTGACCGTCAGAGCAATTTCGGGAAGAAAATCTTTTGGGTTTATCTTTTGCAAGTTAGATGTGTTCATCCTCAACACTTATTTTTGCCCCATTCGAATCTCGTATATTTTTTACAGCATCATTGATGTTCTTTTGGTGTATCCAAATGTGACTTCTCATGTAGTCCCTTGCTGGTTTGTTCTGGACTTCAGTCCTGTGGCAAGCATTTGTGCCCAATATTTCAATCAATCTGCTTAAAAAACATTTGGGCCTTCAAAGGTGGGCCTTCATCTGTTGCCCTAACTAATTATATCGTGTTCGCCAGGCTCGTTGCGTAGCCCTCTTTGAAATCACAGGAAATGCAGCACTAGTGTGCCTTGCTCAGTTCCTCAAGATTACATCAAGTTGTGTGCAAAACCTGGAGAAGCACCAATATATGTAAACAGCTTGGCACGAGCCCAGGGCCCTCTTTGGCTTACTTAGTTTAGTTATAGATTTGGATTGAAAATCAGTATATGTGGGCATGTATGTAATCAAGAGTTGTTGTGGAAGCTTGGTATTAATGTCCAGTGAAATTTGAAAAATTGAAGCAGGCAAATGAACAAATTTTTGTCCTGTTCAATTGTTCATAAATCTTTAACATTCTCAAGAAGAGTTAGATTTGGAGACATGTACAAGTAGCACAGCTACGAAGTTCAATAGATAACTAAATTGAGTATGCCTTTCTTTCACGTATCATGTTATTAAATTAAAAGAACAGGTTATTAAATTAGATATATGTCCTTTCCTCCAACAATTTGAACCCTCTGTGAGACAAAAAAAAACTGTTGGCAAAGGCCAAACTTATGAACCTGAAACTTGATAGTTAGTTAAGTCAATTAAATTCTCTACTTTAATGTTGCAGTAAAGATTAATTAAACAAGCAAGCTTCCATTTAAAACAACTGCATTGAAATTCCAAAATAAATATTGAAACAGAAAGAAAAACATACATCAGGTTCGAAGACAAGAGAGATTGATTCTATGGCTATATAAATATCATCTCCCTGTTGTCTGTCATACACAAATCACCACATCTCTCAACTAAACTCCTAGTTTCATTACTTGCATCAATTCTTGGCTAAGAAAACATGCCTCGATCTCGCACAGTTTCTTCCATTACCATCGTGCTATTTTGTCTATACTTTCTAGCTGCACCATGCTTTGGCACTTTGGACTTGCTGGGCATTGGTTTTGGGGTGCAACTGGGAAACCCATGTCTAGCAGCCTTCACATCTACCCAGGGCTGTATTCAAGAACTGGTCTCTTCATTCTTGAGTCTTCAGGCTCACTTACTCGGCCCTGAATGCTGCAGGGCTGCATTGTCTATTGATGAAAATTGTTGGCCCAAAATATTTCCCATGAACCCACTTTTCCCACCTCAGCTCAAGAATTATTGCAGCACCACAGTTCCATTGCCATTACCACTGCCACCCCCAGTTCCATTGCCATAGACTAGAGACAGATATAGTATTGGAAATTCAATAAAGTGTTGGTGATGAAGACAAAAGGTGCTATTCCTGGAGAAGCCTAAAATCAGTCAGAGGAAGTTTTCTGGTTTTTTGTTTGGATGAGATTATCTCATTTAGTCTAGGATTAAGTTATCTTTTCTTTATTTTTCAGAATGAATCAGGGACTGATTTTTGGCTCCCCTTTTGTGTCAAAGGGAATCTTTTTTTCCGAAAATTGAATAAGAGATTGCTTAATTTGTTGCTTCAGAAACTGAACTTCCTATACATACAGAGAAACCTGCAGTCTTCAATCCTTGATAGTTTTCTTCTCCATATTCAAATGATTCGAGACTTGATTTTGTAGTTTTCTCCTGAACATCATTATTCACGGGGGATGAAACTTTAAAAAGGATAAGGACGATTCCGTAGATAATATTCTGGTTTAAGGTTGTCCGAACGTATGATTAAAAACATGAACCACCTAGCAGTAGAAGAACTTAATTGGGACAAAATTAGGTTTGACAAAGAAGAACGGATTTCCATTTTCAACCTAATCATCATAATACTAATCAATTAATTCCCTTTCTTGAGCACACCCTCTTTGTCTTGTCTAATGTTTTGGTTCGAAACATTCAGCCGAAGGCTGAAAGGGACACCACCCAATGAGACACTCCGCTCCGCTGGCTGCGAAGCCAATGACTACTTCTGGATTTGGCCTTCTGAGTTTCCACATCGTCAATGAATCTTCATTTCTCTGGAAATTAAGCAAAGAACTTAATATAAGCAAAAAGAAGAAAATTAAACCAAAGAACATTATATTTTCTTTATCACACGTACATTAAAAAAACCCACCTTAACAACAAAGTTTATCATGTTATCTTAGGCTCTAATTGGATACTCAATTTTCCATATTCATTCTTCATTCTCCATCTATCAACACCTAAAATATACGTGTCAATTAGAGTTCATTTTTCTTTCAAAAATAAAAAAAAAAATTAATTCATTCTATTTTAGATGAGCGTTTTAATTTATATTTGATTATAATTTTTTATTTTTAAAAGAAAAATGGACTCCAATCTAGACTTACATTTTATGAAATTGGATGATACCTTTTAAATGAACGGTATATCCAATCAAAGCCTTAGCTATTACGTGGTGAAACCTTTTTATTAATTAAAAAAATGAATTATTTATTATACTTTTAGTTAGAAATCAAATATCCTTTTTTTCTATTCGTGTAAAATTGAATTTCTTATTAATTTAAATTAATTAAAATTTTATTAAAACATGATCGGTATATTATTAAAAATAAATTTATTTTTTAAAAAAATTGTATAAATCAAAATAAAATATCTAGTTACAAATAGAATATAATAGACGTACAATCGGGTCGGGACACTCATCCAAGTAAGTCAAAAGTCTAATTTTGATTTACACATGCAATTACAAAAGTCAGTCAACAATCGAACTCTGCTACATTTGGACTGTTCTGGTGCTGAGCTAATCTGCAGAGACGGCAATATATATATATAATATAGGCAAACTCCTTAATTTAATTTCATAATTTTTTGTTTTGACTATATAGGATTATTTATTTATCTATTTTATCTTTTAGGTATCATATAAGCGATCAATTTAATAAGATTTTTAGACCATTTTTACAAGAATTCTTTTTTGATTATTTTTTCTTCATCCTAAACTCATTTTTATCAGAAACATACTTAGTGTTGAAGTAAATATCCACCGCTGCCCACATCAAATAACTCAATGATCTCGGCGGCGGCATGTTTGCTGTTCCTCCGAGAATGAGGGGCATGTTGATTATCTGAATCAATTTCTTCTCCGGGTACTTCTGGGAAAGCAGACACAGTGGAATTGGTGATTGAGGATTTTGATTTCTCTCTCTCCTTATGTTTTCAATCTTATGTCTTTTTTGCAGCCATGGCGATGTTCTGTTCCCTCTGTGCCTGATAACAGATCTGAGCCTTCTTTTGGTCATGAAAAAAAATCTATCCTTCTACATGCAAGATGACCAAATGGATCTTACGTTTTGTTAATGAATTTCATGGCTTCATTATCAGGGTTTGGAAATAGATTGCAGTAAATTCGTTATCAAGAATTTTTTACGACCAATTGAATAAAAATGAGTTTAGGTTTTGAGAAAATTAAAGTAACCATAACGGTGTCATATTTAAAACACCCTTTAAAAAATATAAAAATAAAAAAGAATTTCTGTGACAATTGATTAAAAATCTCATTTTTAAAATAATAGAACCTAATTCATTGTTGTAAAAAGTTATTGGATCTTTAAAAAAAAATGAAAATGCATATTCAAAATAAAAAAGTTATAGGAATAAATTGATCATTTTATTTAATATATATATATATATATATATAATCTCCTTCAATAAAATTCTGTTTTGATAACTAAAGCCAATTAAAAATTAAGATTAGTTAATAATAGAGAAAGGATTTCTTTTAATTTTGAATTTTAAGCAATCAGGGACAAAGTGATGAACCACCACCAGCACCTAATCCCTTACTCCTGTCCTTTAATTATAGGGTGGAAAAATTCAGCTTTTTTCCAACCAAATGCCAACTCTAAATTGGTACCTTTTGCGTATAACCCACTACAGCATCTTTTCTAGAAAGGTTGATTGGAATTTTGATTACTTTGATATATGTACATATTAATTAATTTTTAGTTATGGTTGATATTTTTGATACATAATAACTTTTTTTTTTCTTTTAAAATAAAAGAAGGTGCAGGAATATTGTGACTATTGGTGGTATCTTTTGTATATGGCAAGTACACTTTTAGGCATTGTTTGTAACAACCCCTTTGGGTTCCTTCTCTCCTTTCCCATTTTTACCTTTACTTGACTTTAACATTAAGGCTTTTGTGGAAGGCAAATAACTTTTCAACTTCGGCGAACCTATGCATAGGAATGTTAAGTCTCAAATAATTAACTTTAACGGGAATTGTTTTTTGTAAAAGAAAAAATAAATTATTTTTTACAAAATTATTTTTTAAAATATATTTTATAAACTAAATCTAGTGATAATTAATCAAATTTTAATATTTTTCTTTAAAAAAACTATTTATTTTGATGGTTTTAGACTTAACATAAACATTTATAAGATGTGTTTCATAGCACTCCATAAATATATAAGATAATGCTATGGAACTTTACGAATATTAAGTTATGGAGTGTTCCTATTAAGTCTTTAATAGTCAACTGTTAAATCAACCTTTTTTTTTTAAGAAAAAATAAATTCTTTTATATTTTTTTTATAAGTATATTTTATAAAGTAAATTCTAAAAATGTAAACTAAACTCTAGACATACTTAATTAAATGGTATTATTAAAAAATGTAGTTGCCTATGAGACATTTAACAAAAGAATTCCATTATTTGAGTTTCGTAACACTTTGTAGTATTTTCGTGTCATATATAATGTATATTGTTGCCTAAGTTATAGTGAACAATTATTAAAATTTGAATGAAGGGCTTAACTCCATTAAAAAATGCTTTTATAAAAAATTTATTTTTTAAATATATTTTATAAAATAAAACCCTAAAAGATTAAACTTGATTAAATTTTAAAAATTTAAAAAAAAATTTTATAGAATTTTTTTTTAAAGAAGAAGTTTAGTCTTCATCAAAGATTTATCAATCGTCTAATATAACTTGGGCAATTGTTCTCATTATAACATTTATATATATATATATATATATATAGAGGGTAATGCTATGAATTGTAATAATGCACTCTATTAATTTTCTAATGATAAAAGTGTAAGTCAATTATTTTTTTTATTTTAAAAAAGTAAAATATTTAATAAAATAAATTATTTTTTATAAATATATTTTATAAAGTATATTCTAAAAGGATAAACTAAACTTAAAAGTACTCGATCAAATTTAATTTTTTTAAAAAGGATGATTGATTATTAGCTTTGACCTTTAGAAATTTAACGGCGCACTCTATAGTATTTTTATGTGTGTATATATATACACAGAATTCCTATTATTTAAAGCTTCAATTAATTATTTAATGGTCAAAGTTAACAGTCAACTATCTTTTTTAAAAACAAAATAAAAAAATGAACAAGTATTCCTAAGTTTTAGTTTATCTTTTTAGGATTTAATTTATAAAATATACTTAAAAAATAATTTTTTATAGAAACTTTTATTTTCTTCTTGAAAAAAAGTCAACATTAACTTTGATCATTGGAGATTTAAATAAAGCATTAGCTTTAGCGTTGAGAACTTTTTCAAATTATAAAAGTTCAAATTATAGAGATGAACTAATCAAAGCTCAAAAAAGGTGCTCTCTTTTTAATTTCTATCTAATAATAGTTAGTTACCTAAATCATATATGGCCTTACACATAACCCCCAAAAAAAGTCTAAAATAAAAAGATCTAATATTCTCTCCACCCACAAGCCATATATATGAAACAACACAGTGATGTGCACTTCTTCAATCTTCTCTGTCATCTTTTCAACGCCATCTCTGCTCTTTTTTTCTACATTATCTTCTTGCCAAATGAAAGGAGGTTGTAACTTACAAAGCATCAATAAAAGACGACCTTAAAAGGTAAACTTATTTTAATCAATATCAATATATAAGTATGGAAGAAAAAAAAAGGAAAAAGTTTTTTGGACAAAATAATATGCTATAAAATAATTAAATAGGGATATTTTAAATATTTTATTAGGATGAAAAGACTAAAAAAGATAAAAAAAATTTTCTTAAAATCAATATACTATAAGGACATTAATGATATTATATTTGATTTTAGCCAAATAACACTACCCAAGTTCTTAACAAGGAAGAGAATGGGAATAACAATCCCAGAGAAGATTTGAGAATCAAGTAGTTAAAGTTGCTTTGTTCCTTTCTCCATTGTTTGAGCAATTTTTATGCAAAAGGAGACTTTACAGATGTGCGTATATATGCATAGCCTAGCTAAAAGTTTATGCATGTGCAAAACAATAAAAAAGAAAAAAAAAATTAATGACAAAAATATAAAAAAGGAAATACCTCTTGTATTGTCTAGGAAGGAGCTTTATTATTGGCACTCTCTATTTTTACGATTGACATCTACTGTGATATTGGCAATCTATTTTTATGATACACAACAAAAGTCCTCTCTTTATCCATTATTAGTTAACTTTTTAATATTAACCAATCACATTTTCATACAAAAAATCATAAAAGCAATTTACTTACAGCAAACTCTTCAATGCAATAACCACTACTAAATATCTAACTTAACTTTTTTTCAATTAATGGATCATAAAATTATACGTGTTTGACTTGTCTACTTACCGTCAAGTAGATATATTTGAGAAATAGCTCTTTTGGATATATAAAAAAATCATAAGAGCCATACATATCATGCACGGCTATGTCAGGACATGCATGCAAATAAATACAAAATATATCCAAAAGCATTATAATACTTAATATTATGAAAACATCTATAAGAAAACATGTAGAGAAAGGAGTTTTATAAAAATCGAGAAAAGGATTAAAACCACTTACCTCAAATATCTGAATCTCCATGAATAATCAAAATCTAACAAAACGAAATTTCAACTTAAATAGAGATTAATCAAATTCTAAACTTAATAGAGAATTTTAATCTAAACCGTACCCTTTTAAAATAAAATACCCAAATCTTTAATAAAATAAATAAATAAACAAAACTTCATTAAAGTAATAACATAGTCAGATAATATTTTATTAAGATAAATATAAGATTATTAAAATAAAAATTAGTAAAAATTAAAAAAAGTTATTATAAAATAAAAATATTAAAATAACTAAAAGCATATAAAATAACTAATATTAATGGCAGTCGTAGGACAAAAACAAGAAAGAATATTAACAGTACGACTAATTTGCTAATTTCGGTTTGCGGAATCCAAAGAGAATAGAAAACGAATTTGAAAACAATACAAACGGAAAAACGAGATACTACTATTGCAACTATTAGGCAGAAAAGATAACACATAAATATTTTTATTTTAAATAAATTTTGAACATAGATTCTTTTGAATAATATTATTCAATATAAAAAAATTATGAATATGTGAATAAAATTCATGAAATTGACTCTGAATCTTCTATTACACATTTGTATGTTACTTCTTATCACATCAATAGAAATTTAATATGTGTCCCTAGAATGATCAAGTTCCCTTAGAATTTATTTTATTGTATTTTATTTAAAGTTTGATTTATCTTTTTAGAATTTAATATATAAAATAAATTAAAAGATAATAATTAAATATTATAAATAAGATATTTATTAATATTTTATTAATATAACAAGAAGTGTCATGTAAATATATGAGAGGAGATCCGAAACCTATAAAACCCCAAAACATAATATTCAAATCTCTAACTTGGAAAATAAAACTTAAATCTAAAAAACTAGGGATTTGATAAAACTTATAATATTGAAATCGTACTTAGGATTCCCAAATTCAACGACTCCTTGAATGTCTTGTAAGGGTTGAGAACTTGTTCAAGTGTAGGGTATGAAACGTCAAACAAATATAACCTAATGTCTAAAATTCAATCCTATGTAGAATAGGAAAAGAATCCAAATTTATTATTGAGGGGTTAAGATTTCTAAAATATTACCAAAAGTTCCCAAATAATAACAATTGGACATTAAATTTTATGGGTCTTATAATGAATTTACCATTTTATCCCCATCAACTCCACCATCCACTGTGTCGTTGGACTGCCCCATACCATCAGTTTCGGACATTCAAGATTTCTTGGATTTCCCTAAATAATCAGCGTTGAATCAGACCTCATCCAATCCTTTGTCCAATTTTAGAGAGTGTGTACCCCACATCCACGGTCCCCCAATCTGTTCTTATCTCTTCCCCTTCTGGTCAGCCATCTTTTTACACTTTCCTCAAGCAAAGCATCAATGGCCCACTGCCAACTGATTTGCCCACTCCTGAAGTCTCAACATTTTTTTTGTATTTTTATTTTTTATTTTAGGTGCCAATTCTTTAAAATTCTTTATTTATATCTCTCAAATGTTTTTTCTGATATTAAATCAAAACCCCATGATAAAGAAATTTTAGTGTAACTACCATTCTTTTATCCTAGGCATTTATTACCTGAGTATTTCATTAATGTCCACAAATCTGAACCTTTATATCCTCCTTTTGAGACCCGGGCTATTATAAACTTCCATGGAGCCTTCAATGGCAAACTTTGTAGCAACTCGACCCTGCATTCTTTTTTTCTCGACCAGGGTTTTTGCTTAACAGATCTTGAATATTTGTTCAAATTTTAAAAAGATGGGTTCTTTTGCATTGCACTTCTTGTTGGGTATATGGGCTTGTTTCTATAGTTCTGCGTATTCGGAGGTGGTAAATGAGAGTGGAACTTCCCAGGGATTCGTTTCTGTAGATGGAGAAATGGCCATTGGAAGTATAGATAGGGATTTCATTTGTGCTACCATGGACTGGTGGCCACCCGAGAAGTGTGACTATGGAACTTGCAGCTGGGACCATGCTTCCTTCTTGAATCTGGTATTGCTTCTTTTCACACATTTGCTTGTTTTTTGTTTTTCGGCGTAATAGTGTTACACATGCTGCACCATTGCAAAGATTCTAGTCCTGGCTAATGAGGATTCTTTGAAACCAAATTCAGAAGATGTTTTCACTCGGGATTGGTTTTCTGGGCAGAAAGATGAACATTAATCTGTTTAAGGATAATTTATTTCAGTGTTTTCTGATTCTGAATAATTGGATTCCTACCTCAGAAGTGTGCTTGTTCCGTACTCTGTTATTTGCTTGAACTATGAGCTTTTGAGCCAATTCCATGACAAGACTGCTTGAAATAAATTCCATGATGGTTTGTGTGAAAAGGCTGTAATGTCGTCAGCGGCGGCTTTTTTTTTTTAAACATATTTGCGCCCGTGAGCTTCTGTGAAATTACAGGATTCGTTTTTTATTTTTTATTTTTATGGATTTGTTTTGTTTGATTGATGCTCTTTTTGGTTTTTGTGTTTCAGGATCTTAACAATAATATTTTCCTAAACGCAATAAAAGGTATTCAATTTATCTGTCAGATTCGTTGTTTCTAACTTCTACAAATATTCTCTAATACGGTAGACAAGTTTAATTACCTTTTCTCATCATTTTCTTTTTAGCTTTCTCACCGTTAAAGATTAGGCTTGGAGGCACTTTGCAAGACAAAGTTATCTATCAAACAAAAGATGGGCATCAATCCTGTACTTCATTTGTTAAAAACTCTTCAGAGTTGTTTGGTTTCACTCAGGGCTGCCTTCCCCTGCGGAGATGGGATGAATTGAACTCCTTTTTCAGTAAATCTGGGTAAGAAAGAAGCACCTTGTTCTGCTCTGTTTCTTTACAAGTTAGAACTTAACAAGGTCTAATCTAATGCACAATCCAGAGCTGTCATCATTTTTGGATTGAATGCTCTCAATGGAAGATCCATAAGGTCTGATGGTTCTGCTGTAGGAAATTGGGATCCCTCCAATGCTGAATCTCTTATACATTATACTGTTGAAAAGGGTTACACTATACACGGATGGGAACTTGGTAAAAATATTTCCCTTAAAGAATCAGTGTTCTGCTGATTGCTACTTTTGGGTAGTCTGAGTTGAGTTTCTGTTTTTTCAGGTAATGAACTAAGCGGTAGTGGAGTTGGGGTGAGAGTTGCAGCAGAACAGTATGCCTATGATACAATCAATCTACGAAACAAAGTTGAAAATATTTATAAAGATGTTACAGAGAAGCCGATAATCATAGCTCCAGGAGGGTTCTTTGATATCAACTGGTTCAGAACTTTCATAAACAAAGCAAACAATTCTTTAGATGTGGTCACTCACCATATATACAATCTTGGTGCAGGTAAAATACATACAGGGGAAATCTGAATGGTAAATCTTATTGCATCCCAAATCTGTAATTTCAATGTCTGTGTCATTCATAGGGGTTGATGAGCACCTGATGGAAAAGATCTTGGATCCATCATATCTTGATGGGGAGGCTCGGACATTTAGCGACCTTCAGAAAACCATCAAGTTATCAGGAACTTCGGCAACTGCATGGGTTGGTGAAGCTGGAGGAGCTTACAATAGTGGCCGAAACGGTGTAACCAATGCTTTTGTTTTTAGTTTCTGGTATGCATTTGCACAGAACTTGCAACAGAACCATAGGAACTACGATGACTTTGCAGGAATTATAACTCTTTCCTTACGTTGTTATTCATATGTAGGTACCTGGATCAGCTTGGTATGGCATCAGCTTACAATACAAAGACTTATTGCAGGCAGACATTGATAGGTGGAAACTATGGTTTGCTCAATACCACAACCTTTGTACCAAATCCAGATTACTATAGGTAAGACAATTCTGACAATCAACATTAAGAATTCTATACAAGAATCTGTACTAAAACATTCTGCTGCTGTCTTTCTTAACAGTGCTCTTCTTTGGCACCGACTAATGGGAAGAAATGTTCTAGCAACAAACTTCACGGGCACAAGGAAGATTCGGGCTTATACTCATTGTGCAAAGCAATCGGTAAAGTACATTCCACCCTCAATCTTTTAACTTGTTTTAAGTTGTAAGTAAACTAATTATTCTTTCTCTTGCATAATTATTCTTTCTCTTGCAGAAAGGTATCACCTTGCTGTTAATCAACTTAGATGGAAGCGACACTGTCCAGGTGAAAATTACACATAAGGGTACTGTAGTAAACAAACATGGCCACAGACACCATCACCGTAGAAAAATTATTAAACTACCCCGAGATAGTAAAGCAGTTTCAACAAGAGAAGAATATCATCTAACTGCAAAGGATGGAAATCTACAAAGCCGGGTTATGCTGCTAAATGGGAAAGAGTTAACAGTGGATTCATTCGGGAACATACCTTCTTTGGAGCCTTTGGCTGCAAATTTATCGGAGCCTGTAATTGTTGCTCCATACTCTATTGTATTTGTTCACATCCCACATATCATTCTCCAAGCATGCAGATAGATTATAGGCTAAAAAGCAAATGGAGCTGAAAGTGGTTCCTTTGATAACTTGGTGAATAAGATGTATCACCGAGTTAAATTTTTAATATAATTTTGTCAATAAGAAATTTGTAAACACATTTTTGTCATATAAAGCAGCAACCTTCAATTCCTTTTCACCCTCACCAAAGACTAGGACAATGTGAGGCAATTTAGATACATTATGATGGGGAAGAAAAACGGAAATTACTTAAACAACTTGGAAGAAATGATAATCACCCTAGCTTTATGAAAATCTAAGATATTAGTTCAGTATCCTTAAAGTGGCTTCCAAAATTGTGCCTTTATGGATTCCCTTAACTTGAAGAAACAGGTGAATTGATTGTAAAAGGACATGAGAGATTAGCTGTAAGACTCATTTAAATCGAGGAATCTGTAGATTCTGCCAGCCAATGTGGGAAATACACAAAATCTATATATTTACAATTGAAAGTAATTTATATACACATACAGAGTTCCATAACTGATGTGCAAACTTACTACAGTCTATAACTATGTATAAAATTGTAAAATGGTTCTAAAGAATCTAAGTTATCTTCTGCAAAAAGGTATAGAGGAGATCAAGTCACCTTCATGACTCAGTGGTCAAGTCAATCACTCTTTGAGAAAGTTTGTGGCTCACTGCTTGCAAATGCCAACCATAAGACAGTACCAGTAAGGTAGAAGAAAATTGATGGTGCAAACAATGAGATCTGCATGCCATGCATTTCAAATTAGTTCAGCAAGAAGCATAGATATATGGTTAAGAAATGAAATACTTAATGGGTACTATGGTGAATGTAACTCACACTCCATGAGTGAGTGGAATCAAGTAAATAACCAGTCAGAGCAACGCCAACAATTCCAGGTATTGCCCCAACAGTGTTGGTAATGCCCTGTAAAAATTTATAAATAAATCATCTGAACATGGAAAAAATCTTTTATTTCAGAAAGTCGATTTGTTGCTAGAAGATGTTGACACATACCAGAAGAATGCTAGCATATTCAGGAGACATATCTTGATGGGTACAATATAATCCTGCATGCCAGAAATAGATGAAATAAATCAGCACCTAAAAAATTGTGAAGAAGAATTCATATGAATCTGTATCAGTCATAAAACAAGTACCGGATAGGGCAAAACTTGAAAGTGCTAAACCACCGGTCAAAATTGTTACAATTTCCCATGGAGGCAATCCTAAATCCAGAGATGCAACAGCCATGCAAGTTGCAGGAGAAAAAAATGCTATTGTTTGGCAGATTTTCCTCACCTGTTGGTACAGAAGTATTAAGAAGCTAGAGATATGGACACTTATCCAGTGGATTTCTTTAAGATCAAGTTTCTTATTATTGGACATACCACAGTTGTATCAACCCCTTTTGCAATTAAGCTGTCAGCAAATTGTGAAGCAATACTGGTTACAAAAATTGAAGCTAATGGAGGAAGGATTGAAACCTGGAAGAATAACATATTAATTTTAAGGTTAAATCTTTATGATCACATTTTGAACTACAACCAAATCATCATATCAGGAAGTTTATATATATGATTTAATTAAGTAACAAGGTAACCTTTGTGTCCTTCCTTCTACAGTGGAACAAGATAAAAGCAGTATATGCTATTGGACAATCATACCAATACCCCAACTCAATGCACTGTCTCACAATCCTTTGCTCCCCCACCATAATGTGACTAAAGAAACACAAGGGTATAAAGAAAATAATTGCAGGACAAGTGCAGAGAGACCTTGAGGCTTGTATTGAGAGTCTCGGTAGACGTTGGTTGGGCAGAGAATGTTTGGTGGGGAATAGGCTTCTTTAGTATGATCAGTTGAGTTTCAACCAATGCTGGTAGAAATGGTGATCTTTATTGATATATTACTTATCCTTTTCCTTTTCTCTTCTAAGTGTGATGAATACACAAAAAGCATGACAAGTATATTGACACTAAATTGACCTATTTTCTACAATTGTTTTGGATGGCTCAAGCCGTAAGCTGAAGACTAAGGGATAGAAAAAATAAAATAATAAATACAGGTTTCAAGCGAAGATTTCATTGATTAAGTCTCTAATCTATTTAAATCATAGTGACAGGGGACAGGCACTGATATCTATCTTTAACCTAGTATCACAAATTTATACAATATTTTTACGTTCAAGGATGTTATAGACATACCCATGCTGCTTCCGTTAAATTAAGATTCAGCTCCTCACTGCAGATGTGCAATTGGAAACTTCAGTTTCATCATAAAATAAATTACATATGAATGACAAGATTACACTATCAGGGAAGTAGGCTCCGGAGTATCAGATTAAGGAACTAAATAAGAAAACATATCAGTATGAATTATTCTATTTTCACTTTGAAAGGGAAGAAAGATATCTTGGGTGACTAATTGTTCATCACAGGGTTCACCTAGCATATATACATTCTTTAGTTTAGCACTCGTGTTGACATATGAACTTTCTTTTACGAAAGTTAGCAACAATTTGGAACAGTCTCAAAAATACAATTACAGAATATATTCTTCTACATTAAAGAAATTGCTCAAGGTGATTAAGTCTGCAGGCTAGTCAAATCATTTTAATTGTGCTTCAAAAGAGAATGCGCTTCAAAAGAGAATGCGCTGCACAGACCACCATATTTCAAAGACTGGATTTCTTCACTCTTTTGAAGGAAAATTTATTATAACGCATTATCATTCAAACCACATATTCTCAATAATAAATTGAGGAACTTACAGTGTGAAACCCATGCCAGTTAAACTAAAAACATCCTTGAACTAATGGACTTTATAAGCATTATGATTCCGAATTTCAGGTGTCGAAACAGTTTGCTTCCGATTGATAACACCCACAAATAGCAAGGCTTCAAAAAAGAAAAATGCCAACATTGACATCATGCTTGAAATTCATTACGGTTAAGGAATACCTGAAATAGGTAGGAAGCCAGGCCAAACAAGTATAGTGACCCCAACTTCCACAAAAATGAGTATAAATCATTGCCCACACAGCTTTATTCTGAAAGAATGCCTTCCAGGGAACATCCTGTAAATCCACAGTCCAAAGAATCTAGTCATAGTTAGCCTCAATAAGAGTATCATAGAATTTTCTCTTCCATTTCTGTAAACCTTGCAATATTTGAGTTCTTGATATATGTCTTCGTAATAGGAGGCCATTCGGTGGAAAAATTTGACCAAAAAGTATAAGTATAGAAGGAGCCCGGCACTTATATTTAGTCAGGACTTCAGCAAAAGGATCAATTACATCCTTAATTCACTTCTGTTTTCAAGGTTAAACATTGATATGATTGTCACTTGATCTCAATAAAGAATTTTTCAAGTTTAGAACCAGAAACCCAATCTACATGTCTGAAACAGTTCAATTTGATGCAATATAGACTTAGCAACGGCATCAAACTTTTGAGTATTTTTTGCCAAAAGATAGAATACAAAACGAAAAATACCAACTTACCTTGAGTGAGCCACCCAATTCTGCCAAAGATGATCTCAATGAGTTATTCTTTGATATAAACTGAAGCCCTGGTTCATGAAGAAGTAATTTCATAAACTACAAAAAGGTTCTAAAGCAAGCTTTACACTCAAAATAATAATTTGCCTCCAAGAAGATGGTCATCATTTTATCTTTGTTAAATTTCGCCTCATCTAAAAGGTTATGCTAATAAAGAGTGGTTGAATTAACTACTTGACACGTCTCTCACTTGTGGGTTGAACACAAATTCTCAATAAAGGACTAACAAGTGGTCAGCAATAAACAGAGTGAAACATGCCAATGAAACGAATTGAACACAAAACCGTTTCATATCACACTGAATTTCTGCCTCCTTGAAGCTTTTAGAGGAGGCAGAAATTTACATATCTTCTCAGGTTTTCAGTCTTGTTATGACTCCCAGCATAGGATCGAGTCACAAGGGCAAAAATAATTCAGCTCATCAAAGGAAGGCAGAAACCTAAGAATTCAATTGAGAGAGAACTCCAGTCTCGTACTTTTAACTAAAACTCTTAGTGTTTTATTAGATTTAGGGAGCTGCTAAATGGATCAACTTTGATCTGCAAATTCATGGATCAAGAGGGGTAGACAAAATAATATATCATAAATACCCTTTTAGAGGGAAAACTAACTTTGTTAATCTAAAAATCTTCTTTCCCTCCAATTTTTCTCCTAGATTAACATAATTTATGAATAGATTCCTATTGCAATTAAATTCTAGAAAACAATGAGGTGATAAGACTCATTCATAAGTAATAAAAAATAGAGAATAAAGTTTCACCTGGCTATTGCCATAAGAATAGTTGACTTTGAATCTCAACACTCAATTTACCACAATGGATATCGCAATGGAAGACCATAATGATAATCATGTAGTCAATGATACAAATACAGAGGTGAGGAACCAACAAATCAATCAGCATGACCAAGAAATTGAACAAGAGGATACAGAAAGTGACTACCCGCAATTGGATAGAGATTATGAACATCCATCAAATGGAAGAATGGATGACAATGGCCAATATATTGTTGAAGAAGAATAAGAAAATAATGCAGAACCAAGAGTTGGTCAATTTTATGATAGCATTGAGAGTCTATTCAAGTTATACCTTTCATACGCTAGAAAAAAGGGTTTTAGTGTGGCTAAGAAGTCCGCTGGAAAGGATAATAACTGCTTTAGGCAGTACCAAACTATCAGTTGTCAATAGTCAACAGTGCTATTTAAACTGTCTTTTTATCAATAGTTGACTGTGGTGATTGATTATTGAAAGCTTTGGCTTCGCTTTAGTTTGTTCATCATGTCCCCAAAAAAAGTTAAATGAAGATAAACGAAGAAAAAGATTGCTAGTCAACTTTGATTAGTGCTATAAGGGCATTGTAAATACAAGACAGAGAAATAGCATCGTAAATGCAAGAGAGAATGTAATAGCAATTAATTTTTAATTTCAAATTTTAAATTTTGGTATTGAAATAAGCCATTCAAATAAATTAAGGATAAAACTGGTATAGTACATCATACTTTGACGAATCAATAGATCAATTTACCTCTTGATCCAGATCAAGTTGATCCAAAAAGCATTTTCCTTAGATTTAATGCCTTTTAAATAGGTAAGACTTATTAAGACAATAGATGACCTATTTTGATAGGCTTCTTTAAAAATAATAACTGCAAGATAACAATAAGAGAAATAGGAAACTAACTAACAAAATAATAAATAGAAGCAACCCCAAAGCAAATCTAAACTATTGCAGCTTAATAATAATAATAATAATAATAATAATAATAAACTATAATTCATCATTGTTTTCTTTTCCTCCTTCCATAGTAAAAGGTCCACAACAGGTTTCATGTAGCAGTTTGTCTTACTATGACTTGAAGATCACATCCCGTGCAAATATGGATTAAGAAAAATAAATAAGTAAAAGAAGACAAAGAATAAAAGGATGTATATACAGAGTGAAAGTAAGAATTATTATGTTTATGTGGGTAGATTCGTAGTAGTCATATATGATCAATAAGTACAGATATTGAGTTTTTTCTTGAGGCCTCCAGGTTTACGAAAAGTTCTTCACTGGATGTACAACAGTACAGGATAAACAATTCCACACTAGATATGAAAGATTCCACAAAATAGTACTCTTTATAAAGTCCTAGGCCACTCCAATAATTCCAATTAGATTTGAGTTGTATGTCCATATTCTTTCACAAGAATTTAAGAAGTAAACTGACCTTTATTAGCACAATTCAGTCATTTGCTGGAGAAATTCTAGCCTAATAGTTAATTGTCAACTTCTGAGCATTTAACTCTGGAATTAGTTAAATTCACATCTTCAAAATTTCCATCCTAATGCAGAATTTAGTGACAAAATATATATGGAAGAAGAAACTTTGCTTACCGGACATGGATGCGGAAGCCGAACCAAATGAAGGTTGATCTTCCTTAACAAACTGAAATGCCAAAAACCTGCGATATATAAATATATATTATTATATGCATGTTGCGTTACTATGTTGAGCTTCAACCTCATCAATCTTTCCTATAGGACAATGAAATTGAGAGAATGTAGTAATTTATATGTCAAGTCAGTCCATATCTCTTCATTTGTACAACATGACAAAGGGCTCACATTGGACAGGAATCAAAGAGGGAGGAGGGGAAAAAATATATAGACAGAAAAGGATCCTTTCACTTTGCCAGCTTCAATGAAATAAATTATTTAGTTTATTTAAATTTTTTTTTTTTTTTAAAAACCCTTTATCTCAAAGGTTAAACTCTAGTTCAAGAACCATAGTTTTCAAAGTTATAGCACAAATAATCCAGTCCTATGATTTGATAAGACACTCAAAAGGACCCAAGAAAAACTACTAAGCTGTATGCCATGCCAGCATGAAAGCTATCATGTTAAAGTACGAGGCCGTACTATATTAAACAATCATTATAGGCCAAAATGGTGTCCTAATTTAACAATGGCTACTTAGACCCATCCTTATCAATTATGCCATGCATACAAGTTCACAATGTAGGATTGGAGATATCACACTTAGCGACTTACCAAGCTATTCCAAGTAAACCAAATATGTAGAATACTGATTCCCAACCGTAATTCTGGATTAATGGAGGAGCTAACAGGAGCCTGCAAATGCATAAATTAGAAATAAGTTACAGGAAAGTCCAAAAAGGTTACATTCTCTAAAAATGCAGGCAAGCTTCAACATAAATCTACATGGTATGCTTTACATATCTACGAAGTAAATTCTACTTTTTCACTTCTGAAGGGCTGGGGGGAGTTCTGTGAGGGAAAGCTAAAGAATTCAAATCCAAAGAAGAATGAATCAACTCTACAGGACCAAAAGCATATGTGCATTTTAAAAAATACTCATAAAACAAGAAATCATCAGGAAACCATGTACATGTTCAAAAAAAAGTTATTTGGATAATATACAGATACTTATGGCCACAGCCCATCACATGCAGGATAAGTCATGCATAGAGAGCACAGAAAATTACTAGGTAGCCCCGCTAATGAGGACTGACATTACAGTAAGCTAAACCTACCCTGTCACACTTCCAAAACTCAAGCCGCCAAAAACAAATGATACAGCACGTGAGCGTTCCTCCAATGGTATTGACCTGCCCAGGGCCAAGGCAAATTATTAATATCAATATAAATTAACAAAACAAAAAAAAAAAGAAAAATGAATTACAAGATTACTTAAAAAATATAATTCATCTAGTTACTTATTATAAAGTTCAAAAATCATTCTATACTAAATCTAAAATGTAGAGCATCGGGTTGTACAACAAATAAAATAAAGCAGAATGCTAAAACAAAAATATTAAAAAAGGGATAAGCAACAAAACAGAAGAAAAATATTAAATCAGAATGCATTTTTTAAAGGACGTTCAAAATTAATATACACTTCACTGAAAGGCATGGCTCTAAGCTCTTTTCAGTGTGAGACATGCCTGGCAATCATATCTGTGGCAGCTGATGGAGAAACACCTTCTCCTATTCCGACCTACATTAATCACAAAGATATATTGGTAAATTAGTGGTATACAGGTGTAAGAAAAAAATACACTGTGAAACGTTATTGGTGAAATATAGGTATAAAAGCTTCAGTATTCATAGATTGTGACTATACAGGTATTGAATATGAACTAAACTATCCGAAGCATAAAACACGAGAACAAATACAAAGTACTCCTTCCAAAAATAAAGGATATTTTAGATAAAAATGAGAACTATTTAAAAGATGAAATTACCAAAATCCTAGAAGCAAGAAGTCCAGGCATAAAACCAGCCAGAGAAGGAACTAATGTTGTGGCTACCGACCAAGCAAGGACGCCAATCGCAAGAACTTTTCTGCAGGAAAATGCTACTAGATAAGTGCTACTATTTTAGAGAACACTGAAATAATTATCATGCATAAGCACCAAAAGGTAGAGCTTCAATATTACATTACAGGATCATGGTGACTAACTTATGACATGGATTAAGCATTCAGAACCTGCATTTTCCCTTTGCATCTATCACAATTTTTTTTTTCTCTCTCTCCTTAATATAAAGTGAATTTTCCCTCCTTTTTGTGTGCGCGGGGGGCTAGTAGACCTTTCACACAATTCTTTTCTGATTTAATGCAGTAGCAGTATATTTATATGTCTATGAGGTTACAGAAAACAATCATGGTCAACTATTACCTATAATCCAGATATCATATCCTCAGGCCATTCGTTTTTAACAGTGTACTTTTATACTAAGAATAAATTAGAAGGAAGAAAGGGTGAATTAGTTAATGGAATAAAATAATTAAAAGGGCATTTTGGTTAAATTAACCTAGAATTATGCTCATTACTTGTCTCTCGTAGTCCTGAGAAGTCTAAATGGACAGTTAAAAAAGGAACAGAAGTAGTATAATAAGAACAAACTAACAAACTAAAGCAAGAGGATATAGATACTGTACTCGTGCCCCATAAAAAACTGACCTTCCACCATATACCCTTGCCAACCAACCACCAGGTAACTGACTTAAAGCATAACCCCAAAAGAAAGATGACTGCACTAGTCCCGCCACAGATGAATTCCACCCGAACTCATGAGACATTGGAATAATAGCAACACTCAAATTCACCTAAGCATTAAAAAGAAAATCAGGAAAATTTCATAAAAGATATAAATTTATGGACCAAATAGTAATATTGCCAATATACATTCGTGATTCACCACATTTTTTTTTTATCATTTCCTTAAATAAGAACTCCAAGTCAATGAATTTCAATCTTAAATAGCCATCTAAAGATTAACCACCATAACCTCATGGTAACAAAAGATAACCATGATGCAAGAATTTAACACAACCATGATCCCAGGAACACATAAAC
This sequence comes from Echites panduratus, assembly GCA_035221335.1. Classification (NCBI taxonomy): domain Eukaryota; kingdom Viridiplantae; phylum Streptophyta; class Magnoliopsida; order Gentianales; family Apocynaceae; genus Echites; species Echites panduratus. Next base: position 6,049,089 of record JAWZTD010000082.1, read on the forward strand.
CACAAGATCAGAAGAAAACCAAAATTCTATGCTATGCTCATACTGTCTCTAATTTCCGTAATCAATACCAACACCCACCCAAAAGGAAAAAGCCTCTTTTAACTCAATTTTCCTAAAATACCCAATAGAGTCTCAGGAAAACAATAATACAGAAAAGTAAAGAAAATTATGAGTACCTTGTCCATATTACAAATAACAAATGCTAGAGCTGTCGTTCCAATAAGCTTATATCTCTGAGGAAGATTCTTCCACGGTGGCCAATTCCAATCAAACTGCACTTGTTTATCATCATTCCCAACTTCCAATTCACTAGCAGAAGCTTCCGCAAGGGCCCTGCTCGGGTCCAATTCCTTATTCACCCGAAACCCCCCAAGTTCTTTCTGTGCATCTACAATATCTTCTCTCTCTTTATCTTTCACACGGCAAGAAACTCTGAATTTGATACTGTGCTTAAAGGCAAGTACGTTCAAAGGAAACTGCTTGCTCTTAGAGGCATTAAAGATTGAACTGTGGTCTGCATGATGAGAGTAACAATACCTACCATTCTCTGGTCTCAAAATGAGTTTAGCCATGGCTGCTTTGTCTGTGGGAGAAATCAAAATAAAAAGTGGATCCCTTTGTTCTCGTGTGAGAGAGACTTTTAGAGCCCAAAGAAGAAGAAGCCGAAGAACATGTTTTTGATCAGCTGTGGTGATTGTACACGCAACAGTAATATCAAGAAAGGACCTGAAGCTGCCACGGAAGTGGCGGTTTGTGGCGTCCGTTTAACCGCAAATCCCACGAAAATTCTACGCTTTTTAGTTTCTTTCCTTTCGATTGAGCAATAAAAGAGCGCATAAAAAAGGATGAGTCCACTTAATTTGTCAATTTTTTTTAATTTAACCATTAAATTTAAAAATCATTCAATTTCATCTTTTTTTTTTGAATTTGAATTTGAATAATTAAATCATTATGTGATAACTGGATTACGAGTGAAATTCACACATAACCAACCACAGTGAGCAAACAAATTTTCTCACGACAGGGCAAAATTTTAAAAAAAATAAAAATTCTAACTTGTCAATACTTTTCTAGTTGTGTCAACCCTACCATTGTTGTTAAAATCCCAAGTAATCTTACCAGTTTACACAATATGAACCTGTAAAATCTGTTCAAAATCAATATTATAAGCTAAATCGATAGAAACACGAGTAAACTCTATAAACTCATATGAGTTTACTATTTACCATTCAGTTTTTTCTAAAAGAAGTTTGCATTACAAAGGAAAAAGACATCGACGGTACTTACTTTTTCACAAATGGAATACAAATCTGAATAAAGAAAAATAAGACAAAAATGAACATGTTATGGCCTCCAACCCTAGAAATAAAAGCTTGAATCATTTGGATAATCGTCAAAACTAAAGTTCTCCAAGGAACCTGTCATGGCTTTATGGCCTCCAACCCCAGAAAATAAGATGGTATTGTTCCAGGTGATATCTAAGATTAATGCTATTTTTTATGTTTCTACGACATTTACTTTTGACTGTTATTTTTAAACAATGTGGGATTGATTTTAATTTTCTAAAACTTGTTAGTTGGTTGTCATTTTATTTGGAATTGATTAATTTTGATTTTAGACTTTGTTTCTTATATTTATTGAGATAGTTTTTTTATTATGATTATATAAAAATCATTTAATATATATTTAACAGGAATATAAACTCTACGATTTTACTAGTAGAGTTTACGATTCGAGTTTACAAAAATTCTCTAGTTTAAAAACCTTAATCCCTACCAATTTCTTCCACAACATGCCTTGAAGTTTCAACAATTCAGATCAATCCTAAAAAATCCCATAAATATTCCACTCATAAAAGCATCAAGCAAATATGAAAAAGATGAATTCAAGGTTTTTGTAGCTAAAACTCTCAAATAAAAGAAAAAAAGAAAAAAAAGTGTAAATCAGAGGCTTGGGAAAGGTACACCTATGGATTGAAACTTGACGACAGTAGAAGAAGAGCTTGTCAAGCTCAAAGAAGAAGAGGACATCATTGGTAATAGAAGAAGAGGATGTCACTTGCAGTAGAAAAGGACGTCACCAGCGAAGAAGAAGTTGTCACCTACAATAGAAGAAGAGGATCACCAATGAAGAAGAAAAAGAAAAGAAATTCGGGCGTTTTCTATTTATATATTATTGATGGGGCCAAATTGGACCTTCAGGTCACTCGACAGCAATGGCGCCTAGTAAGAACAATTAGAAAATTAATCGGATCACCGGAGACGGCTATTTGAACTTGGGAAACTCCGATGATCAAGTCAGTTACCAGAAAAGATAAAAGATGGAGAATACATGTATTGATTTTTACTAAATATGTTCTCTCGTACCTTTGGTTTGTGTTTCTGGTTTCTTATTTAGATGGAGGCTAATCAATTTCCTTGAGTTTAGGAATCGTGTCCTAATGAAAATCAATTATATCCTCTGTGATTGGGCATGATTGAAGAAAGTATATCTTGTCAATCTTTGAGCGGATCTCTCTTGAGAGTTTTCTTTTTGGAGTGTGCTATGTTCCCTTAACTAGTCTTTGTGATCATTAAGGAAAAGTTCTGTGACCACCAAGGGTCTTTGTAGAACCCCTTAGAGACCTTGCTGATAATGGCCCATGACTTTTGGGGACTTCCCTGGACTTATATTTCTACCATAAGTCTCTGACTCACAGGTCATAGAGTTTAGTGAGATAGTAGGAGGTCGTGGTCCCATGGAAGGACCTTCTTGAGGCTTTATCAATGTATGTTTATAGACCTCTATAGGTATGGATCCCAAAGTAAACCGTATGGGATCTTTACTCCTTGAATCAAGTTTGTGGGTAGTTGGATCTGGTTATTTGGGTTATACCCGTTTTGCCCATCTTAAAGACCTTTTAAGTATCGAATCGTTTTGGAAAATGAATTGCTATGACTTCATTCAATGTACCTTTTTGTTCAAAGTTTCTTGAAGGTCGTTGGAAGCTCAACCTTTGGAAACTATGCCTTTTAATGTATTTAAGCCTACAGTTGTACCACATATTGATTTTAGCAACCATTTAGAGAAGGTAACGTCTCTTGGGAACTTCCTTCTATAACTCAAACGTCACCAAAATCTTTTTGATATGAAAAGATTTGACCTTTTAGTTTAATTCTTTCAGTAAATTATTAGTTACCTTTTCTCTTTTTAACTTCTCACAGCTTCTGAAGCCTCTCGAAGAGAACTTTTTTACCTTTGAAGTTCCTCTGTACTTATTCTCTACTGTAATCCTGGGTAGGTATTTTTCTTTGACATCAATGGTGTCTTTTAGTACTTCTATTCCAGGGATCTTCATTGTCAAATTAGAGAGTGAAGCTCTTGAGAGAGATTGGACTGCTCTCATTTTATAGGTATCGGAGAAAATTGTAGGAAATCTCTTTCTCAGCAAGGCTGAGGATTTTTAGTTGGTTTGTATTTCTTGGAGTTATGCTTTCAGATCTTACAACCCCTTTGGTAGGAATCTTATGAAGGCCCAAATCTTTTATTTTGGATATGAGCCAATTAGTAGGATTAATTAAATCTTTTAGGTTAAGTTTAGTTAGGCCCACCAGCCCATTAGGGTTAAACCTAGTATAAATTGATTTTAATTCTAGGTTTAGA
>JAWZTD010000082.1:6052830-6072869 GCA_035221335.1 Echites panduratus
ATATTTATTGAATATATAATATAATTTTTTATCATGAGTGCATAATTTAAATATGACATTTTTTATTTAGTGAATATACATTATAATTTTCTATGTTCATTTATGAATTTTTATTTATAATTATGACCCCCCTCCCCACAAATCCTGAATCCGCCACTGGGTGTAAAGATGTATTAGGAGATAGGAGTGGAGTCGAATACACTATTACTTATTTTTAAGATTAAATATTATTTAAATAAGTCTCTTCTTAATTATGTCTCAAAAAATGAGGCGTGTTTGTTTATTGGAAGCTTCTTCTATTGGTTTTTCCAAATGGGAAATAACTTCTCCATGTCCAAGCTTTTAGTCTCTTTAGAATTCACCTTAAGATTTTTGTGGTAACGTTTGTTGGTTTATTTTGGAAAAAACTAGTGTTTCCTAATTGCTATTATAATTAATAAGCTTTAAAATTCTCATTGGAAAAAAGAAAAAAAAAATCATTTTTGTAATGATGATGATGTCCCAAGTAAAACATAATTTCTAGCTAGGAAGGAGTCATGTGATTTATGATCCTCTGAGGTTGTAATGGGGCCTCACTGCAAAGGAAAAAGATCAAGAAAGATACTTCAGGTAATTGATGCACGATTATTCCAGTCTGTAATCAAATAATATGGCGAGGCCTTCTCTCTCTCTCTCTCCCCCTCTAGAGAATTTGAGCTGTATAAGTGGTGGGGTTCAAATCCATTGCATTTAATTATCAAGTCAAGCCAGACCTCTGGACTGGAGGTGGCAAGGGCCGGAGACATTTTGGTTGAATTGACCGTTCTATTTTCTTGATTGGTCATTTCTCAGCGTTAACTGCTGTGGCTGTGGTGTGGGGCCTGTGGCCTACACCATATATGCACTAGCTGTGGAGAATATTTTGGTTCAGTAAACATAACTTATGTCTTAAACATTCATGCGTAGGTCCTTCTTAAATTAGTAAAAAGTTAATAAGTACTTTTTTTTATTGTTTTAAAAATTTAAAATATAAAATATATTAAAAGATTTAATTAAAGATTATATTTAAGATTTTTATTAATATAATAGAAAATTTAATTTATATATATATATAATAAGAGATTTTGAGTCATAATCAGTAAATGTTGTCCATTTTTTTTCCTTTTATGTCCTATATTATATATATATATATATATATATATATATTTATAATTTATTTACATGCTTATATTCTCAAAAGGGACATGCATAGCTATCAAGCGAAAGTTTTTGGCACGAAGCGGATTTCACAATTAAGCTCAACCTTGTATATTAATCCGAAACGGTACACGAAGAGAAAATACAACCGTTAGCAATTAACTAAAAAGAAAACCTAACACTCTCTCCATTATAAGTACTTGTCATCATTTTTTAAAAAAAATTCTTTTTTATATTATAATCAAATTAACAATAATATCTAAAAAAAAAGAGACAAAATAATATGTAAAAAAATTAATAAAATATCTAATAAAATCATAATAATAATTTATATTTAATAACTAAAATATTTAATTCAAATGACTTATATTTAATGACGGAATAAATAATATACAAACACTAAATTATGACTTGAATTTTCAATGAAACTATATTTTTTTCAATATATATGTAGAGAGTTTGACCCTTGAATACCTTTTTTTCAATATCATAAGCCTCAAGAGTTAAATATATATATATATATATTTTTTTTTTATTTTAACATTAATAATTTAATCACTAGTTACGTTAAAGTCTCTAGAAAGACTACGCTAAATTAGTTTGGCTTTGCATTTCTTAGAGTTTTTAATAAGAGTTAGAATTTTAAATGAGAGGACCAGATTGACCTTAATGTCTAAAAGACTGCCACCAATAACCTAGTCCAACCCAAGCCTCTGGAGGTTGGGGAGCTTCTGATGTCAAGAGTTTTATATTTTTTACTATAAAAAATCGTCACATTAAAATATATTTACAATTATAGAGATAAAAAAATATTATAATAAATTTTAAAGTAAAAAAATGAAATTGTAGTTAATTAAAGTTATATTAAATAATATAAAACCAATCTACATTTTTTTTTTCTAAAAAAAATAGTGAAAGTAAACTAATGATTAAAGCCAACCAAGAATTAAATAATAATATAGAAATTATATTATAAAAAAATAAAATTAACCTAACAATTCTAAATTTTTGTAGAGAGAAATACATTAGCAATAAATATAAAATGTATTAAGAAAAGATAGAAGTAAACTAGGGGTGGCAAGATGATTAATATACTCATTCAAGTAAATGATTTTAAATATAACTAAAATATATGAATATTCATAATTAATCATTTCACTTATTTTTTAAGATAAAAAATCTATCTTATAAAGAAAAATACTCTAATACTCAAATTTGCATTCTATGGTCTTTTTTTAAATTTCTCTTACCATCTTTATTTTTAAAATTTTCTTCTTATTATGTGTCACTTTTTTTCTCCCTTTTTCTTTCTTGATCTTTCTTTATTTTTATTTTTCTTTCACTTTTTCTTTTTTCTCCTCATTTTTTTTAATATTTTGAAAAAAATTCATTCTCGAAATCCATCACCTTGCCACCCTATCGTCCCCCCAACCCCATTCTTACGCATTTCATTCTTTAGTTTTTTTTTCTCCTATTTTTCTTATTTTTTTCTTTCTGATTTTTTATTTGTTTCATTACATTATTTTGAAAATTAATTTCATTTAACTACTGTGTATATCTTTATAATTTATAACAAATAAAAAATATAAAATCTTTTGAGAGTAAAAAAAGTTCAAATATAAAAAAATAAAATGAAAGGAAAGGAAAGGGGAAAAAGGAGAGAAGGAAATAACAAAAAAAAAAAAAACTAGGGAAGAGAGAAAAAAATGAAAAAAGGAAAAAGTAAAGAATAAAGTTGGGTTAGAGAATCTATTAACTTTTGTTTACTTGAAATTTAACAATTATTGGATTCACAAATACTCATTTATATATTTATATATACGAGTAATTATTTATATCAATCTTAAATTAAATAATTTATTTATATCAATCAATTAATAAATGATTTATAAATATTTATTATTTTATTAATCATCATCTTTCTACCTTTAAAATAAATTAATATTGCAATAAAACATGATAACAATTCCCATATATATTAAAAAAATTAGTCGAAATAAGACCTTTAAGTTCTCGGTCCCGAAAGGTCCGACAAAGGATCCTCCAATCAAGTAAAGAGTTACAAATTCAAAGTTTATATCGTCTAAAATTATGGAATTGGACCAAGCAGATCCCCCAAGATCAAACCCTGCTTTTGTAACTGTACTTGGAATAATTGTCTGAATATATAGCTGACTTCAAAGTGACGAAGCCAAGAACGGAAGAGTGCTTTAATAGTTGCTTGAATGATGAGCTGCTTGACTTGTAATTCCAATACCGATTTCTACCGGTTTCAATTCACAGGCAATATTCTCGCCAACCAAGCACTCCTTGGGTGGCGGCGGAAGCAGCGGTCTACTCCAAAGTCCTTCACTTCTCATAATAATTAAACAAATGTGAAATATCAATCGCCTTTTTCCTCAAAGGAACCAAAAGAAGCGGGGAAAAAAAAATTTTAAAAGGCTTGTTAACATTTAATTATTTATGACTGATACATAACTTTGATTGATAAGTAATGCGCGAATAGGATTGAATTGGGTCTCTTTATGGGTTGAATCTGTAAGGTAAAATGATTACAGAAAATTAGAGATAGTCTCAATTTTTCTTCCATTTTTAAGTCAAAAATAAAAAGGATAAAAAATATATTTCACTAGAACTATTACAAGTGACATACTTTGAAAGATGTATTAATGATATATTTGTCAAAGGAATCACAATGTGAAATCAACGGTGCCTTTAAGTAATATGAGATATTCTTTTATCATACTTTGTTATCTTACATTTATTGTTGTGTAATGGACATTTATTATATAATAGATGGTCATATTTAATAACCAATCTTTTTTAGACAAGGTGCATATAATAATTGGTGTTATATATATACCATTGCATAACTCTATGAATGTATACCACATACACATTTGTTACTTGAATTTCCATTTATCTTACAAGTATCATTTATGATAAAAAGTGCTAAAAGTACTTGAACTTTTCTTTTTTTTTTTTGTTTAAACACCGAAATTATTTTCTCCATTTTCAATTTTGCCTGTAAAGACTAGATGGAATGTTGTCACATGCGTCCCATGTGATAAAACTCAAGGGTATTATTGGAAACTGAACAAACCCTTGACTAGGAGCCAAAGCTTCCCTCCATTCACAACAGAATCCAACTATAAAAGGCAATTATATCTAGAATAGCCTATCCTCTTCTTCTCTTTCTTTCTCTAGACAACGTCTTCTCCATCTTACTCTCTATGCCGAGAGGTTAAGGCTAACCATTTTTGCCCAAATATTATTGTTGAAAATTATATACATCAAGAACATCACGGACTAATAAAGACCCAAGCCAAAGGTTTGTTACTTGTGCTCGCCGCTAGGTAATCAATTTCTTCACAATTGCAGTTTCTCTCATATACTGCACTTGTGTGCTACTTCAATCCTTGTCACGAAGAAAAAGCCCATTCCAATTTTTTTTTTTCTGAAAGTTGGTCTATTTTTTTTTAAAACCTGATCTATCTGTGGTAGGTAAAAGTTGCAAAGATGTGTGACAAATCGTTGGAGCTAATCCTTGGGTCATTAAGTGAGGCAGATAACGAGCTTGGAGATGGACATTAAGCTAGGTTTTGAAATGAATTATTGTGATGATTTTCTAATTGCATGTTTCCAAGTTTCAGTTTGTATTTTGTTTGAAATAGTATTAATTTTCAATAGAGAGCATGCACATCCCAAAATGCACCCAAAGTGTTCAACTTATAAGAATTTCTTGTCCCCAACTCTTCTATCCTCTAATCTAGAACATTAAGGAACTTGATTTATAGATAGCATTGTCAAGGAACTTGATTCTATTGTCTGAAAGATATACAAGGTTACTTAGTCTATATAGAACTAAGACAATATTATGATTTAGTCTAACTAGGAAAGCATCAAGTTTCCAAATGATATGTAACAATGCATGCATTCATTTTGTTTCCATCAATTTGTAGACAACTTAACCAAACTGAAAAGGAAAAAACACCATCCGTAGGAACCAAACTTATTAGGGAAAAAAAGTTCCATAACCATGTTATATATCCACTTAAACCATCCATAAATATAGACAACAAAAAATCACATAATTACACCCCACAATGTACTATCCAACATAATGACATAAATACATCCCAATTTGATCTATCCAATAATGTAATATCCTGCATAATCACAAGATTACATCTTGTTTGTCAAATTCATAATTCTAGGGTAACAACTCCCAGCCTTCTTGATATCCCATCACAATACCCTAATTGTCTCCATCATAGTTATAATTGGCTGATCATTTACTTCATGAATGATGGCATTGAATGACTCCAAGATGTTATTACATATCATGCCACTTTTTGTCTTTGGATAAAAATGAAACCTACATCAATACCTCGAGTGTGGTCCATTAACCAATTATCTACATGCATATTTGTCATAATATTCCAACTCCTTCTTTGCTACTACATGTAAATGCTTATTCGTCTCACTTGTTATTTTCGAAGATTATTTTTCAAAAGCTTTCCCCTATTGCATACATTTGTTGGACACAATAACAACACAAACAATTAGGGAAAACTTCTCCAAGTGCTATATCGAGGCCCTACAAATACAAACATAATAAACATTAGCAATTAAAACCAAGAGAATGGCAAGTCAAAAACGGGCATCTATGTCAAGATTTACCTTCTGCCTATCAGAAATGAAAGTCCAACATAATCCTTCATTTGGAAGTTCTTGATCCTCAGAAAGAAGGTCCAAGAACCATGTCCACTGTGCAATTAATTCTTTTTCAACCATTGCATATGCAATCGGCCACCAGCCATTGTCCACATCTATTCCAACAACTAAAAAAAACTGGCTCCTATAGGGTCCTTTAATAAACAAACTTTCCAAGCTAATGATCAGTCTGCATAAATCCAAAAACCCTTTTTTCAGGGGTCCAAGACAGTAATACATCCTCATAAACAAAGGTCCTCTACCAGCCTCTCTAAAATTTTGATGGTAATTTCAATTGTAATGTCTGGATGAGTTGTTTTCAACTCCGCAGAATAATCCCATAAAAACTCCTCAATCACCACACTATTCTTCACTTTGTGATAATTAATGTAGTTAATGCTACAACTTTTATATTCCCCTTTGCAAAAACTTTTGACACCATACCACCACTATAGATTTTAAGCATGATCATTCTCCAATCTAGAAAAAGTAAAGAAAAGCAAGGACTAACAATGGTAGATGGGCCGGTTCAGCCCGCAAACACTCTCGGCCTAGCCCTTATCTACCCTCCTCCGTCTTGGAACCGGTTGAACAATAACCTAAACCGGCCCGTGAAACCATCCCAAACTCGTGCGGTTCAATTTTTCCCCAACCCAACCCGTCTTGTCTCTGACCGCCCGCCCACTACCCCCAACAGTCATGTCACTGTTTGAAATACAACGGTCATGTGACCGTTTAAATAAATTAAATCTTTTTTTTGCAATAATGGCTAGAACTCCTTTTTTTTTTAAACCCCCATTCACACTTCATTATTTCCCATAAAAAACCTCTCAACTCTCTATTCTTCAATCTTCTTCACTCTATTATCTAATTGAAAGTCTATATTGGTTTGAGAAATTTTTTTTTACATGAAGAATTTTAATTTGGAAGGAGTTTGTGAAGAAATTTGGCAATCAAGCTTTTACAATTTCTGGCCAAATCATCCGATTTTCGATTTTCAAGTCGGTTTCTTTCTACCTAACTTATTATTTGTTATATTTCAATAGTTATTTATTTTCCTTGTTTGTTATTGAATTTTCTTGACATTTTATTTCTCACTTATTTAAAATCATATAGTTACAAAAATAGATAGATTTGTATCACATTCATCTTCCCACCAAAGTAACACTGATGAAGAACAAATAAATAGATTTTTTGAAAATGAACCTATAACAAATTTTCCCGGACCTGATGAAGTAGAGGCCTTAGGTGATGATGTTAATGATATTGAGGGCATCCCAACTCTCACTAGCTAGCCGTTTAAGACAACCTGGTACTTCTTCTTGTAGCACAAATAAGGGAAAAGAAAAAAAACCTATTGTTTGGGAAATATTTAAAAAAGATTACGAAAAAGCTATTTGTATATTTTGTAGTAAGACATATATGCATAAAAGTGGGAATGAGACCGAAACCTTGACTAGATACATTAGAAACGAGCATCCCGAGTGCAATAAAGATTTACAAAAACAACAACATATATATGTAACAGGGGGAAAAGTAACGGGAAATTTTGGATTTGATAAAAAAAAATGCTAGAGAAAAACTTGCTCAATGGACCATAGCCTAAAATCTACCTTTTGGAATAATGGAAATAGAAAGTTTTAATGAGCCAACAACACAATCCTTACAACCAGTATTTAATAGAATACTTAGGTCAATATTAAAAATTGATATTATGAACTGTTTTAAGACTATAAAAATAGAGCTTATATCTCATCTAAAATTAATAAGAGTGTAAATTTTGCTCCTACTTGTGACTCTTGGTTAGTTGTTAATGGTTGGCACTACTTGTGTATAACTTGTCACTGGATAGATAAAGGTTGGGTTATTCAAAAAAAAATTTGCTTTGGGCCTTTTGAGTATCCTCAAACCGATATTTCGATTGCTCAATTTATCTTATCAACTGCTCATGAATTCCATATTTTGAATATAATTTTTATAATTTCCTTTGATAATGTCAAAAATAATGATTCTAGTATTCTTATTCTTCTTAATGAAATTAAACCAATTTTAAGTGGTAAACTTTTCACATCAGGTGTGCATGTCATATTTTAAATTTAATTGTTAAAAATAGATTTAAATTTGTGGACGAAGTTCCTAGTATAATGAGTAACATTGTAAGCTTTATCAAATCTTCTTCACTTATGACTCAACAGTTTAAGTATCTTTGTCAAGAATAAAATTTGAGTTATAATAAATTTATAGATAGATGTAAATACTAGATAAAACTCAACACATGACATGATAGATAGTGTGTTGCATTATAAAAAAATTAATTTATTCAATTTTATAATAGTATTGGATATCAACCCCAAATAACTAGTTTTATTTTTTATATTGGTGCTATTGTTTCATCATTTTTGAAAACATTTAAATAAGCAACTCATTTACTTTTGAGACAATATTATCCCACTACACAACACATGTTCCCACTTTAATTTAAGTTTTTCATTCATTTAATGAATTTGGGGAATATAGTGAACATATCCAAATGGTTTTGGCTATGGAACAAAAAAATTTTAAATACTATTCCGATATTCCATTATTGCATTATATTGCTATTTATATGGATCCTCGTTTTAAAATGTTAGGCTTTGAGACAAACATCTACTATTTGTACGGGTTATACCTTGAGAGTTCAGAAGGGCTATCGTGGTAGAAGAAGGTAGAACAACTTAAGACTTATGTGAGGGCAAACTTGGAGAGTTTCTTTGCATCATACTAGGAACAGTTCTCTACACCGACCACGACAATATCAACACCATAGGAATGCAGGGCGTCTCAACAATTCAATGCTACTTCCATCATCCTCAACATGATCACCAACAAGAAATCAAGGACTGGAAGTTCGTCGATGTCTTCATATTCATCTGGTGGATTGAATGGCTTGGCAATCTACAACATTGCTGTTGAAGTGCAACTGAGTAATGAAGAATTGGATTTTGACATTTTGGAATGATAAAAACAATATGAAGCCATATATCCAGATTTGTTTAGAATGTCATGAGATATTCTAACGGCGTCTATTTCTGCTGTGGCATCCGAAAATATATTTAGTGAAAGTGGGAGAAAGCTAGATGAATTAAGGAGTCTAATATCACCTGACACTTTAGAGGCTCTGATGTGTGCTTCTGATTGGATAAAGGCAAAAAAATGACTTCAAGACATGACTAAACCAATTTTACACGAGGAATGAGACTTTTACTGAGAATCATCAACCTCACAACGGGATAACACATTAATATAAGTTTTATTGTAATGTTTAATTGTGATAATTACCAACTTCATAAACTCAAGATACTTATAGTTTCGTGCAGTTATAAAAATTTAAAGTGTTACACTTTTCAATTTTTTACATTATTATTCTCTTACTTTTAGAGTTGAAAAATTTTATACTCTTAAATTTAAAATTTCAAACTTTTAAACCTTTCTTTTTAAAAAAGTTTTTTTAAAATAGTTGAACCGCCCAGCCTGTGAACCCACACCCTTCCCAAACCCATAATCCCTTTAGGCCAGTCTGCCTTTAACGGGAACTGACCCAGCCCGACCCACCAAACAGACCCAACCTATCCCGTTTCTGTTTTGTAGATTCCTAAATCCGCCCGACCCGCCACGTCTGGCTTTAGTAGTTTACGCCATTTTCTGCACTCGAGAGCCAAACATGGTCAGAATCATCAGGGTCTGCTTCACCCAAGCGTCCCAAAGCTCACTATTGCGGGCTCCATGCAATTCTTCCACTTGTATAAAATTTTAAATTATTTTGGCTTTCTTGGGCGCCTATTTTTCATTATTTTCAAAGTTTAGTAATAAGTTGCTTGTACTGCTTATATATCATATGTTTTTCCTTATCCATTACATAATATTCTTTTTTAATTAACACTCAATTCTATTTTTCTTTCTTTAAGTCATTTATTATTTTGTAATTTTTATTTTTTTCTTTTAAATTTGACGATAAATTTTTTTATTACGTATATAATAACTAATGATAAAATTACCATACATATATTTGAATGTCATCAAATGCTTATATCCTAATTTACGAAGTCATATGTGTCTATAACATTAGCATCTTCAAGAAGTTATATGGATATTGTGTTCAATTTTATTTTCATTATTATTTCTACAATAAAAAATTATTAAAGTTTATAAAATATAATAAAATACTTTTTAAATACCTACCTTAAAGCATATGGCAGCAGCACAAGTATGTTTAACATGAAAATAACAATATTATTATTAAACTAAGAATATTTCAACCTATTTCAAGCTAAGTTTATTAAAAATTGCAACTTGCATGCAAAGACATAAAAATCACATCCAGTAACAAAGATAAAAATAATCTAATCTATAACTAAAATGGAAATTATTATTATTATTTATTTTAAAAATATAATAATGAGAGAAATATAAATGCCGAAGACTAAGGACGTAGTTGACAAATAATACAAAATTCATAATACTTTCCGATGTTAAATAAAAAATTAGTATACAGTGCAAAGAAAAGGAGATGTGAAAGATTCGAATCTACGTATGGGAACATTCCTGGATAGAGGTGAATCTGACGGCTAGAAATTATTCTTACATTTCTGGCCAATCAGAAACCTTTGCTAAAGCTGGGAAGGCATCATTCCAGGTATCTAAATTATGGTTCCCCCTCAACTCTCATTCTTTTATAACTTCTGAAATAAAACAACCTTCAAAGCCAACTCATCCTACAATTTCCTAAACTTTCTCCGGCTTGCCTGAGAATCCGATTCTCCAGTCACTTCGGGGGAATTCACATCCTGGGGTTTCTTGAGATTTTGAGTTTCATTTCTGGGTTGTTTTTAGACAGAAGGAAAATAGTGTTAAGACAAACAAAAGTTCTGTCTTTCTCCTTTCTGCCGGAAGTCCCATTTTCCGGTAGGTGAGGGGGGAGTCGGTTCTTTCTTTGAAGTTCTGTTATTCATTAGTTGGTACATATAGGTAGGAATACACCTACAACAGCTTGGCTTCTTAGTAGAGATGGTAATGGCTACATCCCCGAGGAAATCTATAAATACGGTGTTTCAGAGAGTTGGGGTTTATGGATTTGGAGGGAGCAATCAGAAAAGGGCTAAATATGACTTGCAAGAGGAGGATGGGACAGTGGAAATGGAGCAGATTGGTGCCGACAGGAGCAAGAATGTGTTAATTCTCATGAGTGATACTGGTGGTGGTCATCGAGCTTCGGCTGAGGCTATCAGGGATGCATTCAAGTTGGAATTTGGGGATGAATACAGGGTAAGTTAATCAATCGCTGTGTTTCGTTATATGCATTCTTTTCTCGTCTGTTTGACTATTGAAATCTAGGGGCAGCAGCCATGCATTTTGTTTTTTTTTTTGGGATAGATTGTACTAACTGGTCACTTGATTGTCAGAGTATTTGTTCTGTTATATGCATATATTTTGATTAAACATTTGAATTGGTGATGGGATTTGCTTAAAGTTTTGGATATCGTCTCGGAGAATTTTGAAGTGTATGGAGCTAGATTTGACAGAAATATCTTATGTAGTACTAATGGCATGAAAACTTCCATCCGGGGATTTTCGTCCTATTAAATTTAGTCCATATTCTTTCCTATTTCATACCTTACCTTGCTTTTCTCCTTAATCTAATGAAGCTTTGTTCTGATATTTTCTGTGTGCTGGCTTTGGCTACTGTTTGAGTATGAATCTCCAAAAGATCTGTTTCATGTAGTACATGATAGATGTATAAATACTTTTAGTGTTAGTTTGAAATCTTTGGTTTAATTTGCATTAATTTATATTACTACAGATTTTTATCAAGGATGTTTGGAAGGAATATACTGGCTGGCCATTGAATGACATGGAAAGGCAATATAAGTTCATGGTCAAACATGTGCAGCTCTGGAAGGTTGCATTTCACGGTACCTCTCCTCGGTGGATACACAGTCTCTATCTTGCTGCCATTGCTGCATTTTATGCCAAGTATGTGTAATCTTTGAGTTCATCTTTTATAATGTAATAATATCCGTGTATAATCAGTAGTCCTGCAGGATCATGTTCATTTTCAGATAATTGAGTTGGTGTTTCTTATCAGGAAAAACTACTACTTCTAAATGACTGGCATTAAATATGATTAAAAAGAGAGCATTATCAATTTGCAAGAGGCTAAAATTTTGCATTTCAACATTGTTGCTACTGAGCTATCATGATAATTTGCTGGATTTGATTAGTATTTTAATAATCTACTGTTTTATGTTTCTCTATAACTGAATTCATTGTCTAATGCAGGGAAGTAGAGGCTGGTCTGATGGAGTACAAGCCAGATATTATCATTAGTGTTCATCCTCTTATGCAACATATTCCATTATGGGTTCTAAAATGGCAAAACCTACAGAAGAAAGTAATCTTTGTAACAGTCATTACTGACCTTAATACGTGCCACCGCACATGGTGAGATTCCAATTACTTATTCAAATTCAATTACTTTTGCTTGTCGATCTTGTTCTATTTTATCTGAATGGCATGATGATGTCATCTCTTTAGGTTTCATCCTGGGGTTAACAGATTGTATTGCCCCTCAGAGGAGGTAGCAAAAAGAGCACTGCTAGATGGCTTGGAAGAATCTCAAATACAAGTTTTTGGCTTGCCTGTTCGTCCTTCTTTTTGTCGTGCTGTTCTTACCAAGGTGAATTATTAATGACAGCCATGAAAATTCCAATTCACAGTCAATATTTTCTCCTGATTGGATGTAAGAGGAAGTCTTTGGCATTCCCCTACAGTTACAGAGTTAGGGGAGATACCTTTTTTTTTTCTTTTTCTTCGCGACTATTGGAATTAGTACTTATAATTGCAGTTGTCTTCACGGTTTACAGGATGATGTGCGGGTTGAGCTTGAAATGGATCCACACTTGCCAGCAGTTTTGTTGATGGGAGGTGGTGAAGGGATGGGCCCTGTGAAGAAAACTGCAAAAGCTCTTGGAGAATCTCTGTTTGATAAAGGACTTGGAAGACCTATTGGTCAACTGATCATTATATGTGGTCGTAATCAATTGCTTGCGGACACATTAAGGTCATTTGAATGGAAGATCCCCGTTAAGGTAACTAGAGATGATTGCACTTTAGTATTAGTCTAAGTGAAACTAAATATTCTCTGCAGACCATACTAAATAGTCATAACTTTCAATTTCAATGTAGGTTAGAGGATTTGAAACACAGATGGTGAAGTGGATGGGAGCTTGTGACTGCATCATTACAAAAGTAAGCCTATGCATTAGCTTTTCTGCGATCTCAATTATTTACTGGCTTGACCATAATGGACTTACAGAGTTGGTTCTCTCTGGCTATATAGGCAGGTCCTGGCACAATCGCGGAAGCATTAATCAGAGGGCTTCCGATCATTCTCAATGACTACATTCCCGGACAGGTAAGGAAATGAAGTCTTATTAGATCTTCCTTTACTGCTGTTTTTAAGTTACCATTGTTCTAATTAAGGTCTTTTCATGCATCAACCTTGCTTATTCTTCTTTAATGTTGCAGGAAAAGGGAAATATTCCTTATGTAGTGGAGAATGGTGCTGGTATATTCAGCAGGAGCCCTAAGGAAACAGCTGATATAGTTGCTGAATGGTTCACCACAAAAACAGATGAGCTAAAGAGAATGTCAGAGAATTCTCTTAAACTTGCACAACCAAATGCGGTTTTTGACATTGTGAAGGACATTCATGAACTTGCTTGCCAACGAGGACCCTTGACAAGCATCCCCTACATGTTGACATCGTCGTTTTCAGGCTTTATTTGAGCATTTAAGTATATTTGGTATTATTGCTGGTATTATGAAGATTGCTTTTCCATTGTACAGGTAGTTTCATTAATATCATTCTTTGGCCTTGATTGGGCTTGGTGATCTTTCCAATTGTAAATTTTTCCAAGCTCAGCTCTGATCTTTGGTTATGGTTAGTCACCAAAAAAAAAAAAAAAAAGACTTTTATTGAGCGTGTAGAATTAAAATTGAAAGGTTTGTGGTTTCTTGTAGTACTTATTGTTGAAGTGGTTTACACATTTAGGGAACCTTAGTTTGTTGCTTGTTGGAATTTTCATTATTTCATTCATTTCAACTGGAATTGCTTACTAAAGGATGTTAGGAGGTTAAATAGAAGTCTTGAAATGTACCATCAGACTAGAATTGAATGTCATATTGTTATTTGGTTTACTTTAATCAATTTTATTAAAAAAGTTTTACTAGTAATATTAATTCCTTAATAAAATTTTAATTAATATAAGAAATAAGATATTTAATTTTGAATTATTTAAAATAAAATAAAGATATAAGAGAAAGTAGTTTTTATTATGGAAGAGGTAACCAGTAATATCTCTGCACAGACGCTTGTGTCGCCACGTGATAATGGTGGACCTGAGTTGGAACTTGGAAGTCACCGAACTGTCAGTGAATTGTATTGGAGGTAGAAGATACATTTGTCTTGGTTCTATTTTAAATTTTAAGACAAGAGTGAAGATGACACACACACACACTCTCTCTCTCTCCGTTGTGCCGGCAATCTGAGTGTGGCAATTCCCATTTTCAATGTTGCTCTAAAAATAAAAATATTTTATTTTTTAAATTAGTTAACATTTTTATTAACAAAATTAAGATCATTAAATTTAAAATAAACTAAATTAGTTCATTTGTTTAAAATTTATACAAATGAAAAGAGAACATTCAATGTTGAAAGGAGAGTATTATTTCTTTTTTATTTTTTAGTTATAAATTTCTAGTATATTTTGAATTATTTGACAAGATCTTTTTTATTTTTTTATTTAAAGCATTCTGATCTAGTCTAATCCTTCCCATCCTTTCATTGGTAGCGCCCTTGAACATTATTGATCTTCATATATTTTTAAGTAAAACTATGTTTTTTTTTTTTTTTTGGCTCTTTCGGAGTTAATTGTACTAACGATCCAATTAGAAAATCATTATTTATTTATTTATTTATATAGAGCTCAAAGTCACTATAACAAGATAGGCACAAGGTCTATCAATGAGGGTATTGATAGAATTCAAACTCGAAATTTATGATCTGTACGTTCGCCGCTTTACCCATTCTCGGAGGGACAAAAATTATTATTTATTTAGTTTATTTTTTATATTTCTATTACCTTATTTACCAATTTTGTTGATGTATTGTATTAACTGTTACTTTGGGACAACAAGTTTTCTAACATGCCAATTAATTTGTACTACCTGTTTAATTAATATCTACTTTAAAAAAAGAAAAAAAAAAACTTACTGGCAGTTGCTAACTGTAAACGGTCTGCCACGTGAACACACCGGACAGGTAGGTTGGGCTAAACCGGGAAAAATATCTTTACCTTCAAAAAATAAAACTTAGTTCAGTTGACCCAGCCCAACTGCTACTATTACAGACCCTACTGATCATGGGACAGCTTAAAATCCGTGAGAATAAACAATTAAGAATTAACCAATGATATACTACTATATAATTGATGGGTGGTTAGTTTATTAATTTTTTATTATATTATTTTTATGTTATTCTTTCTCTCTTTTTGTTTCTTTTCTAATTATTACGTTAATTTGATTGGAAAAATAAATGGAAACATTTTAAAAGAAAAAAGTACTTTAATATTAATATTAACTCTTTTTAATTTACTAAAAGTCATATATAAAAATTGATATTTTTTACATAAATTTACAATTAACCTGCTGATTTTATATAACTTTTTGATACCATATTTTCTAATTATTCAAATAGTTAGGAAAAGTTAAAAACTCGATTGAACTCACTATCACTTTAATCCCTTTATCAATTCGTTTTGATGTCCGATCTGATTTTGAAAACATAGCTATTAACAGCTGTTTTTAGTTAAAATTACTCTATAGATTATTTTAATTCCATTTTTCATTGTAAGTTTTATTTTAAAACTTGGTAAGCTATATGTGTTATGAACGAGACTTTTTATCGAAAATTTAAAGCTAATAATATGTTTTACTATGATATTAAAAATAATTTTGAAAATAACTTGTAAGCTTTTTTATATATTACATCACACATTTAGTCCATTGTAGATATTATTTACGTTCCAATTGATTTTTAAATTAAAACATATTATTAGCTTATCTTTTTATTTAAACAAACTAAATCCCTAACATTTTATTGTAACATTTAAAATTTTTAATCATTTTTCCTTTTGAAAAATAGGTCTTTGTTCTTTTTACGGATGTCTAACAAAATCCTTCTTATTTGAAAAAAAATGTAGTGCACATGGTTATTTTATTCGGAGCAAGAGGGTATGTGAATACCAAAAGGAATGTTCGATGAATCATTTAGCCTAAAAATTTATTTTTTCAGACAAGAAGGGTTTTGTTAGATAATCGTAAAAGATCGAAGACCAATCTTTCCAAAGAAAAATGTTTAAGGATTTTAAATGTCATAATAAAATGTTAGGATTTTAGTTAGTTTAAATAAAAAAGATAGGAGACTTAAAAATTTAAAAAAAAAACAAAAAAGGACTTACATGACGAAAGTATAAAAAATGAGGGTTTAAAATGGTGATTTACTGAATAGATAATCATTATAATTTATTTTATAGGCGAATATGAAACTTTAAAAATGTTTAATTTTTTCATAAATTAATTTAATCAATTTTATCAAAATATAAAAATATATTAAATTTAAATTTATATCAAAAGATGAAAACTTAAACAAAAATATAATTATCTTCTAAAAAGGAATGTTTTTAACATGAAAAGTTCATAAGTTAATCGAATAATTTACATGAATTTTAATTATAATTAATAATAAAAAATCATAATGATAATTATATTTTAAATTACTCTAATCCCCAAATCCATTTTCAGCTCATAACTTATACTATTTGTTTGTTTTATATTTATAAACATATATACGTAATGAAGTTTTTTTTTTAAATATAGTTTTCAATAATCATTCAATGGCAATTTAAATGTTTCAAATATATATAAGACCTTATCCTAAACCCTAATAAAACCCTGCACACTAGCCTTTTTATTAACAAATACCATCAAGATTATATTATACAAACAATGGATTAAAAAAATAGGAGTACTTTTATTCTAAATTACACCTTTCATATTTCATAGCTTAATGTATTTTCAAGTAGAAGTTATGTTTTTTCTTATGTACAATTGTATAATAAAATATGAAGAGTTTTAATATATATATATATATATATATATATATTGGTCTAAATATATTCAATTAAATACTTAACATTCAATCATCATATACATTATTCATAATTTTTTTATATAATTATCACAAAATACTCCTTCACAATCATCATTTATTTCTCTTTCTTTAAAAAAAAAAAAATAATTTAAAGAGTGCTATTGGTTAACTCCATGTTTAGTTCTACGTTATATTTTAAATTAATATATTAAATAAATCATTATCATGAACAAATTAATTTCATAAATAATATTCTTACATAGAATAGGTTTCCAAATTATTCATATATATATATATATATATTAGATATACAAATATTATGTTTCGCAATGATCCATATCTCTCGGCCAAAAAAAAAAAAAAGAATAATGGTCCATATTTAAAATATTGTATACCAGAAAAGCTTCATATTCGGATTGTACATTTTCGGATTTCTCAACTGGGAAGATGATTCCAGCCATATCCATTGTTATTTACGATTTATATAATCGAAAAAGCTAACCAAATTTAGTTTAAACTTTTGGGTAGTGTTATTTGAATAAAATTTTATTATCAAAATTTTTTTAAAATTAACTATAATGTCATCAATGTCCTCACAATAAATTGATTTTAAGAAAAATTTTATTTCTTTTTAGTCATTTCATCCTATCTAAAATATCCTTATTTAATCGTTTTGATATCAAATATTTTTAATAAAGGGCTTTTTTCTAAACTTTTTTCTCGCAATGGTTGGAACGGGGTCGAAAATTAATGAAACGCTCTTTATCCTTGGAAAGCCAAAACCTGATAATGACTACACCCTTACAAATGAAAATTTGAAATTTTCGTTGTTGGACGTCCTTCTCTCTCATAAAGAGTACCCTTGGTCCTTTTTTTCTTTTCTCCAACTGAATTACAAAATTGCCACCGTTTGGATTTTTTGGGATGCAAAAGTTTGAGTAAAAAGCATTTCCCCAAGACAAAAATACGATCGCTTGTTTTTGGGTTTGATTGAACAGGTACATTATGGAAGATTTGATTTGATTGCTTGTAACTCTGACCAATAATATAAAGAGATCTGATTCGAA
This sequence comes from Echites panduratus, assembly GCA_035221335.1. NCBI lineage: Eukaryota > Viridiplantae > Streptophyta > Magnoliopsida > Gentianales > Apocynaceae > Echites > Echites panduratus. The sequence goes on from JAWZTD010000082.1 coordinate 6,071,038, forward strand.
TAGTATGGGTCAAGACCTCTAAAGGTCTATAAAATAAGTCAACATTACTTCAAGAAGATCAAAACTTTTATCTATGACCTAAAAATTATCGCAATAAGATTCACGATCTCTATGTTTATGGCAGAGATAAAGGTCACTGGACCATCGACAAGTTCTATAGAGGGCTCTCGAAGACTCCTAGACACCTTGTAATGTTCTCTTAATGATTACCAAGAATCCTTGAAAGAAACGTGACATAATACAGTACATTCCAATAATTAAACTCGGATAAAAATAAAGATTGATTGGGGAGATATATTCTCTCAGTCATGCCAGATTACAGGGGATTTATCCTATTAGGAAATTGCTCCTAAAATGAAGGAATAGAGTTCTTCATCTTTAAAAGGCTCAACAATCACAGGGAAGGATTTTTGAAGATTACATATAATCTTTACACTCGGAAGATCCTAATTCTAACTTGATCTTCGGAGCTATCATCAGGGTGATTGCCCACTCCTATGATCTCGCATTTCTTCAATTGTTTTTGTAGATGCCATTGTGACGGGGTGATCTGGAGGTCTTTTTTGAGCTCCATCACTTTTGACGTTGTCTGTGGAAAAGACATTCAAGCTTCTCTGAAACTAAAAATATATTGCAATGGTACGAGAACAATTGACAAGATATCGACATAAACGTAGAACTGAGTTGTGCATTGGGGAAGCAATCTAGGAAGAACCACTCCAAATAGTACCTAATGAAAATCCAACAGATGCTCTTACTTCAGCATCAGAGTCAATTCTAGAGCCAGCTTGTTCCGATCCATCTAAGAGACCAATAGAAACCCAACATGAGAGACATGTCTCAGACAATGTGGCATTTAGACAACTCCATGTCCTATAGGAATCACATGGAAATCATGTTACAGTACCTGAACATTTACTAGAGAGAATGGTAAATGTCCTAGAGAGTTTAATGGGTAGAAGAGACTATACTTCTATAGGGAGGAGCCAACACAAACTTAAAAAACTGAGAGGAGGCCCTTAAAGGTCACTGATTGAAGGAATGAAAGATGAACTATCTTGCAAAATTCCAAGAAGCATCACCATTCCAGTGGTGAAAGACCAGGCAATGCAGGCTAGGAACAAGAAGGTCAAGCTAGTGATGAACAGGGAAATCAGAGCCTAGAAGAAACCTATGGCAAAAGGGATTTACCTAATGTTGACCTTAGAGAGACTCTGCAAAATATGGCAGAGAGTATGATTTGAGAGATAAGCTTAATAGAGTAGCCATGTCATGAAATCAAAGAAGAGAACGTTATTGTCAAGCTCCTAGTGAAGGAAATCAACACAAAGACGATCGATCACCTTGAACAAACTGCAAGTAGAAACACGGCGGTATCAACAAACCAAAGAATTTGAGCATCTCACATCAACCTTGATATGGTTGAAGGTCTTGATCCATAGAATGGGGTAGACCATTCTGAACGATCATCCTTTGTGGATAGGATTGGGTTGCGGAAAATGTCTCTCGTATTCAAGCCTCCTCAGATTGCTACAAAGTATGACGGGACTACAAAGCCACAAGCAAAAGGTCAGAGAAAGCACGAGAAGCTACTACAGCCGTTTAATGAAGAGGCTGTAGAAGTAGAACAAAAAAGTGATGCTATATACATCACGAAATTCACGCAAGGATTGCTGAGGGGGGTATGTAGCTCTAAGATTTGCGAAAGAGGAATTTTCCATTGTAAAGCAATTGCAGACCCTTTTGGTAGGGGTGGCAAAGGGCCGGGCCGGGCCGGGCCGGGTCCGGGGCGGGCTGGACGGGTTAGGGGTGGGTGCGGGCTGGGCTGGGCT
>JAWZTD010000082.1:6072969-6125867 GCA_035221335.1 Echites panduratus
AATAATAGGAAAGGAGAGAATTGTAGAGATGTTTTTGTGAAGAGAAATGAATTTTGGGGGGTATTTATAGTTTTTTTGGGAATATAGCCGTTAATGGCATTTCTGTAAATAAGTGAAACTTTAATTTTTTTTTTTTTTTTTGAAATAGCCGTTGGAGAGATCCGTTGCTACAGTGCGGGCCGATCCGGGCCCGGCCCGGGCCAATTTTTTTTTGAACCGTCCGGGCTTTTTAGATGGGTTGGGCCGGTCCGGGCTTTTTTACTGTTCATCGAGGGCCGGGCCGGGTCGGTTTTTGACGAGTCGGACCGGGCCGAATTGCGGGCCGACCCGGCCCGTTTGCCACCCCTACCTTTTGGAGAGGTTACTAAAGGCAGAAGAGATAAGGTCTAAAAGAAAATTCTAGTTAAGGTATAGCCTCAACAGAAGAATAATACTAGGAAGAGAGACAGAAGAGACCTTCCACTAAAAGGAGGACCTCCTAAAAAGAAGAAGTAATTTTCCTAAAATTGTAACCATACAACTGATTGCCTCAAGAGTAGAAATTTTGGTGGATATGGAAATGAAAGGAGCGTTAAAGTAACCAAGACCTCTCAAGTCACTAGTAGCAAAAACGGACATGAACAAATTTTGTCAATACCACATTGATTATGGCTGTGTTACTAAGAACTGTTTCTACCTCAGGAGAGAGACCAAAAAGCTGATCAAAGAAATTCAGTTACATGAGTTTCTAGCTCAGATTAGTGGCCCCGTAGACTAGAGACCTCAAGAAAATCCTCAAAGACTTCCAGTGAGGGAAATCAATACTATAGAAAGGAGGTTTAAAAGAGCACAAAGTGCAAATGTGGATCTACTTACAATTTTTTTGCAGATAGGAGACTTCCTGGTCCACAAGATCCTTGTAGACACTGGGAGTGCATCAGTGTCCTATACAAGAGTTTATTTGATCAGATGGGGCTCCACTCTTCTCACAAGTTTTAGCGATTCCACAACCTATGTGTAGGGAGTTTTGAGAATTCCAACTTCTATCAATGTGAATGGAAGAGGTGTGATAGAGATCTTGGAGTGGCTCGTGGTAGACACATTTGGGACCTACAATGCCATTTTGGGGAGAAAGGGGGTCATTGACTTGCAGGCTGAGATCTCTCTTATGCATTATTGCATTAGAATCAAAGTTGGTCAAAGCTGGATCACTCTGAAATTCGATATGGCATCTGAATGCTATCTGATGGAAAGAGAAACCTCAACTGAAGGTGATGCAGACAAACTATCATATGTAGAGCTTATTGACCAACCTCTAGACGATGAAAAACTGAGAATTAAGGCAACAGGACTAAAAAAGGAATTAAAGTGGGAGATTCTCTTCCTGCCAAGATCAAATAAAAACTTGTGGGCACACTACAAGACAGCCTGAGAGCCTTTGCTTGGAAAACTACTGACCTCGAGGAGGTTGACAGAAGCATTATAGAGCATAGAGTTGGTCTACTACTAGGAATTAATCCAATGAAACAGAAAAAATGCACTTTTCTCAAGAGAGAAACGAGGTCATAGCTCGAGAAGTCCAAACTCTTCTTGATGCAGGGATTTTGAGAGAGGTCCTATACCTTGAATGGTTGGCCAATCTAGTTGTTGTTCCTAAGAAAGAATGAAAATAGAGAATGTGCTTAGATTTCACTATGTTGGACAAATATTATCAAAAGGATTCATATCTATTCCCTAGCATCAATCAAATAGTGGACCAAACAGCAGTGTATCAATGGTTGTGTTTTTTGGATGCATACAAGGGTATCATCAAATACCCATCGCCTTGGAAGACATAGAAGCGACCTTCTTCATAACAGAGGTCGGGACCTATTGCTACACCAAGATGCCATTCGGATTGAAGAATGCTGGAGCAGAGTTCTAGGGAGCAATGTAGGAGATTATTAAAACATAGCTAGGAAGGAACATCGATGTATATATGGATGACATAGTCATTAAATCAAAGACCTCTGAAGACTTTATTGAGAACATTCGTGAGACCTTCCAGATGCTAAAGGCTGCGCATATGAAGTTAAATCTAGAGAAATTCATCTTTGGAGTGTCAGCAGGAAAATCCTTAGGCTTTATGATCTCAGAAAGAGGGATTGCTTTATGATCTCAGAAAGAGGGATTGATGCCAATCTTGACAATATAAGAGCTCTTATTGGCTTGGAAGCTCCTCAAAACATCAAAGAGGTGCAAAGTATGGCTGAAAAAATGGCAGCTTTTAGCCGTTTTATTAGCAAGATGGCTGAAAAGGTCCAAATTCTATGATATTTTGAAGAAGCCAACAGGATTTGAGTGGACAGAAGAGTGCCAGTCAGCCTTAACAAGCCTTTTGTTTCTACAGCAATGTATAATGGAGTACATCATCCTCTAGTGACGATAATAGATGTTTCGAATGACTAATTATATTACTACTAAGTGTACTTTGGTTATTTTATAGAGCCATTAACATTATGTCTTAAGGTTCCTGATCTAGTCCTATTGTGCATGAATAATTTTATCTCATTCCTAAATAGGAGATTGACGAAGGAATTAATTTCATGCTAGATAGCATTAATAATTAATTAAATATTTTACTTAATTTTTAGAATTAATTATTTGGGTTTGAATAAAATTAATTAGTTATTTTATTTGAGAAATTGCACCAGATAGCCCCTTTTGAATAAACCTTTTAAAATATAACCACACTTATAATTCCTTCAAAATATAATCACTTTGACATGTGTTTTTACCTACCTACCCTTCTTTCAAAATAAAGTTATCAAATCTGAAAAAATTTGGCCATTGCTTCTAACCCACGCTAAAATCTTTCTTCAAAACTCTCTCTCCCTTATCTCTTTGTCTACCCAACATTCCAAAATTTCTTCCTCCCTCTATAAAAATCATTCTTGAACCATTCTAAAAAAAATCATATCTTTCAAATGAAATTCTTAGAAAGATTGAATCTTCATGGAGGTAAGGTTAGCTTTCATCATAAAAAATTTATAAGTATCTTTATTTTTATATTTGAGTCATATTATGAAAAAAGAAATCACGTCTTTATGTTTAAATTTATCAAAGATTGAATCTTTATAGATTAAATGTTTGTTTTTATCTTAAAAATGGAATGGATATCTTTATATTTATGTTTTGAAATATATTATAAACAAAAACCATATCTTTATGCTTAAATCTGTGTAAAAATTGAATCTTTATAGAGAAAAGATTGGTTTTAAACTAAATGAGTTATTTTATTTTTGTGTTTTTCATCCATATTTTTCATAATTGTTATCGGTTGTTTTGTGGAGTATCGAGTTGTTTTTATAACTTTTTATTGAATTTTTATGGATTAAATGTTTATTTTCATCTTAAAAATTGAATACATATCTTTATTTTATGTTCTGAAATATATTTTAAACAAAAATCATATCTTTTTACTTAAATATATTCAAAGATTGAACCTTTATAGAGAAAAGATTCATTTTAATCTGAATGAGTTCTATTATTTTTGTGTTTTTCGTCAAGATTTTTCGTAACTATTACGGGTTTTTTGTGGAGTATTAGGTTGTTTTTGTAAACTATTGCAGGTTGTTTTTATAAATTTTATGGATTAAATGTTTGTTTTCATCTTAAAAATTGAATGAGTATCTTTATTTTTATGTTTTGAAATATATTATAAACAAAAACCACATCTTTCTGCTTAAATCTGTGTAAAGATTGAATCTTTATAAAGAAAAGATTGGTTTTAAACTAAATGAGTTATTTTATTTTTGTGTTTTTCGTCCATATTTTTCGTAACTGTTATCGGCTGTTTTGTGGAGTATCGAGTTGTTTTTATAACTTTTTATTGAATTTTTATGGATTAAATATTTGTTTTCATCTTAAAAATTGAATGAATATCTTTATTTTTATGTTCTGAAATATATTTAAAACAAAAATCATATCTTTTTACTTAAATCTATTCAAAGATTGAACCTTTATAGAGAAAAAATTCATTTTAAACTTAATGAGTTCTTTTATTTTTGTTTTTTTCGTCCAGATTTTTTGTAATTGTTACCGGTTTTTTGTGGAGTATTAGGTTTTTTTTTTTTTTTTAACTGTTGCTGGTTGTTTTTATAAATTTTATAGAATCTTTATGGATTAAATATTTGTTTTCATCTTTAAAATTGAATGAGTATCTTTATTTTTATGATTTGAAATATATTATAAACAAAAGCCATATCTTTTTGCTTAATACTGTTTAAAGATTGAATCTTTAGAAAGAAAATATTAGTTTTAAATTGAATGTGTTTCTTTATTTTTGTGTTTTTCATCTAGATTTCTATAACTGTTAGGGATTGTTTTGTGGAATATCTAGTTGTTTTTGTAAACCGTTACGGGTTGTTTTTATATATCTTATAAATAGTTTTCGTAATTGTTATAAATCGTAATTTTAACTGTTACGAGTTGTTTTTCATGGAGTACCGGGTTGTTTTTTTAACTGTTGTGGATTGTTTGCTGTAACTGTTATGGTCCTTTTCTATTTGTCAAGGGTTGTTTTATTTCTTTTCTATCGGGTTGTTTTTTTAACTAATGGAGGTTGTTTGATGTAATTGTTATTTGTTCTTTTCTAATTATCATGGGTTGTTTTGTGAAGTACTATATCGTTTTTTTAACTATTGCGAGTCGTTTGATGTAACTATTATGTGTTCTTTTCTAACTGTCAATGATTGTTTTGTGAAGTATTGGGTTGTTTTTGTAACTATTGTAGATTGTTTGATGTAATTGTTATCTGTTCTTTTCTAATTGTCACAGGTTGCTTTTGTTTTGCGGAGCATCAGGTTGTTTTTGTAACTGTTGCAGGTGTTTTTAAGCATGACATATAGTGCTTGTTTTTCCTTGGCATTAATTGTTCTTTGTTGACCATATATATCAGTTGACATTTGGGAGTAGGCACGTCAAAGATTCCAATTCTTGGCCCAATTTTCTTTATAAACTCCAAGGAATAATTAGATGTCCTAAAACATTCTCAATATGCAAACAAGGACACACAAAAAAGCGATATCCAGATAGAAGTGTTCAGGGGCATACAAGGCTTTAAATGATTAGAATTTTTATTTTATATTAATTTGTACTTATAAATTTTTTTTTTTAAAAAGTGGGTCAGATTAAAACAGTTCAAAATAATTCCCCCCATGACACAGTATGACTGATCGGAACTAGACAAGGTGGGTTTAGTAGGAATTGAACAGGTCAAGTCTGAGTTTGGATTGGGAGACCAGTAACAAGTCATGGGGTAGGACAGGTCTGGGTTTTCAAAAACTTGCCCTGACCTACCCCATTGCCATCATTAGAAATGGGACTTTCATTGCAGCTTTTGGAGAAATTCTTATGGTTGTCTCCTACATGAGGGCTGATTTAGAAGCTTTGGCAAGAGGCTTGAAGCTTTGTCTAGAGAGGAACTATATAAAAGTTGTAATCCAAACTAACTTTAAGGTGATGGCTGACATGATACTTAAAAGGCATAGCATATTCTATTATCTTCTTTTTAATCAAATTTATTAGCTTATGAACAAAAGTAATTTTGAATTGAGCCTTATTTATAGGAAAGCAAATCAATTGACAGATTTTGTTGCAAATTATGCTTTGGATACTAATGGTTTACGATTGTTTAATAATTTATATTCTCTTCCTCATTTATGGAAAGGAATTTACAGAATGGGAGCTCCATCCCTGCTCATTTTGTAAAAATTCATATAGTTTTAGGCACACACAATGGATTTGTCACCATTTTTGAGGTAAGATTCATTATGTCCTCTCATATGCTGTAATTCTTTTATTTGTTTTGTTTAATAAACGGATAGGAGTTTGCCAAACCCTCCACTATCAAAGGCGGTGTTTTGAAAAAAAAATTATTGGACTATGACTGTTCAAATAAATAAATATATATATATATATATATATATGTATGACCCTTTCATGCAACTGGTAATTAATTAACCATAAGTTATGACAGATAACTATTCCCATTGACATATTTTGATTGAAGAGTTATCAATGCTCTCAATATATATGGATATTAACCTAAGCTTTTATTTATTTAATCATTTACGAAAGATTATGTTCATAAAATATAAAATAGTTTTGTTTTAAGTTTTAATAATAATAATACTAACAATAATAATAAATATAATAATAATAATATTATTATTTGTCCATTGAAGATAAATAAATACTTTTTTTATTAATATCAAAATTTTTATAAAATTCCGTGGCACCCTTCAAAATTTGCGAGTGTTCGTTGTTTTTTTTTTTTTTTAATTTTAATTTTTTATACTCCCTTGGTCCTTATTTGTTAATCATTTGATCTCATCTTATGTGTCCATAATTAGAAGTCATTTTTGATAGTTTAATATATATTTTACTTTTTCTTTTCAATATTACCCATTTTCTTCTAAAACATTTTTCTCTCTTTATTTTCTAATGTTCAATATTCTGCATAAGAACATTTTGGGGAAAATTGTACTTTAGTATTGATAAATTCACTACAAGTGACTTAGAAAAATTGATGAAGAGAGTATAATTCATAAATCTTTATATGCATATTGTACCATAAAATATTTTATTTCATCATAAATTTATATGAGTGTCTTTTGTTTTATTTGGTTAAAAGTTCCATCAATAGATGTTCCATTATTTTATATAATGCAAAAGCTTTTATATAGAATATTATCTCTTTTTTTCTGTTTTTTAATTATTTAAACAAATTCATCTTCAGATATACGATCACTTCATATTACTCATTTATTTATTGTTCATGATCGAGAATTAAAGTTACTTCACGAATTTGAAAGGAACATTAAAGTCTGATAATGTCACTTTCCATAGGAAGGTTAAGACTCCTGCTTTTCATCGTTTATTGGTTAGTAGCATCTTGAAACTAGTATTTGAGTTTCCTTTCCCCCAAGTGTTTTAAATTTGAAGATAAATGTTCTTTATTTATTGGTTGTAGAATTCTGTTGTGGTACTATACATATAACCATGTCAACTATATTCTTAGGCCTTCGGTGAAATTTTCTTCTTCTTAAGGGCTTGTTTGAAGTTGCAAGTATGAATAGAACTCCTGTGAGGAGAAGGGATAGGGCTCTTGCGATGACCAACCGTCCAGCATCCCTTGCTTTGGAAACTTTTTACTATAATACAGCAGGAGCTAGTTTTCTAACTCTGAAGACTGAAGTGAGTAAATTTATGAAACATATTTCTCGAGATAGTTACGACTTTACTTGAGGATTATACACCGACAAAAGTTCTTGATATGTTCTTGGAGGAGTCCCGAAGAAATGATGCCCATAGAGCGTCGCCCCAAAGGGATGTTGTCCGAGGAGCTTTCAACCCAGTAATTTTTATGTTGTTGGTATGTTTTATGTTCGTTTAAGTAAAAAGTGGTGTTGGGAGTGTCGAAATATATTTACTTTTGTTTTGTAATCCAGTTAAGGGAGTTTTGTTGTGGCTGGACAAGTTTTATTGCTCTTCTTCTGATGACAAGAAAAGGGGCTTTAATTGAAAGAATTGGTTTCGAAAAGCTAAAAGTGTACTGTTGGAGAAAATTCAGAAGCTCCACAAACACCAGTGAGAACATGATGTATGGATGGAAGATTTGCTTTGCTAAAATTATGTCTGCCACAGAAGATTTTATTTTATCCTTTTCCTTGACATGCATCCTCATTTTGCATTGTGGAATTAATAAGCGAACTCAATTAGTTATTCCTTTTTCAGACTGCAAAGCCTCCACTTATAAATTAGGAAAATTATTATGTCTGCAAAACTTGTAAGGGTTTCATTTTCTTCACTCGGTATTTATTATTCATGATGAAATATTAGTATTTTCTTTTATTCTTTTAATTAGAATTTAACTTTCAGTTCCTCTTATATTCTTGGAATTTTTTGGGGGCTCTTAATTAGGAATATTTAGGTTTAGAACTAGGAGATTCTTTCTTTCTTTGTTTTTTTGGTTGGCCTGGGTTGTTACGATTGTCGATCCAGGATAGTAGTGTATAATGTACACCAATTTTTCCTTTTCTACGTGACATTTAGTGGGATATGGAATACATTTGTCAGTGCTCATACTACTGCGTTTATCAGTAGCAAACATTGAGACTTCTGGTGGCATGGAAATTAGTAATTGATTTGTAAAATAAAAATAAACAAGTGTGACTTTATATATTCTTTTCTTTTAAATTAATTTAAAATATTTTGAAAAATATCACACTTCCAATTGTTATCTTTTCAATTTTTTATTTTATTTGGAAGAATTATTTAAATTTATATAACAGTTATATATATATGTTTATATAAATTTATGAAAAATTTAGACGCATGAGCAGATCCCTCCATGAACGTAATAAAATTGTAAAACCTTTATATCGTTAAAAAAAAGAATTGAATGATTTAACATTTTTTATTGATAAGAGGTAATAAATTTATTTTTAATACTTTATTAAAGAATATGAGAAAATTCTCAGCGTCCACATAATACTTGGTTTAAAAATGGGCCCGTGCCCATGGCTGTCTTGTCACTCTTATGCATTACTGCCTCACATCTGACCAAATATAGGCCCAGTTTTGTAGTAACTTCAAATCTATCCAATGATCAAGAATGATTCACGATCCCATTTAACAAAGCTTCCTTTTCTTCCCTTCCCAATGTTAGGTTATAAGTTTTGTTTTGACCGTCTGTGATTCAATTAGTTGCTGAAATTGGGAGAGAACAGCATAATTGGAAGGGAAGTGTATGGTCAAAAATGGTGAGAGAATTTTACTCTCTCTGTATTTCCATTTCTTGTTCTGTATTGAGTGATTATCGTTCTTCTCCCCCAATGTAGAAGAAAAAAAAAATTACAAAGGAAATGCAGACAATTTAATAAAAGGACTAAAAAAAGTTATGATCTTGGATGGGATGAGATTTGAGAGGAGAATTGTCTATACTTTAATTGCTAAATGTAAGATTTCTGTAGATAGATTAAATGTTTTGAGTTTAAGGTTGCTGCTGATAGAATAAATCTGGAAAATGTGTCATTTTTCTTTTCTATGATATTTTTTTTTTAATAGTGTTTTGTTTGATCGTAATGGAATATACGGATAAATTATGTCTGCAAGTTGTACTTCTAGCTTCTATTGTTTCGTTTTGATTATCAATCAAAGCCCTAATCTTGCAATGGGTAAGCTGTTTCTGTCAATAAAAGTTCATTTGTTGATGCTTTTGAATTCTTTACTTGGTTAGAATTTTTAAAAATTTTCTTTTTTCATGTTTTCGAAGAATTGTGAAGAAAATTGATTTTAGTACTCAAGATATTTCCTTGGTATACTACTTGAGAATTGGGGATGGGATAAGAAAGGGATGCCGAAAGCAGAAAACAATCAAGGGTCTAAGGAGCGTTTCCATAGCATTTTATTCATTAGTAATATTTTTAGCGAAATGTCCTTGTCTTGCTAATGGGATTATTTTAGTCCTGGGTTTTCACTCTTTGCAATGTTTTCCTTGAGGTCGTTTCCCAATTTCAGTCTCTATTTTACTCTGAATTTCCATCTTTTACCTGACTAATGGGTAAGAAGGAACAGCTTCTGTGAAATGAATGTGGAATTTGCTGTCCTACAAGTGTCATGGAAAGGTCAAACCTCCTAGTTGATTCTCTGTTGGTTCATTGATTTTTCTGTTTACACTGATCGTTTCTTTCATATGTTGTGATGAGTCATATTTAAATATTCAAACTCGCTTTTGCAGTTCAACTATTTTTTATATTGGTTTCAGGTTTACCACTCAAGTTTTGTTGATGAGGAAGGAATTACTAAAGCTTGTGGGTGCCCTCTTCTTCCTCTTAAAAGCCATATAAAAGGACCTGCCCCTGTGTCAGATCAAGGTCTAAATTTTATTTTTATTGTTTCTATTTTTTAGCCAAACTATTTACATTTCCTGTTTAAGAAATGCATAAAAATTCTCAGCAGTGGTTATGATCCTTATATGCAGACAGAACAGATATTGTTGACGAAGCAATCACTTTTTTTAGAGCCAATGTCTTCTTCAGAAACTTTGAGCTCAAAAGCTCAGCCGATAAACTCCTTATTTATTTAACATTCTATATTAATGTTGCCTTAAAGAGGCTAGAGGGCTGCAGAACATTAGCTGAAGGAACAAAGGCAATAATTAACTTGGGCTTGGAAAAGGTTTCTGTGCCAGGACAACCAGGGTTTCCCTTTCCAGGATTATTTACACCTCCACAATCTCAGGAAGAAGCAGGTAATTGATTGCAAATAGCTGTTGTCATATTTCACTGACTAACACATGAAAGTCATAAACTGCTGTAAAATTTTAGCTTGTTATATCAGATTTTAAGTCTGTTACCACACTCATGTAAAAAGTCTAGATACTGATGGCTTATTTGGATGGACATACTACGAATAGTTTCTTCTGGATGATTTCATAACTAAGAAGGATAATAACAAGCACTAGAAAGAAAGAAAGATAGTGTTGTTTGATATAACCACTTCCCTTTTATTCACAGTAGGGATACTATACTATATATACACATAGAACTGCCTCTATCCTTATTTATAAGTCATTTGATTTCATTCATCCCTATCTATAAGTCATTGTTGGTAATTTAATGGATATTTTACTCATGTTTTCCAATATTACCCAGTCTCTTCATAAATCAATGTTTTCTCTCTCTCTCTCTCTTAATGTTCTTAATAGAGATATTTTGAGGAAAAAAACTTTACCTTAATATTGACAAAATCACTTCAAGTCACTTATAAATAAGGATGAAGGGAGTATTCGCAAAAATATCAGAATTAATAGAGGAAAAAAATCAGATGAATCTACACTCAAACTGGTGTCCTAAAATAGCTTCTTCTGAATTAATTTCCTAAAATAACTTCCAGCTTTATATTTTCCAACAGATAGATAGGCCTGCAGTGGCTTCCTGTCTGAATGTTTTGGGTTTCTTGTTTATAGATTGATGATTATGATGTATGGATGCGTCCCATTCAAGTGCCTTTTATTGAACTTATCATCTAAACTATCCATGTTTAGACATGCTAAAAGAGTATTCTAGGGCAAGTTAAATCATCATTATACATAGAAAAGAGGAGGGAAAGTAGTAGGGAGAGGTGTTGGTAATGCGCATTTCTTGCAGTGCCTTTCTTTTCAATGCCACACATCTTTCTTAGCAATATTTGGGCATAAGAGAAATTGATGAGTAACACATGAAAGTGTCCATTTACTCATCTGAGAACAATAAATTAATGACAGATATATGCATGAAGACTGTTGTATCTGACTCTAGGAGCAACATGGTTATTCCAGTTGCTATGAGCCATTAATCAATTTTCTTGCTTTGAAAATGATGAAATGCAATGTAGTCCCTTGAAGCATAATTTAGTAGTCCTTTGTGTTACAATAATCTTAATCAAATACTTCATTACTGATAAAAGTAATATCAAGATGAATTTAGGTGAAAATGTTGAATAAAAGACACTTTCATGGTAGAAAGTGCTTAGTTAATAAAATATAATAGTTTTATAATGCATTGTTATCACAAATTTTAGACAAAAAGATTAAAATGATAGTTTTGGCAAATATGTGGGACGTAATTAAATATTTTTAAAAAACCAAGGACTGAATTGTGAAACTTTGGCCCTTTTGAAACATATGGATGGTCCTATCCTATGACTTGACCTTTGTCTTAAAACATGATACCAGGGCTCTTCTTTCTCTGAACAGTCCATTGCATAAATCAGTCAATTTGTTGGTCTCATGGGTTGATGGCTTTGGTATAACCATTTCTAACAAACATGTTTAATTCCGGACTTGTAAAATGGAAATGGTCTTCTGCACATTGATTGTCTTAATATATTGCAGTACCTAAGATGACATTGGTCTTTGGGATTATTGGCTGAAATGGTCCTGATTTTAAACTGAACTGATTTCTTGTCTCTCTTGATTACTTCTGTGATAGACTTGTAACCATAGGCTTGATTAATTTTTAGGACCTTTTGATTTGAAACTAACGTATGGCAATGATCAGTTGAGTTAATAATGAAGTCCTGGAATACTCCAATATGATCATATTTTGTACTTTGGCTCTAGATTTTCCACAGGCAGATACTGCACTTATTTTTCTACTATCTTGTTAATGTGATGCCAAACTCCTCGAGTACAGGGCTGTTCAGGAATTATCTGAAGTAAATACACGAGGAAACAAGTGGGAGACTATTGAGCGTGGCATACAGGCCAAATGGGACTCCCAATAAATGGTGGTTGGCTTTTGCTAAGCGAAAGTTCATGAACATTATCATTCCTTAGACAGTTTATGTAAAGGATAAGTGACATAAAGCCATGAGATTCTAGGGTTTTCCTTCTAAATTGTTCGGAATCTCAAATTACCACTCTATTACTATTACAATCTTCCAAAAGGTAATATGATAATTTATGATGCTTTTCTTAGGGAAGTGAAGAACATAGAAAAACCATGTCATCTGTTTTCGTCTTTCAAATCCAAATTGAAATGTAATCCAAATATTCTCACTTTCAGAAGTGTAATGGGGAATGACTGATGCTTGTCTTCTTCACTAAGGCAAGATATGTGTCCCTCTTTGCAAATTCTTTCCTTAATTCTGCAGTCAAAAATTTTCCTATTGAATACAGCGGAAGTTTGATTACTTGGTTTCAAGGAAGGAAAGAATACTCCATTTATTGTAATTTTCCAAGTACGTAATGGTTTCACCTCTTTTCTCTATTTCATGCGGCTTGCATGGATCTGTTAGCTGAAAAAAACTCAAGGGAAGAAGTCAACAGTTTTTTTTTTTTTCAAATCACAAAATTATTATTTTTGAACTTTTCATATTGATTTTGGCAAATTTTATTAAAAAGAGTTTGTTTACACTTGCACAACGTTAGATGTGATAGATTTAGATTAGGGGTAATTTGATATGATATGGTTTAGTCATTTCAAATTTTGGTTATAATTATAAGTTTTATAAAAAATGTGTAAGAGGGTATTTTTTTTTAATAATTATATCCCTATAAAAAGGTGAACTATACAAACAATCTCATAGATTTATAAAAGTACGAGTAGCAAGATTTTAGAGTATGAGTTGTTTGATATAGTTAGAAGTTGAAGCAGCTAAGTAGTTCATATGAATTATTTCAAAGCTATATAGATTATTTCTTGAACTTGATGGATTGTAACTTTTTAATCAATAAGTATAGATTTTAGTACCTGTTTAGCTTAGCTTTAAAGCTCTTTTGTATGTATTTTAAGTCAAAAGTTGGGTCAAATAATAATTGTGAAAGTCATTAAAATTTAAAGTGGTTTTTTACATTAACAAAGGAGTGAGCTTTTAATAAGAAGCTAGACCAAGTGAGCTTCTCATTCTCTGAAACAAAAAACACACGAAGCTTCTTTTTTTTTTTTTTTTTCAAAATTACCCAGCACAAAAGCCTTCCCCGGAACTAAAGATTGGAAAAAAAAACTTAGTTATGATTCGACTCACCCATAGGTCTGTTTTGACATCTCAAGATACCCATCCGAATTCCAAATAACCCTCGATTGCACTTGAATATCCTTCGACTTTGAAAGCTGAGGTTTGGGAAGATTTTGTTCTGTAAAATTGGATTTCAAATCCAAGCAGTTTCTGCTTCAATCTTCTCACAGATTAACAAATCTTAGGTGTGATCTCCAGAAGCAAGTCGATTGACATCTAAAGACACCAATCTGAAACCCCCTCTTAACCCTAGCTTACTCTCGAATTCCGAATCCTCCACCTTTGAAACCTGTGGTTTGTAAAGATTTGTCCAACTATTCTGAGCTTCTTTTTTTTTTTTTTTTTTTCTGAATCTCCTTTTCTGTAGGCTAATCTTTGTTTCTTTGTTCTGGGAATTAAATCCTATTTTACTATGTCCTTCGAGCTTAATTCATGTATTATATATGTTAGTTGTTGGTTAATAGATGGAGTTGCTATTTAAGTGGAATCTCCTCAATTCAATTTATAGGCTCTATGCAAATTCTTCTTAAAACTGAGACATGCTCTGTTTTTCTTTTTTTACTGGGAATATGAACACCTCATTTTCTTTCTTTTCTATTCAAGATTATACTGGATGGTTATTTGTGGATTGGTGTATGTTGTACGAAGGATTTGTTTGACGAGGTTGTAGGACTAGAAGAAGGGTTAAATCAGGTTTGGGATAGTCTACGACCAACATATTGATGGTTGTAGCTTAATTAGCAGATGGGTTGTTTTCTTTTATTGATAACCAAAACAATGAATTTTCTTATGATTTAGAGGTTTTCTTAGGTTGTTGTGGGTTGGTGATAGGTGATCAGGAGGCTAGGAAGAAAAGTTGGGGTTGGTAGTTAGTGTTTATGATTTTCTAATTTGTAGTGGGCAGAGAGCTTATATTGTCTCTGTTTGTAACTAATTTGCTTATGTGTTTGGAATGAGCTGAGTATACATGGATTGGTTTTCTAGTATTATGATGCATGTTCAGATTAATTTTATTAGAGTTAACTTCGAAGGAACAAATATGCTTGGGATTGCAATGTTTTCTGGATGGGATAGTTAACTGGTTTAGTGATCGGTTCGATCGAAGCTTCAAAATTGGAAATGAAGAAACCAGCTCTCTTTTTGTTAAACACTTTTGGACTGGCTGGTTATGTTAAAAAAATTTTTTTTTTGGTCAAATTGAAGAAATTAAAACTACGAACTCCTAATTGAAAATTTTCCTATATTGTTTCCCCCTAATTCTAACCTAAATCACTCAATTTTCTTCTTTTGTTCTCTAATTCCTATGCAACCGATCATAGAGATTCTCCTATTTAAATTTTTTTCCCATGAAAATATGTTTTGATACCATTTTAAACTATCTAAATATTAAAATATTTGTTGACGAAGAAGAAATCAGAATTTTATTGATAAACCATATTACATTACAAAGAGGAAGACTATATAAATAACTTAAGCAAGTAATAATATAAAAAGACTAATATATCTTTAATGAATAAATAACATAGTAAATCATAAAACTTGTAATATATTTTAACCTATAAAATAAATATTTTTTAATGATTAAATTAACCATTTCAATTGCAGTTTGATTCAGGTTCAATTACGATTGAACTACTAAACTGTGAACCAGTAACTTTTCTGGTTCGATGACCGTTCCGATTTTGAATACATTGCTTGGGAGTTCTTTCTGTTGCCTAAAACTTTAGGCTACAATTTTTTTTTGTTTTAAAAGTGCTTTATTTGTTGTTGTAAGTGACTCTCAATAATCATAATTATTCTAAGAAACAACTGGGAACGTAGAAAGAATCAAACATGATATTTATGTTTCTTTATGCAACATGTGGCTACTCAATATTCCCCTTTTATCTAAAAAAGAAATTTTAGATAATCAAAAATAGAATGCAAAATGGGATAGTGAATCTATTAAAATATTACTTCAAGCTTGCACAGAGAGGATTCATATGAATGGAAAACTAGGTATTGGATTTAAAGGAGCAATGTGGCAAACTATACTAGATGATTTTAATAACCGAGCTAAAAAAAATTGGAAGAGAAGTCAAATAAAAAAATAGACTTGATAATGTAAGAAGTGATTGGACTTTGTGGACACAATTGAGGAACAAAGAAACACGATTATGTTGGAATCAAGAAATGGGAACTATTGAAGCTGATGCCAATTGGTGGAAAGCAAAGATAAAGATAAGCATTAGAGGTTTTAAATATTGATTTAATTGAAAATTGCTCATACTTTACAATTTGATTTTTTTTCTTTGTATGGGAATCCTAAATATGTCAAATTTTGATATAATAGGCTAGAAAATGCTGCTGATTTGGACTACATCTTTGGAGACACAGTAGACGCTAGTCAACATGCATGGACACCAATGATTGGTATACCAAATGAAGAGAGTCCAATTTACCATGCTTTTGAATATGATATTGAAGACAACTATATTGCTAAAAATGATAGTCTAATGGTAAACACTCAAGTGAAAAGAAAACGAATGGTTGATGAAAATAAGACAAGAAAGTTTGAAATAACAAGACAGGGACTGCAAACTATATTAAAATTGGTTAGGTGTGCGGAACGTTTTTCTAAAATTGCAACTGTAGTTGTAACAACATATTCTTCACCATCATTGTGATCACAAGTCACAAGAGAGTATAGTATCTCGGAGAATGTTCAAGTGTTGAATTCTCTACATGATGAGGGGAGATTGAATTAGGACTGATTTTACTTTGCACTGGAATTTCTTTCAGAAGAAAAGAATAGACTTGTTTTTTTTCCTTTGACAGATATTGATAAGGCTCAATGGTTTTCATATCAATATAATAAACACAACAAATGATAATGGGGGTACTTGAAGTTGTTTGAGGATTTTAGGGCTTTTCACCTTTTTTTTTAGTGTTTATGTTATTTGAAACTATTTTATATTGTAAGTTCAAAATTTTGCTCATGAAGTTGTTTTATGTGTTGTTTGAATTGTTGCATGAACGAATTTGCTGTTATTTTAGGTGAAGTGAATTGTTATCTTTGGATTATTTATGTGTATTTTTGTGTTTTTTACTTATGTACTTTAATATTGTTAAACAAATGTCTTACAGAGAAGAAGTTATATCACTTGAAAAATGCAGAAAAGTAGATCAATTCTTACATATCATATCTGTTGGGGTTGTTGTTGCCTTTCATTAGTATACAAAATACTTGATGAAACAACAAATTAACTATTCTGATGGTTGGGAATGGGTACGTGAAACATTAAACACTCCCGGGGAAAGTTATAGAATGTTTTGGATGGAAGCAAGTGTTGTATTGTAACTTATAGAAAAATTAGTGGGTAAGATATGGTTACATCCCTCTAGAGATATGACAGTATTAGAAGCAATTTGTATGTTTCTTTGGACATGTGTAATGTCCAAAATAAATCTAGTAAATCTAGCTAGACTATAAGTAGAAAGTTTAGTGAAGTGCAAGATAGTTTATGTCTATTAGCTATTAAAATTGTTCAGACTCTTGAGCTTCAATTTACAGAAGTTCCAGCTAAAATTTGAAATGATCCAAGATTTTGGCTTTCTTTTAAAAAATGCATTGGTGCCATAAATGAAACACATATTCCGGCTATTCTTCTTGCAAATGACCAGATTCATTTTATCAGTCGAAAGGGGTATATTACACACAATGTAATGTTAATGTGTAATTTTGATATGTTATTCACTTTTGTGGTTGTTGGTTGGCCTGACACTACATATGATACATGTATCTTTTCAAGCGTACTTAAAGAAATGAAACACACGTTCCCTCATCCTTCAG
Organism: Echites panduratus; assembly: GCA_035221335.1. Classification (NCBI taxonomy): domain Eukaryota; kingdom Viridiplantae; phylum Streptophyta; class Magnoliopsida; order Gentianales; family Apocynaceae; genus Echites; species Echites panduratus. Next base: position 6,090,326 of record JAWZTD010000082.1, read on the forward strand.
AAGGTATGATTTTTAATTATATCTTATGTTTATTTTGTAATTCAAAATATAGTCATATTTCTAATATATAAATATTGAATTTTATAATATTTGAAGGTAAATATTACTTGGTGGATGCTGGCTATTCCAATATGAGCATATTTGACATATTACAAGGGTGAAAGATATCACATTCCAGATTTTAGAATTGGTAGTTAGCTAGAAGATGTAGAAGAAACATTTAATCATGCACACCAATATTTTTAAACTCAAGAGTTTTTGTAAACTCATTCAAAAACTCAAAAGTTTTTGTAAACTCATTCGAGATCGAGTAAACTCGACTAGTAGAATCGTAGAGTTTATGTTCCTATTAAATATATATATTAAATAATTTTTATATAATCACAATAAAATAAATATCTCAATAAATATAAGAAATAAAGTCTAAAATCAAAATTAATCAATTCCAAATAACATGACAACGAACTAACAAGTTTTGGAAAATTAAAATCAATCCAACATTATTTAAAACATCAACTGTTAAAAGCAAATGTCATAGAAATATAAAAAACTACATTAATTTCCAAGGCCACCTGGAGCAATACCATTTTCATGAGAACTTTGGTTTTGAAGATTATCTAAATGATCCAAGCTTTCATTTCTAGGGTAGGAGGCCATAACAAGTTCATTTCTGTCTTCTTTTTCCCTTATTTAGAATTGTATTCTATTTGTAAAAAAGTAAGTATCTTCAATGTCTATGATAATGAATATTTTGAGCGTTTACATGCTTTGTAACGCAAACCTCTTTCAAAAAAAATTAAAAATTTTAATAAAAAAATGAAGATAAATAGTAAACTTGGTGACTAGATTCGTTTAATTTTACTCACAATTCCACCGATTTACCTTATAACATCTATTTTGAACCCATTTTACACATTATATGGTGAAAATTAGTAAAATTGTACTATTTTATGAGTTAACTCTCCATTCTAACAACAATGATGCACACTCTTCAGTAAGAAATGTGATTGAACGAACTATTGGAGTTTGGAAGAACAAATGACATATTTTACTTGATATGAACTCATTTTCATTGAAAAAATAAGAGAAGATTATTGTTGCTATAACAACACTTCATAACTATATTAGACAGTGTGGTCTTCTAAATGAAGAATTTAACAGATGCAATCAAAATCCAGAATATATCTCTAAAGGTTTAGAAGAGGTAAATCTTGATGAGGAAAATAGTGCATCGAGTGGTAGAAGATCATCCAGTGATGCTTTTATGGATATAATTCATAATCGAATTGCTATTGCTTTGATGACATGGAAATTTTTAGAATTGTTGCTTGTGTGATAGTTTATGTTATTAAGAACATTAACTAAGGACTTTTTATTTTTAGTATTTATATATAGAACTATGTTATATATAATTCAGATTATCATTTCTAACACTATGTTTTTTCCTTGTTAATTATAAAATTTGATTCATTGTCAGAAAGTTGGATTTTGTCAATGAGATAAAAAATATAATATACATACAAATTTTTTTATAAATGATAAATTAGAAATTAAAATACATTTTATAATTACTTAAATTGTTTTAAAGATATTCGTCATCGTGGAAATATATATTCATTAATATATATATAAAATCAACCATTTTGATTTACGAAAGTCAAATGCCCTTCGTGGTAATTTTAATAAAAACAATAGCTTATGTAACTTGTAATGCCAAACAGTTTCCACGAAAAAATAGCTTTTAAAATAACTTGACCAAACAACTTTTACCTTTTTATTATAAGCTATTTTTTAATAGAATCAAAATTTCATCTTAACTAAAAAACCTAGGCCAAACGAGCTCTTAATAGCATATTTTTTACTCAAACCTTTAATCTTCAAAGTCTTTAAGTTGATTGGCACAACATTTAGAATGGATTGCGAGACAACCTCAATATATGAGTTCTCCAGAATATAGTAGAAGTCCCTCTCAACATGATACTTCAAATTTATAATCTTCAAATTGAATATAACATCCTATCAAGTCAATCAAAATAATACATATAATTAAAAGGCATTTAAATACAACAGGTTTAGTACAAAAACAACCTATAGTAATTGATAGATGTCAAGGAGCTAAACAAGCATTGGTTGAATCTACTTGGATGCTATCAAAGGATTTTATTCATGGGAGAAAAGATGCCTAAAAAGACCTATATTTAAAGTGTGAGAGATTATGGAAGCTTTCAAGTGATGAACTAAAAGAAGACTTGTTTAATGCAAGAAAACTTGTGTACAAGAACTTGTATTTCAAATACAAGAATGAAATCTCAAGGATGAAGATTGATACTTCAAGAATTAAGAAAGTCTTGGTTGATGTTGCTCAAAGGGTGGAAGAACTTGTGACTAAATTTGAAGATGATCTTGATAATGGTTGAAGGTTCTTGTACAAAGATTTGTATTTCAAGTTCAAGCTTGAAGATGGGATAGAGATGGCCTGTAAACACATTTTGATGCATAAAATCATGTCATTTCAATCCAAGAAGGAAACATAAAAGAAGGGTGAAGAGATCAAGCCAAACCAACCCACTCAAAACCGGGCAACTAGTCCGAGGATAGGCACAACCATCGGCACCGGTTGAACCATGCTCTGCAGAATATGAAATGCTAAGGTTGACTGGCCCCAGCACCGATCTTTTCACTGGCTCCAACCTGCCCCCTGACCAGTAGGAGAGTTTGTATTTTCTTGGTTTCTTATTGTTATTTTGATTATGTATTAAGGGTAAACAAGTCTATTAACCCTAAGAACGAATTATAAGGTTTCATTAGGGCTTAAGAACTATATATAGTATTGTATCTTTGTAATTCAATATCAAACTTTTATCATGACAAACAATTAAACTTTTGGGTGTTACCTTTCTAAGATCAAACTTGATCTTTTGTGAGTGTTCTTCATGAAACTCTTCTAGGGTTCTTATTTAACTATTTAAGGTCTTCCCCTGGTTAGGGTGTTGATTTGTCTACCATGCTGAAGACATTGGTTGATGTTGGAAGACATTATAGGTCAATGTACTAGCTTTGATCTTATGATAAGTCTTGGATTTGTTTCAATTGGTGTTTTTTGAATAGATGAAAATTGTTCCACTTCAGATCATATCATATAATTGAGTATTCAACTAAACAATGGGAAGAATACATAAACTATTCATATCACTTCAGTAACAATATGGCATAACAACAACCTATATATATTTTAGAAATAATACAGTATAACAATCCATATAGCTTTTATGAATAAGCGATTGTCAGAGAAATATACACACCAGAAGAGTGAAAAAATTTAAACCTTTCTATACATGTGGAAGGATAAATGCTCAAAACACATTTAAACACACTAGTACTAAAAATGCCTTGACACTGACTCAAGAAATATTTTTAGTTTCTTTGCACCCAAACCTCTCTTTGGAGATGGATTAATTCCGAAGATTATATATTTGCACATGTTTAAGTTGAAAAGTCAATACTTTTTAGCTGCAAATTGGAGAAACATTTTTGACAAAAAAATGATTCCCATTGTTCATCCCAAATCAGAAATTTTAGAACCTGCTTACCTCAAAAATTTGGCAGCCCAAGAATCTTCTTCCTGGATCGACGTCTATCCATGAGGTTCTTAGAAACCTAGGTTTTTCACAATGGCATGCCATTGTGCTCCCAGATTCAACCCCAATACATTTTCTCATGACTTGAGTTTCAGATCACCTGATCCTCGATAAAATCTTCAGTTTGGTGGTTCTTGCTTGTTGGATTGTGAGTTTGATTTTGTTTCTTTGTCTGTGTGGGTTGGGAGGGAGAATGACAGGGGGGTGGGGTTTATTTTTTTTCCCAATTCAGTTGTCCCTTGGCACGTGAGATTAAGTTTTGGGGGGGAAATATGCTGAATTCTCTATTTTGCCCATGCTCCAATGGACCGACTTGATTTCCCCCGTGAAATTTGGCTGAAAAGTGGTCGGAGATATGAGTTTGGTATATCGTAAGTAAAATAGGTATTAATTTGACAAAAAAAAAAGGATATTACAGTTGACTTTTGACAATAGATATGATATCATTATGGTCAATTTCCTTTAGTTTTAAAAGATCAAATACTTTTATAGTTGAGTGTATAAAATTTATTTAAAAAATAATTAAAAAACATATGTAAATTTTTTCTTATTAATGTGTTAGATGATTTGGAGCAGCTTTTACGAGACAATTATTACAAGTTATCTTAAGGGTGTTGAGTAAAACTGCAAAGATATAACATAAGGTTATGTGTAAAATATTGTTATTCTTAATGTTTATGATCTTTTGGTATACATTTTGTGAAATACTTTCTATAGTATACAAATAAAAGATTTTTTACTTGTGCTTATATCTAAAATAATAATTAAAGCACACTTATAACACAACTTTAGTATAAAATTTAATTAATAATCTTAAGGATTTATGTATGATTGCCTAAAAGTCCAACCATTTTTTTAAAAAATAATTATCGACAGTGGTTTCCACCTATAAAAATCAAATAAACTCTATAATATTTTATCAAGTTAAAATGAGACATAAAAATTTTGGATGAAATGAGTATAATATTACAATGAAAAGATTGAATCTATAATTTTCTCATTAAATTCTGGTAAAAGGATCAAAATCGTAACTACAGAAAAAAAAAAAAAAACACCTTATAAACATGTGTTGATTACATTTAAATTAAAAGGTGACTTAATCTTCACCTATTTTGATAAACAAAAAAAAAAAAAATCAAATTCTATAAGGAAAATGTTAGGAAAACTTAAAAGAAAAAAAAAAAATTTCACTGGACAATTTTCCATGTTCCACTCACTTCTGTGGTTTCTCCATTTTTTTGGGATCAAATCAAATTGGCTAAAGACGACAACTCAACCCAAGCCCCATTTCATGCACCCATAATAATACCCTAAAAGAACGTTTTGGGAATTTTAAAAAAAAAATTAAAAAAAAAGAAACAAAAAGAAAGAGAAAGGAAAATACTTTTTTTTCCTCCCTAGTCCCTACCGGATTGAGGAAAAACAAAAAGAAGCATAGAGCTCACACAGAGATCTGAACTCATCGTCCCTTACCGTCACCACCGTCAAATCCATGAAGCATAGCTGCCGGACTCCCATTTTCCCCATTCTCATTTCTAACGTGTCCCACTATTTTCTTTCTATTTTTTCTTCCAATGTCATCATCAACCAAGTCCTCTCATAAGAATCACCGAAACCATTTGGTCCTCCCCAAATCTCTCCATCAAATTCAATCCCATAAGAGTTCTTCTTTTTCTATTTCAAACCCTACTATTGATATTGATAAAGAGGATATTACTGATAATTTCAAGAATTCTAACAATTCTTGTGAGCACTTGTTGGAACTCCGATCTAAACTTGGCCCTCATCCCTTTAGGAACCTTCAAGATTGTCTTAAAGTTCGGCCTCTGGACAGGGCATCCATCCGTCGCGAACCGCCTCAAGAGATCGTCCAATGTAGCGCGTGTAAGTACGCGCCGCCTAGGCTTTTTGCATGCATAGCCTGCGCCGCCGTCTCCTGCCACCTTCATGCTCCGTCCCATGCTGCGGAATCTGCTGTGGCGGGAGATAGTGATGGTTCCTCCACCTCCCATGCCATCGCGGTGGATGTCGACCGTGCAGAGCTCTTCTGTTGCATCTGCCAGGACCAGGTCTACGATCGAGACTTTGACGCTGCTGTTGTGCTCGCACAATCTGCCGCCTCCACGATCGGTTCCATTCCTAGTCTCTCGCCGCCACCTTCTGGAGAGAATCTGCGGAAGCGGCGTCGCGTGGAATACATACCGTGGACGCCTGATCTGAGGGAACAAGCTTTAATTGAAGAAAAATCTAGCCCTTTGCCTAGTCAACCTATCCGACTAGGCGAATCAGACTCGGAGCTCCCAAGGGGGCTCAGGGGCCTTAACAATTTGGGTAATACTTGTTTCATGAACTCAGTATTGCAAGCATTGCTTCACACCCCGCCATTGAGGAATTATTTTCTGAGTGATAAGCATAATCGCTATTTTTGTCAGCAAAAGAATAAAGTTAACACTAGCAACAAGGATGTTAACAACACCACTAATAAGAATGCCTTAAAGTTGTGTTTGGCCTGTGATTTGGATGCTATGTTTTCAGCTGTTTTCTCTGGCGATCGAACACCATATAGCCCTGCAAAGTTCTTATACAGGTCTGTTCTGGCTCTAGTTGCTTTCGGGATTATTGATGTCAAATATCACAGTTAATATTTGTTGTGTAATTTGTCAATCTAGATATCAATTCTCTAAGAGATTCTTTTTTTTTTGTTTTTTCAAGTTCTTGGGTAATTTGCATTTATCTTTTCTTTGAGATGTAGTTGCCCTATAGAAAGGTATCCATAATAAAAAAAATGGTATTGTGATCTCGATGGATTATAGATTTTGTAAAATTGTTTTAATCTACATATCAATTCTCTCAGAGATTCCTTATCCAATTTTTTTTTTTTTTTTTTTCAATTTCTTGGGGTAATTTGCATTTATCTTTTTTTTTTTTTGAAAAGTATCCATAATAAAAATGGTATTATGATCTATGGATTATGGATTTTGATGGTCAAGATTAATTGTTTTAATTAGAAAGGTATCCAACATGAATATATAACACTATAGTATTTTGTCCAAACTAGTGATTGATGTTTGTTTAGGGTTTTGCATATTAATAATGGAGAAGTGACAGACAAGGCAAACTTAGGCTACAGGTGGATGCCTTATAAAAGATCCAACTTAGTTTTCTGCATGCATTGCTTATGTTTGAAGTCACTAGTTTGGTCATCTGAGCTTTTCAAGTCTATGTTTGGTTGAACTGATTTGTCCTATGCCCTTTTTTTTTTCTTTGTTGTACCCATGCCAATTCATATAGCATGGCTTTACTATATCTTTAAGTTCATCTCAGTTGGTGGCAGCATGCATCAAATCTTGCAAGTTATGAACAACAGGATGCACATGAATTTTTCATCTCCATACTAGATGGTATACATGAGAAGATGCAGAAGGACAAGCGCAAGCTCCATGGTATTCATAAACCCTTGAGATTGTATTATTCTTTCAATTTGTGCCTTAAAATACATTCTTTTAACTATGTTCTGCTACTTGTGAGCTAAATTGGAGTATCCTAGTTTACATGGTTCTGTGCAATTAGGTATTTCAATGTTATTTGATTCCTTTTGCCTGTAGAACTAGAGGGAAATAACCTGTTTATGAACCCAATGAAAATATTTTTCTGTAACAGGATTGTTTTATATTTATTGTTTATGTTGAATTGCTTTTCCACTGAGTTTCTACAACCTCATATATTCCTGAAATTGTCATGATAGACTGATACTTATTATATTAATGATGTATAATGATACTAAAATCTGGTGAAAATCTGGACCTACAAATATAATCATAGGAGAAGTGCTCACTTGAAATAGGAAAAAGGTCATGCAAAAAAGTTAGTTTCCGAGACCTCTGTTGCTTTCCCTTTTGGAAGCTTGGAAGCTTAAACCACATTCTCACTTATTTTTTCAATTGTTTCAGTTAATGGAGGGATTAGTAGTTCTTTCATGAGAGATGGCTGAAGCTACTAGCTCCCAGTGAGAATATGAATAGTTTGCCCATGCCCTTGTCTCATCTCTATTCTAGTATCTCCAGTGTTCAAGTGATCCAAATTGCTATTGGTGAGTGACATCAATATTTGATTGCAGGGTGTGTCTAGGTCCTTCCCTCGCTCTAGGCAACGTTGAGTTCTCTCAGGTTAGGGCAATTACTCAAACAGCAAGCTTCCAATCTGCTTTTCTCCAGTAAGTTGCAATCTTCCTAGTGTACTTAAAATAGGTTTTTTCTTGTCTCATTATTCTCATTAATACTAACTCAATCTTCCTAGTGTACTTAATTGAGTATGCATAAAGCTTGAGGTATTCCATTAGGCAGACATCCATGCAACAATCTTCTAAAAGAAATTGTGGTATACTACCGGTTGCAGATAACATTTTTGTCTCTTTGGTTTTAGTGGGCCTATTGACATGGCACATAAGAGGTCCATGTGTTTTTCTTTGCAATTAGATGACAGTGACTACAGAGTATCTTATGCTCCCTTTTGTTGTCTAATACAAGGGTTTCTGTCAATGAGAAGAATGTCTGTAATTCTATCTGCTTATCCTCTAAAGCTGTGGTTCTTTTAAAATATTACCTCTGCGCACAACTTGATATCTGAATTTAGCTTGGCTTATCCTTGTCACAGAATTTGAATACTTCTATGCTACTTCCCCGATTCATCTTCATCAGCTTGAAATCGTTATGCATCTAAAACTTACCTGTACTTGGTCTCATGTAATAAACTCAATACATTCAGGTTGGCAATTCCAAAGCTTTTGAATAAACTTGGAAGCAGCCTACTTGGCCTGGCATGTTAGTTACTTGATGTGTGGATGGTTGTTTATATACAAATCCTCGCATTGGACATAAGTTGTGATTCACCCAATGCAACATGCTTTGATATTTGTAATTTCACCACTCAGCTCTTTCCAAGCATTTTCTGCTAGTAGCTGACAGTATGTGATTTAGCTGAAAGTTGTAGTTGCCAAAATGAGTTTTGCATGACACAGGATATGCTCTAATCTTTTTGTGCTGTCTTACAAGCGGTGGAGACTGTTGTACATGATACAGGATATGCTCTAATCTTTTTGTTCTTTCTTACAGGCAGTGGAGACTGTTGTATTGCTCATAGGGTATTCTCCGGCATCTTACGGTCTGATGTCATGTGCACAGCTTGTGGCTTCACATCTACTACTTATGATCCGTGCATTGACATCTCATTGGACCTTGAACCAAATGTAGGGAGTTCTGCAAAGTCAACATCTGCAAAATCCCATCCTTGCAATGGTGAGGCAGAATCTATGAATTCTAGCCAAAGTTCTGGAGTTTCTAGCTTGATGGGGTGTTTGGATCGTTTCACGAGGCCTGAGAGATTGGGTTCTGACCAAAAGTTCTTCTGCCAACAATGTCAAGTGAGACAGGAATCTCTTAAGCAGATGTCAATAAGGAAGCTTCCTCTAGTCTCTTGCTTTCACATCAAAAGATTTGAACATTCTCATATCAAGAAAATGTCAAGAAAGGTTGACCGCTATCTGCAGTTCCCCTTTTCTTTGGACATGGCACCTTACCTGTCCTCATCAATCCTGAGGAAACGATTTGGAAACAGACTTTTCCCATTTGATGGTGATGAGGCAGATTCTTCAAGTGATTTTTCTTCAGAATTTGAGTTGTTTGCTGTCATCACTCACAGTGGGAAACTTGATGCCGGTCATTATGTAACATACTTGAGATTAAGCAATCAGTGGTACAAATGCGATGATGCATGGATTACACAAGTTAATGACAATATTGTGAGAGCAGCCCAAGGCTACATGATTTTCTATGTCCAGAAAATGCTCTACTACAGAGCAAGTGAACGACAGGTTGGCTCATGAGAAGCTGGGACATCTACGGGGCAATTTGTTGGCAAAAGGAAGAGCTGGTGTCTGAATTGCCAGGGCACTCAGACATCATACCCCAGCTCTGCTGGAAGTAGCATCTGTCTGTTTGCTTGCTATGGATAGGCTGCTCCTCCTCCCATAAGTGGCCAAGTTTTACGATACAAATGGATCATTATTTGAGCCCAAGGGCTTGATCCTAGAATTGGTAAACTTTTAGCAAGAAAGGGATCCGATTTCTAGAAGAGACAGGAGATTTTTTAGTTCCACCGGTGTCCTCCCTTCTACTATATAGTTCCTGAGTTTGATTGGATATCTTACACGTTACTTACTATCTCAATGGATGAAAATTTCTTCTAACTCTATTGATCATTAATGGGATGTTTGGTTGGGTGGAATTGAGATTCCAATCCAATCCAATCCAATTCTTAAGAATAGCAATTCTCTTTTTTGGTTAAGCAGAAATTACGTGCTGTTTGGTTGACTAGAAGGGTTATTTCTTATTTTCCTTCCTTCCCAATTCCAATTCCTAAGAGTAGAAATTCTATTGTTCGGTTGTCAAATTTTTATTAAAATTGCAATTTCATGGAATTCTAATTCCTTAGCAGACACGGAATAGAGATTCCAAAATAAAATTCAGGAATTGCAAATCCGGAATTGACTTGACATTCCGTTGACCACTTATCTGACTCCTCTTGTCCCCCGCGGCCCCACCCGAACTGACATTTATAATAAATTCTAAAACCTTGAAGCGTACTTTTTCTCTTCAACTTTTAACCCTTTTTTCACATTAAAATTAGTTTTTTTTCTTAATATAAATATTTTTTTACATTTTTAATTCTTGTCTCTTATTATTTTTTAATCATTTTTAGTACATATATAATTCAATTAAACAATAATTTTTAAAAATAATAAATATTACAACAAAAAAAAAAAAGGTATATTATTTTTTTAATTTTAACAATTTTCCATTCTATACCACCTATTCAAATCTGTCAAACAAAATAATATTAATTCCAAAAGTTGCTATTCTTCGATTCTACCCAACCAAACAAAAGAATGAATCATAAAAATTCCAATCTCATTCCCCCATTTAATCCATTCCTCAACAATTTCATTTCGCCCTTAATTTCGTTCGAGCTAACCAAACTCTCCGGAAAAAGCTAAGCAGCCACATAGATAATGTTTTGACAAGTGTCTTTAATAAATATTGACATGTGGTTTGGTTAATAAAAGATATGGACAGATCATTGGTTTAATTACTATGTTTTTTAATAAGAGAAAATCGTTCCCCATTTTTTTATATTTTTGTCATGTAAGTCATCTTTTATTTTTTTAAGATTTTTAAATCTCTTATTTTTTTTATTTAAATCAACTAAATCCATAACCTTTTATTATGACAATTAAAATCCTTAATAATTTTCTCCTTTAGAAAAATAGGTCCTAATTTTTTTACAAATGTCTTACAAAGTCCTTTTTACTTAAAAAAAAAAATGACATGCAAAATGATTCACTAGATATTCATTTTTGTTGAATGTACTTAGATGTAGAGAAGCCATTTCACCATTCCTTCCTTTCTTTAAAAAAAGAAAATTCCAAAGATGAAAAGCAAGTATCGATTTGAGGAAATCTTGCATTGTACGGTAGCAATCAATTTGTAGGCTGAACACCAAATTGAAGAGCAAGAATATAAGGTTTATGTCACCTCAAAAAGATGATAAAGGTACTTCTCAATTTAGGACAAATGGTTATTTTATTCGGAGTAAGAAAGTATGTGAATATCAAAACACAACTTACTACTCTGGATAAAAATTAGTGATTCAGACATCATTTAGGAATCTGAATTCAGCTAGGAGATTTGTTTTTTATTGTAACTCATATTTGTATCCCTCCTCCTCAGAATCCAAGTCCGTGGTATTGTTTTTCTATCCATTTGATCAAATGAGTTTTTAAATTCGATGAAAAATATGATTTTTCAGGCGATCAAGAGAGATGTAAAAAATTGAATCAAAACTCTAATTCGCAGACGTTATTCTGTTGATTTGGGACTTTTGCATTTTTAGAGATTTTCTTTATCACTCCTTTGTTTTTATTTTTATCCAAAAAAAAAAGGGAGGAAGAAATAGTGAAATGACATTTCTACCCCCAGTATATTTGATAAAAAAAATGTTCAGTGAATCATTTGGCTTGAAAATTTATTTTTTTAAGTAAGAATTGCTTTCTTAGACACCTGTAAAAAGATTAATGACTTATCTTTCTAAATAAAAAATGATTAAGGATTTTAAATGTTATAATAAAAGGTTAGTGTTTTATTTGATTTAAATAAAAAAGATAGGGGATTTTAAAATATAAAAAAAACGAAAAAGAACTTATACGATGAAAGTATAAAAGAAGCAGGACTAAAATAGTAATTTACTAATAATAATAATGATAATAATAATAATAATATGCCCTCTCTACTTTCTCGACGTATTTCGCCCAACTCCTCAAATCTTTTTCTTCCTTCAAATTAAACTTTATTTTTCCAGTTTTTTTAATGTTTTCGCCCGTCCCTCTCTCTTGCTGGAGTCCTCAATTGGCTTCTTTCAGGATTTTTTTTTTGTTTTTTTTTCAATTGGCTATTTTTCTATAAAAAATTTTTCTCTGCAATTTTTTTCCACTTCATTTTTTAAACTTTGTCCACTTGGGGTTTTTCTTCAGTTATTTTTTATGCAGTTTAGTTTTTTTTGAATTTTAATTTCAGTTTAGTTTATATTTTTATCTGAAAGAATTCAATTATTTTGTTCCATCCGAGTGTTCTTGAGTAGATTTTTTCGCATCCTAAGGTGACTTGCTTTCATAGGGAAACAATACCTAGAGTTTCTACCCAATTCTAGCCCTTTATACTTTGAACAACTGCATCACTTATCTGGGTTGCTTGAACTCCACAACTAAACATTCTTCTTTTAAACTAATCAAAACCCTCTTTGCTTCAAACAATGACTCTAAGATCTTCTCCAAGATCCTCCAAGATCTTTTAGTTTATTCTCCAAGACTCTATAAGAGTTTATATTTAACAAGAACTCCAAAATCTTGCAAGATATCTTCAAAATCCTACAAGATAAGAACACAAATCCAGAAGATAGACAAATCCATATCTCCAAGTAATCCAAACATTACAAAATTGATAAAGAGATTTAGCATATCTCATTATTTGAAAATTAACAATCTCCCGATTGACATATGCTAGGTCTCATCACCCTCACACATGCAAAATTTATTAAACTGGTGATCACTTGGTACAAGTCATCAACTAGAATTCAAATTAAACAAATAAATAGAAATGCTCCTTTTTCATCTTCAGATCTCGTGATCACCTTGGTGATCACTTGTTACAAGCCATCAACCAGAATTCAAAGCGCTCTCCCTTAACATGTTATCCTGGGCAAGCAATCAGGGAGCATAGTGTAGTAATCAGAGATAGCAGGGTGGTCCTATTACCTAACCCTTGATGAGGCCTAGTAGGACCAATAACAACAAATCAGAAAATATCACTTTCAAATTTAGCAAGCATCCCAATGACGAAAAAAATTTTGAAGTTTGTGTTCTTCGTGCTTAAGATCAATAATGACCTTCTAGTCACATGATTGGCTCTGCTGTGATGGTATCTCCTGCCATCCATTCATTGGTATGCCATCAAGAAGCCAAGAGTAAAAGAAAAGTTAATTCTTGGTAATTGAATAATGAGTCCACAATGATCTAGAATTAGGCAGCTTTGAATAAAAATTAGATTTAGACTCTTTTATCTGTAAAAAGGACCGTGTAATGGGAAATAACAAAGTGAGGGGAACATTTGTGTAAGTGTGCGTTCTAGGCACAACAAAAAAAAAAAAAACAAAAATTCAGCCCTTATTTTGTTTTTCTTCCTCATAAATAAGTGGAGTACTACTAGCTTTCTCCCATCTACTGATTAGGTAGCCCTCCTGTAATGAAAAATCAGACTTTTGTCTGAGTGATAACATTTAAGAAAGGTAGGTGATCACTAACCCCTTCCCTTTTTCTTTTAGGTCAAGACAATGACTTTCACACTTCTCAGGTAAGTAGCTCTTTTACTCCATAATAAAAAAAAAATCCCTGGAAGTGCATAAAAACACATGATGAGCGAACTAGGGTAAAGGCAATCAGATGACATACACATAAATCTACGTGATTATAATTAATAAACATAATAATGAGAATAAAATCATATCCTCTAATGGAGTTTATGATGAAATCTCAATATCCTTCATTATGTGATTGGTTTGAAACTATAGCAAAAGTTTCCTGAATATGTTGGTTGTACTTAGGAGATCACAAAACACACTCATGGTTCCTTGGCAACGACCATAATCAGTTGGCGTTTGATCCATCAACAGTAGTCGACTACAATAACTATTCACCACCTTACATTCATTTTTCGCCATGGATGATGACCTGCAATTCTCTTTCTTACTATCCCGCAAATCAATAAGGTCATCAGTGGTAACATGTTACATGAAGTGATACCTTTGAACATAACAGCGTACCAATTACCCATAGTTCTTTTACCAATCCGAACACACTTACCATCTTTCAAAATCTTTCGTTCTTGCTTATTAAACTGAACATTAAATCCTTCATCGCACAACTGAAGTATACTCAGAAGATTGTTCTGGAGTGCATTAACCAAAACTACATCTCTTATTTCTTGGCCATTTGAAGTTTGAATTTTTCCTTTTCCATATATGTTTGCATAGCTCCCATCTTCATATGTTACTTTTCCCAGCATTTTTCCTATAAAATCAACAAGTTTAGATTTAGATCCCGTCATATGCCTTGAAAATCCACTATATTTAAAAACCAAGAACATTCATTAGGCATGTGCATAACTGTGAATGCTGCATTACACTGATTACTAGATTTTTCCATCCATGCCTATTTTGTTCTCCTTGTTGGTTGTTCGTTCATTTTTCAAATTAGATAGATACTTTTCTAACGTGAAACATTGTGAACAAATATGAACCTTCTTGTGACAAAAATGACATATAGGCATGAACTTACTTGTTTCGAATGATCTTATCTCTTGTTGAAACAGTTCTTGAGATATGGAATAAATTTGGTCTTACTTGATACCTTATTCCAGTCATAGACTTGTGTGGTTTCAAGGAACTCAAAATTTCATCCAATTCCTCAGATTCCTAAGCAATTTTTGATGTATCTGTACAAAACTTTGTAAACATTTCCTTACTTTTATCCTTCGAATTCGTCTATGATTACCTCTTCCAAGTTTTCAATTTTTGCTGATCTTCCCACTTCTTTTCCATTAGTTGCAATAAGGCTATCAATTCATCATCCTAATCACCATAAACATAAGAGTTAGAGGTAATATTCAAAGCAAAAATACATGGACGATCAAATGGCATTCCTTCTTTAGTTTGAGCAAAGAGAGATTTCTTCAATCTGTTTGGATGTTCTTTTGCCATGTACCCAAATCCCTTGCATTTGAAACATTGATCTTTAGCAATTGGACCCGCTTGGTTATCAAGTTGGTAATCCTGTTCAAAACCTGCTTGCTTTCTCTGTTGGATACAACTTATCACCTTTTGAGTAAGATAAGATACATCTTCCTCCATAACATTTGCATAATCACCCTTTTGCTTGGAATTTTGATGACTTGGAACTAATGTGAGTGGAAAACTATCATTCGTTGATGGAGTAGCTGCATATTAGCTATGGGAATTGAGAAGTTCATATACTAACTGATAATTTGCTGATCAGCCAGACTTAACATATTCCTAGTGATCGCAGCTTCGACCACCTCCTTGAGAGCCGATGATTCCTTTTCTTCGTTTGCCTAATATCCTTCCTCATCTCAAACTTTTGTAGAGAACCCAACAACTCTCTATATATATATCATCAACATTTTTGAATTCTTGCAGACATTCAATCTTATTTTCAATCTTATCAGCTACTAATATGAGAATCTTCTAATTTACATCTCCTTTCGGAATTTTCAATCCTAGCAAGGTGATATGATTTATAATGCTTTGGAGTTTGGCAAAAAACTCTCCAACTTTCTCATCTTTATGCACATGTAGGGCTTCAAATGCAAATTTGAGTTGTCGAATTTTGATCTCTCTTACATTTGTTGCTCCTTCGAATGTAGCCACAAGAATATCCTAGGCTTCCTTAGAGGTTGTGCATATTTTCTTCATTGAAATCTTATGATCATATGCTTGTTTGGGTTTTGTTCGTCTTAAATCTATCCTACTATCTTCATGTGATCATTTGTTTGTGTGAATCAAGCCTAAAGCCAAAAACAAGGGCTAGTTCTATTGGTTAAGTGTTGTTCTCCTTCATTCATCTATCTCTCTACAAAAGAAAGAAAAGAACAAGAAAAATTTGTGACAAAAAAAAGTGAAAAGCATTGAGAGATTGTTGATTTGTGTTGAAAATCTTCATGATTTTTGTTCACATATTTGTTTGAGATCAAATAGGCTTGAAAATTTGATTGGCATTGTAGAGAATTCTTGATCACATTTCTTGACCTCTAGGTGTTTGCTGAAATGCCTCTCCATCAATTTCTTTAATTCCTACTTGTTCTATCACTTTCTTTGGATGGAGTGGCCTATCTTAAAGTCTTTGGCTCTGATTTATGGATTCTCATGGACTATTTGATTGAGTTGTGTGATTACTTAGTATCCTTGAACTAAATGATTTTGCATTGCAATAGTGAATCCTACAAGAACTTAGAGAAGTGTTCGAGAGGCAAAAGGTAAGAGTGGTGAGCTTGATTGAGAGTGAAAAATCCTTGATTGAGCGACATCCACGAGTGAAGAGAGGTTCATACATATTGCCACTGTTTTGTTGAGATTTCCATTGTAGAGCAACATTAGCAAGGAAGCAAATCATTCGTAACAAACGTTGAAGTGGATTTCTCAAACAACATGAGAATTTATTTCTTAAAAGATGTGTCCTTTTTTAAAAGATAAGTAGCTTGATGATTGATCATAGGAGTGAGGTGAACTTTGTAAGTCAATACGTGGTGGATATATTGGAGCTTAAGTGTGAGGCCCATCCAAACCACTATAAGATACAAAAGTTGAATGGGGGTGAAGAGCTTAAAGTGGATAAACAAGTGAGAATACATTTTTCCATTGGGAATTATAAAGATGATGTACTTTGTGATGTGGTTTATATGCAAGCAACTCATTTGTTGCCAGGGAAGCCTTGGCAAATGGAAAGAGAAGCCACATATGAAGAACACCATAAAAGGTGCATCTTCCAGAAGGATGGGAAAAGAGTAAACTTGAAATCCTTGACACCACGAAGAGCCCATGAAGATCAATTGATGATTAAGAAAATGATGGACGAGTTCTATGCAAAGAAAGAAGAATTCCTAAATGAGGAAAAGAAAGAGGTCTCAAGTGAGGATGGAAGAAATGAGCTTCAAAATGAAAAAGAAAAAGAAAAAGAAATGAGTGAAGAAAAGGAGAGCTCATATGAAAAAGAACAAGAGAGGAAAGGAAAAGAAAAGAGTGAAAATGAGATAGAGATGAAATCAATAAGTGAAGAGAAAGAGAGTTCAAATGCAAAAGAAAAAGAGAGTAAGGGTACTCTCATAGAGAGCCAAGAGATTTTCATTCCCATTTCTAATACTAACCATTCTTCTATTAGTGTCCTTGTGCCCAGATTTCAAGAAATTGAACGACTATTCAAGACAGAATTTGGCAATGACAAATTGAGAATGAGTGAGACGCTACAATGGCACTCTCATATCTATAATGGTGAAAATTTTTTGAAATTTGAGAATGAAGTGTTGTTTTCTATGGCTAGATATGATCGTGGAAATGCTTATGATGTTTTTAAGCAAGAAGCTATTATTGAATTTCTTAAGCATAATGATTCCTTGATTATAGAAAGCATGTCTTGTACTTCTTGATTATAGAAAGCATGGACTTTATTTTTGTAAAGGAGTCTTATGTGAACAAATGTGATTATGATAATTCTTATGGTCGTTGTGTGCAAGGTGCTCTTGTCAGAACTTCTAAGCATGATGATTTCTTGACTGGTGAGAATAAGATGTGTATTTCTAAGAATCTTTTGAATGATATGCTACATATTGAGCTTGCTAGGAAATCATTTGTGAAAGAGCATGCTTGTAAAATTGTGCTTAATGATGGCAAACAATTGAGTATGTTGAATTCTATGAGCATATTGAATCTTTGCTCGGAAAGAATGTCTTGTATATGCCTAAGAATTCTATATATGACTTGATATCTATTAATCTTGAAGAAAATGGTTTGGAATTATGTATTTATGCTTTGAACTTCTTGAGGTGCATGAGGGAACAACTCTTTAAATCTTACATGAGTAGACTTTCAAGATGTGTCGTGGATGATAGAGTTTTGTGGATCTTTGATGTAATGACTCTTGAAAGACATTTATATATTTGTTGTCTAAGGTGCATACTCATTGTTGATGATAAGTCTATCGTGTTTAGGACATACTTCATGATAATTCATTTGAGGAGAAGTAAGGTCCCTCTTGAGGATAAATATTTGTTAAATATTTGTGGAGAAGCATGTCATGTTGAGAAGTTGAATTTTAGGGAAGTTTTAAAACTTCATGATTTTGAAAACAACATGAATGCATCGATTGCGAATTTTCTTGTAATTCTTAGGTTCAAAGCTTATGAATGCCATGGTAGTATGCCCCAGAATGGATACTCTATGTGCTCTTGATTATTCCAAGCATGTTAAGTTCATTGAGTTGTTAAATCTTGAAAGTCATGAAGAGAATTTTGTGAGATATGATAGTCCTATATTCTTAGGTATCTTGTTTAGAAATAATGTTTTAGGACTACATATGAAAAGGAAGCCCATGATTCTTAAAGGGTACTTGTTGCAATCTCATGAAAAGATGTGTTATGATGAGAATTTGTTCTTTTATGAACTTGGGAAACTTCATGTTGATGAAATCGAAATGAATTTCTGGTGTTTGACCTCTATCTGGCATGTATGGTGGAATAACATGATGTTAAGATTTACATTTTGTGCCAAAGATAGAGGATTGAAGAGATTTTTTTAGAACATTTTCAAACTCTCGATAAGTACAACGTTAACCGTCTTGATGGTAATGTGGATTCTAGTATTTGTGATGCATCATCTTATTGTTCATTATGAGTGCTTTGAAAGGGAAGTGTTACTTGAGATCAACATGTATGAATTCAATTTTTGAAGTGCTTTTGTTTAATACTTTATTTGAACATCAACCTTTAGGATTTATGACTTGAGCTTGAAATGATATAATTTTGTGTCCTTGGTGCTTAAAGTGGAAAGTATTTCTTTTCTAAGTTCTTTCTTCTAATGAGGTTATTGTTGAAGAGAAGGAATACACATCAAAGAAAGGAATACATACCACCTTTGGAGGAAGGAATGAAAATGCCTTTTTGTGTGATTACTTCCATGAAGAAGGAAGTTTATCAAATCTTTGATAGCATTGAGCTCTTCGGTAAGTATTGTCTTGATGTTTCAATTGATGTTAGTAATCGTTCTTCTCTCAATGTATTACTTGAAGATTTAAGGACGAATCTTTTTGAACAAACATTGATTGGAGCTACTTGGATGCCATCAATGGATGTTCACCTTAAAGACATCGTTCATGGAAGATTTGAGACTTTCAAGGCTCAACATTTCTAGTTTAAAGAAGAAATAAAGTCAATAGTGTGCTATAAACTTGAGCTTGAAGCCATGTTTGAAAACATTTAAGCTAGATGAAGATCATAGGATCAAGAACCTATTGAATGTCTCAACTTTTGAAAGTTTAAAGGTCTTAAATTCATGCCAAAACGTGCCATGAAGAAGTGGGAATGAAGAACTACAAGATGGCATGAAAGAATGGACTGAAAATGTAGAGGAAAAGGGTGGCTGAGTGGTCTATCCAGCTCCAATCATCAAGGATCCGGCGCCTGACCAGTAGACATTCCTCCGGCAACTGTCCAATGGAGATCTTGGTCCGACTTTATATCCGGCACCTACCATGTCTGTCTTGTGCCAAGCACACCTTAGCAAGTGCCAGATGAGTCTTTGTCCTGCAACAACACTGCTTCCTTTATGTTGATCCTTGGCTTGTATTTCTTGTATTGTTTGAGGGCCTTTATGTAATTAATTTCTTAGAAAATTTGTATTAGGGTTTGGCTAACCCAAAAAACTATAAATAGCCTCCCTCTCTGTTTTCCAAACAATTAACTTGAATTAACTTTGAATGATACAAAACATTTCTCTACACCTGTGTGTGGTAGAGTAGACCATTGGGTCTTTTTCTTGTGAGATTCTTCCAAGACTCCTTTAAGATTCTTAGAGAATTAAATTGGGGCTTCCAAATCAAGAGAATGGTTAATGAGAGTTGCATCTCATAAGTCATTTTAACTAATCCAAAACAAACCCTAGGTGAAATCCTGTCTTTTGGTGTGATTTGTGTGAGTGTCGTTTTTCTTGCCACAAAGAGGAAGAATTACATCAAGTATCCTTATCCTCATTTGTAAACGTTAATATTCTAGGTAAGAGACAATAACTATTAATATTCTTTCGCATTGAATAAAATGATCAATAATAGGATTAAGGACCTAGTGTTAGATTTCAAAAGTGGTCAAACCTGAAATTACATCAAAATCTTCTTATAAGTAGTTTTCAAACTTATCCATAGTGCTCTTGGATTGTGAGGATAGTAATGCACTAAAATAGTAGCAAATAAACTTCTAAGACTGTAAGGCATATGGTATAAGGATATCTTTCAAACATTATTTTGTTTGGTATTGTTAGTACAATCCTCTCAAACTACGGCTTGTCTGAAAATATCTACTCTTTTTCCATTTAAAATTTGTAGACTACTATAAGATTTTGGTCCATCAAAAATTAAATAATAAAAGCTGAATAAAGTATTTTTCTTATTTAATTATAGCAACATTCTACCAATAGCTACAACGTTCTCTTCTTTCTTTTCCATAAACTACCACTTTTTTGTTTAGAACAACCACCCCTTGATGGTGGGAGGTTTAGAAGAACCCTATTAGACTGTTAAATTTTTTTTTATTAAATAATCAAGTACATTAGAAGGGACAAGAAGCCCTACCATGCAGAGTAGGTGTAAACGAATCCACTAATTACAAATGCTAATCGACTAAAACTACCAATACAATCGAATATAAGGAAATTGAGTTCTACCTAAATGAAATAGTCCTCTGCCATGTTCAGGTAGATGAGAAAGCAAGATAATAGATGAACCCACATGTGTAGAGCATGCATAGTTCGCAAGAATATCAGCAATATGATTTGACTCACGAAAGACATGAATAATTTGAAAGGAACCTTGTGAGAGCAACCGAAGTGAACTTTTAAATGTGTCATGCATTCCCATGACGTAATTCTCCCACTTTAAGCCACAGATTCTAACCATCCGGAATATGTTTGAATGTCACCTAAGAATGACCAAATCACAAACACATCTTTGTTCTTTTTATTAAGGCTCTAATCTCTTGTTGATTATTAGTCGAAGTGCCCATCTCATTAGAAAATGCTATAATAAATTCACCATGACCTATTCTTAAAACAACCCCTAATAGAAGCCAAAATTGGTTTCTAGGAGAAACTCCATCCACATTGAGTATCATTGAGTGTTGATACTCAATTTTCCATTCATGAACAGCCATTACCTCAGACCTAGGCACATGTGAAATCAAATAGATTGTGAGGTTCTTTGAACTAGCCTACTCCATAATCTGTCGCCGGACGAAAATCACAACCCTTGTTGACAAGCTTTGAAACCTATCATAAAGAGCTAAATATCGTTGCTTCGAAATCTCTCTACAAATTAACAAAGGCAAGATGAATGCTACCATTAATATCCATCAATTATAATCCCTAAACCTCTGAAGCACATTAGCCAACAATAATCCACCAAAGTCCAAAGAAGTCTAAACAGCAAACATGCGGGAAAAAATAAAAAATAAAAAAGTCTCCATGCAGCTACTGCAATGTCATAGCCCACAAACAAGGTTTGTCAATTGAATTCATACAATGGCAATGAGAAGCCAAACGGGCCACTTGCTTGTGTTATCAATTGGAAGAAAGCCACAATATAATTTCCACACAAAAAGTGCCCATTTTAAAAGAATCTTTTCTCCAAATCTAGGAAGTTTAGCTTCTCTCCATTGGTTTAAACAGCTTAACGACTGAGGATAAATCAAATGCCCTATTCTTAGATAACTTCCAAACATATCTATGCAGAATAATGGAACTATAAAATTTACCTTCATAATCAAAGCATGAGGCAAAACAAGTTGCAAAGCATAAACATCCCAGTTTCCTGTAGCAGTCCAAAAATCACAAACCCGTAGCTGTGGATTTTCTACTATTGCTTGCATATTGAGATTGCCTACATCTCACTAAGATTCAAACCAAATGAAGAATTTCAATTTTCTAACAATACAATTATTATGGTTGTCTGCATCTCAAGCTACGGAGCAAAGCCACTTCCGAATTGGACACCATCTCAAAAATAGACTCCACAACAAAAAAATAAAACTTGAAATGTAAATACTTGGGCAACAAAGAATCAGCAATATGGAACTTCCATCATATTTTAAAGGAAAAGTCATGACAAAGCATTTTCAATTTATGAAGACCAACATGGCCTAAATTACTTGTCATAAACGATCACTTTGAAGCTAAATAAAATTCTCAGGAAAGTCCTTCTAAGTAGATTTTAAATTTAAGGTTTCACTATCTATTTTATTCATTTTGAAAAAATTAGCAAGCGTTAGCTTGTCTACTAACAACATTGTTTCTTTTGGTACCAGTGGTTCCTTGATAATTTTCTAAGTGTAATCATAAATGATTAACAATTTTGTAAATTTCAGTGAGAAGGGATCTACATATCCTCTAAACAGCTTCAAGAGGGGATCCCATGTCACAGATTGATATTTATAAATTTCATCAACAGCAATGAACTATTATCAATGTTAAGTTGAAAATATGTTTTGTTATGGCCTTTACAGACATATTTGACAGAATAAGCAAATGAATAAATCTCAACATTTTTATATCAATCAAATTTAGCAACCACAATTATACAAACATACCCATCTACTATTAAGAAGAAGAAAAAAACCCTCTAAATTTAACCGTCAATCCATCATTTCTTCTTCGATATAAAGGATAGGAATTTTCAACATGTGCTGTTTCATTACATAATTCTTTTGGATCATTATTTTTACACATATCATTTTGGGTTTAAAACTCGACAAGGTCCATGCATCATGTGTTTTTGTACTGTTTTAAATAAATGAGGGTAATCTTTTTCTGGAATTTCAGCACTAACAATAAAATCATTGGAATTAATAGAAAGGTTTGAATTTATCTTCATTACAATTAGAAAATGAACATTCAAAAGGCTGAGTTTTTTACATTCGATCACATATGAATAAGCAACAACTTCTCCTTTAAATTTGGTTTTTGAACAAATCATTTTTCAATTCTTGAAGTTTTGAATGAAACATTCATGCAACTAAATTTGGTATATTTTGTGTCTCTTCAAAAGATTTCAAGATTTTTGTCATCTCAAGCCAAGAAGGATTACATGTCATTTTTAAGAATGTATCAAGTTTAAAAATTTTTTATACTAATATCATAGTATCCATTTATCTACATTACATGTCTTGTGGACCTTGTATAAATGATAAAGGCAAAATCTATCTATGTCCAATTTGTGATCCCTTAGTGCTTCCACGGACAACACTATCAACTATTACTTAAAGTTGTTCCCTTCATATTTTTGCTTATGTAGATCTATAATAATTATGCCATTGTGTTTCTCTCTCTCTCTCTCTCTCTCTCTCTCTCTCTCTATACATATATATATATATATTTATATTGTTGGAAAAGCCTACCACTTTGAAGAAGGAAGGTATTATCATCATCTCGCATTTGAAGCTTGTAAGAATAGTAATCACGCATTGAAACAAAATCAATATTGCCTGCACTTGCATTCAAAGCTACTAAAGGAGTAAAAAGAAAGATATATAGATAAAAATTACAATATCAGCACAAACATATATATTTTAAAAAGTAATATAATTAAAAAAGGAAATTCTAATATTTTTTCATATCATTTTCTTCCATTTAAAGTAGTTCAACCATTTTGCTAGCCTTTTTAGGGTCGAAATTCAAGCCTTTACATAATATCTTTGATATCTTTTTTAATTTCCTTGCCTTTGATTCTTTAAATACATTCATGCCATCGAACTTCTGCATATAGAAAGCGTAATGGATCGATGGTAGCATCCATTATAATAACTAATTGTATGCAGTTTGATACATGACCATTAACATGGCCATCAGGCATCAAAACATAACGCTGCAATTAGGGACACTGTTGATTTTTTTTATGAACCCTTTGATTAACTCCACGATGTGATTTTAATGCAATTTGATTTTAGTCGAATTTATCTTCATGATTTCCAATAGTTTTAAAATAATAGATTAAAAAAAATTTTGACGTAGCTCGTTCAGGTTTGATTATATGGTCCAAATATATCTAGGGTCGAAATTGGAGTTATGTAGAAATTCTTTGGCAAATTCTAATTTTCAGTGAATTTTAACTAGATTTTTCACCTAGATTTCCTATTTTTAGCTATAGCAAAATGTAAACGTAATTTTATTAGTTTTTTTCAATCTTAAATGGATCCGAACTCAAGTGTGAGTTCAAGCTTTCGATATAATTTAAAAGCTAAGCTTGAATTTAGATTTTTGGTTTACTTGATGCAAACATGAGCTTCAAGAAATATAAATGAGCCACATTCAAACCTAAAAAAGAACTTTAGTTAACTCGTTTACAACCCTAATCCCAATACGTTAGAGGTCGATTCAAAATTCTCTTATAGATTTCGTTTTTAAATAACTATGCAGGTTTAATGATCATAGTTTTTTTATCTATATTTTTCTGTATTTTACTCTCCCGGATTATTTAGGTTACCCCATTTTTTCCATAAGATTTTATCCAATTGTAACGTTGTTCTATTTGATGTTAATAATTCTACTTCTTCTATCTGAAGTTGAATGTTTCCATTACTATTTTGAATTTTTTGGAATTGAATATCTCATTTTCTAAATTAGTAAAAAGTTTACAAAGGATATTCAATTGATAAGAGAGAAGAAGAATACCAAGCCTTAAGAAGTCAGTTCAGGGAGGATGGGGATTTCAAAGAATCCAAACTTGACTCCTCCTCGATTTTTAGGAGCTATGTGGAGAGATTCTTGCAGCCAGTTGCTATCTCTATACGTCGACAGCTTCAACCACCTTCAAGAACTTAACCCCGGGCAAAAATTTTATCCTGCCATGCATGCTGGCCTTTATCATCCATAGTTGGCTCAGAATTCTCTACCTTGCCAACAAGGTAGCCAAGAGGGTGCAGAACCAGAAGTTGTTGCCTCTGCTACTATGGAGGAGGACCAATCTTCAGAACAAGTAGGTAGAGCTAACCAAGTCACAATCGAAAAGTTAGCTCCAACATATTTGTACCATATGGTTTTTTTTATTGAAAAAGCTTCTTGGATCAAATTATGCCAAGAAATTATAGATCAATAGGGTTAATTAACTCATTACAACATTTTAATAAATATAGTATGACTTAAATACCTTTGAAATTTTTTAAGTTTGAAATTTGAAAATGTCAAATAGTTTAAGTTCAAAAGTGATTGGAATATATCATAATAATAATTTCTATTTTGGAGAACACGCCAAATTAATATTATGTTTTTTTTGGAATATGTGATAATAATTATTCTTGTCCTTTTTTTTTATACACCATTTTTTTTAGTTGGAGGCCATTTTGCCATCCAACCAAACCAATTCTCTTTACTCAACCAACCTAATTTTTTAACTTGAAGTTCCAGATCAGGTAGTCAAATGGAGTAACTTTGAGTTTCTCATTTCCCCAAGTGCTTTCAAGGGCACAGGGAGACAACATTAGGCTAGACAGGAATGAGTCCGCAAACCATATTGAATCTCCTTTGCCTTTCTACAACACTGACTTCTTAGCCTTCTAGAGGTAATTATCCAATCCAACCAAAGGAATTCATTCTCAATTCTCTTAACTTACTGGAGCCCATTTTAACATCCAATAAAAGAAATATCTTGGTTCAGAGCAGTTTCTTAAACAATAATTTGGCCATTTTGGTTCAAGAATACCTTGGATGTTTGGTTAAATGCCTTGAACGGAAACAACAGTGCATTTATACCTCAAGAAAAAAAAAAGCAGTCTCCTTCTCTAAGTCTTGTTACCATGAGTAGATAAAAAATCCTACCATGTGAACCCCTAGCATCAAGGAACTTCAACGGACAAACCAAATTGCTGGGGGAAAAATCCCAAAATAATGAAAAACCTAAATTTGAGTGGGAAAAAAAGACAAAAAAATAGATAAGAAATTTGCAAAAAAAAAAAAGCACCTACCCTGAACCCTTAGCATCAAGGAACTTCATCCCAAACAAAGAAATAACAAAAATTGCATAAGAAGAAAAAAAAAAAAAAACCAAAACAATGTAAAGACCAAATTGCAGGAAAAAAAGATTAAAAAAAAGATAAAAATTTTGTTGAAAAAAGCCAAAACAGAGGAAGATTTGTAACCAACATAGATAATGGTTTCATTCACCAGCCAAATATTACATCAATTTTTATGAAGTTTGCATGATAATGCGAATATCCAAAACGAAAAACAACAAAAACCAAAAACAACATGACTAACATGACCAAACCATAAAAACAACATTCGACGACAGACAGAAGAAAGACATTATATGGAGTTTCAGGCTGAGGTAGTTCTCTCTGAAGTGTGAAAATAGTTACTGTTGCCAAACTATGGTTCTGTTGGATCACATCCGCCATCATCTTATAAGTCTTCAAGAGAGGGGCATCCATCAAGAGTATTGTTCGAACTTAATCTTCTCCAAGGGCCTTCAACATCCGAATTAGGAGAAGCTTCGCCTCATCCTTCATGACTCCAAGTTGTTCCTTCTGGTCAACGTATATGGTTTCCAGTGTGGCAGGGCTTGTCGGGATAACACGTTAAGGAGGTCCAGGTCTCCTCGCCCCATGACCAGCCCGCGAGATAAGGAGATATGGGGATTACATCTAGAAATCACGGACAAGGGGACCAGCTCGCCCATAGGGCATTTCCCAGCCCCTCAAAGTGAGAATAAATAATATTTTAGGCCGCGAAGGGCTCAAAAGAAATCTTGCTTATGAAACGTCTTTTCTTAAATAGTGATCTCATTTAATGAGATTACCGTGTCAAATAAATGCGGATCCTTACTGAGTACTTTTGGAGGCTGATTAAGTTATAACCTCCATCTCTTACTGCAAATCTATGTAACTACTCTCCGACCAAAGAGTGTGGATTGTCATACTACTAGCCGGTAATATCTAATTTGCCACGAATCCAAGGTAGTGAGAACCAACAGTAGGGGGGATCTCTCTCTCTCTCTCTCTCTCTATTTTAGCTGCAATCCGTTTTACTTCACAAATATCTATTCTCTACTAACTTAATCATCGGAGGAGAGGGAAATACCCTTCTCTCCCTATGTTTGTCCTTGCTTTCAGGTTGGATACTCATTCCAGAGCTATCGAAACCCATAATCCCATTACTTCCACCCTTACTAGATTGTCCAAGGTTTTTGGTACTATCAGTTTGGTTCCTTTACCGGAAACAATTTTTTCTCACCTTCACAAAGATAAGCTATCGAAAGCTTACACACATGATGCCACCTCACACTCCAGCCGAAAGGCCCAACAAAGGAAGGGAGGTGGAATGAGACGGATCAAGACACTCTGGCCCTCCTGTCCATAGTAGTAGGGTTCCAGCCAGACAAAGTTTAGGACCACCCATGACAGGATAGTCGGGAGCTAAAGATCTCCGAAGAACCCTCAACTTCAATGGGGACTAACAGAAGAAGGTCTCACATACCCTTTCAAGGATACAAAACCAAATAATCATGGAATGGGCCAAGCTGAACCAAAGAATGGCAGCATTTGGCCACACCCTGCCTCCCCTAACGCCAATGCCATCACGTTCGGCACACTCGTCATACAATACTCTATTCAGGGAAGAAACCCGACAAAATGATCACGACAATCAGGAGCAATCTAGCAGATGAGAGGTAATAGAGCCAAAGGCCAATGAAGCCCAGCTAAGCAGGCAAGATCAAGGTTGTCCAGAAGCCAAGTAATAGAATCCAGGAATCCTATCAAGAAAGATGATCGGAAAAGTGTGGGAAAATCCCATATCTCAAGATCAAGGAGAACAAAGACCCCCAGAAAAAAGAAAATTGAGAAGTAGGTCCCGATCCCCTAAGAGAGGACCCATAACCAAATCTCCATTAGTCAAATAGATTAGAGATGTCCCTCCAAATCCAGATTTCAAACTAATTACCCTACGCTTATATACAGGCAAAGGTAGGGCCCAAGATCACTTGTGTAGGTACGAGCATGATATGGCAGTTATAACTAATGATGAGGCTATGATGTACGCTGGGAGACAAGGCCACCACCTGGTTTACTAACCTAAAGCCGGAATCAATCAAAGGATGGTCTTCATTGGAGCTGGAGTTTCTGGCCAGGTTCGGAATAACAGGATCCCTGGAGAAAGTCTCGAGTTGCACATCGAGAAGTTTAAAAAGGTGTATGATGACATAGACGGAGTAAGTATGGAAGTGGCCCGCCATTCATTTATTCATGGAACGCCTTCCACCTACTTGAAGGCAGAATTCCACGTCCGTCCACAAAAAACAGTCTTTGAAATATTCGAGGTGGCGTGAAAACTGGCAACCTCCTAACAAGGTGGTCCTCGCCAGCTCACGAAAAGGAAGGCTAGCTCACCGAAGATCGACCATCATGAAGGAAAGAACAAGGTAAGGAAAACGGAAACCTTTACCCCCTTAAACACCCCCAGGGCAGAACTGATTTCCATACTTAAAGAAAAATTCTGGGTCGAGGACCACAAGCCCCTCAACCCCGAAAATAGAGATAAGAGGGACCCAGGAAGGTATTGCGTCTTTCATCAGGATCATGGCCATTCAACCGAGCAATGCTTATAGCTGAAAAGGGCCATTGAGATGTTGCTCAGAAGGGGATACATGCAGTAATATAAAGCGGACTTTCCGTGAAGCGAGGGGTATGCCCGTCTAGAGAAGAACAAACCATCAACGTGATCATAGAATCTGTCCCTTCCAATACCCAACTCCAGAAGCAAACTCATTCGTTAAATCAAATCTTCTCCTTAGCTAAAATTATAGGAGAAGAAGAGACCATATCTTTCAAAAGAAGTGAGCTCGCTCCCACTGCCTCCAGGACTTACCCCCCTAAGCATAGAAGCATCTTTCAAAGTGAAGGGTTTAGAACCCTGAAAGGTCAAAAGGATTTTGATAGATACGAGTGCGTGAAGAAATATTCTCTACTATTCCTGTTTTAAAAAAATGGAAATTTCGGACGCATATCTTACTCCTTATGAGGGGATCTTGGAGGGATTTACTAAGCACACAGTGCAAGTCAAAGGAAGCATAGATATCCTGGTTCGATTAGGAGCTGGCGAGCTTAGCATGATTGAAGTGGTAAACTTTCTCATCCTTGATTTAAATTCTTCTTGCAACGCTATTCTCGGAATCACTTCGCAGGCCGCCTTCGAGATGGTGCCATCCATCCAACACCAAAAGGTAAAACTCCTAACAAGATTGCAAGTAATAACAATTGAGAGCAACCCCAAAGAGGTATTGCAGCACCAGTTGGTAAATAGAAAGAGGAAGCGGGATAAGGATAGAAGCTCCTTAACAATATGCACTATCGAGAAGATGCTCGTTAATCTTCCCACAAGGAAAGATGAGTTTGAGGAAATAGAAATTAATCCAAATTATCCCTAGCAGAAGATAAAGGTAGGAACTTCTCTTCCCAAGGAAGATAGGTGAGCAATTGTGCAACTCATCAAAGAATATGTTGACACCTTCGCATGGGAGTACACCGAATGCCAGCGATAGATGAGGAGGTGAAGGTTCATCATCTCAACATCAATCCTACCTTCAAGCCTGTCCAATAGAGACCTAGAAAGTTTGGGCTCGAGAAAGAAACGACTATGAAAGAAGAAACTGGCAAGCTTCTCACGGCTGGTTTCATCAGAGAAGTCAAGTATACGACCTGGTTAGCTAACATCGTAATGGTGAAGAAAGCCACTGGAAAATGGAGGATGTTCATGGATTTCATCGACTTAAATAAGGCATGCAATAAGGATTCCTATCCCCTGCCAAGGATAGACTTTATGGTAGACTTTACAATGGGATACGAAGGCTTCAGCTTTCTCGATGCCTTCTCAAGTTACCATCAAGTAAAGCTGCTAGAAGAGGATCAGATCCACACCTCATTCCGAACAAATGAGGGCATTTACTGTTACAATGTTATGCCGTTCGGACTGAAAAAAGCTGGAGCCACCTATCAAAGAATGGTGAACCTAGTGTTGAAATCTCAATTGGGAGGAACATAGAGGTCTATATTGACTACATGGTCATCAAGACTAAAGAATGGGAAGATCACTTAAGAGACCAAAGAGAAATCTTTGACAATCTGAATCAGTTCAACATGAAGTTGAACAACACCAAGTGTACCTTCGGTGTAGAGTCGGGGAAGTTTCTTGGGTTCATGGTAACCCAGCTAGGGATCGAAGCTAACATAGAAAAAATCTCAGCCATCATCAACATGAAGGAGCCCAGTTGTTTGAAAGAAGTCCAGAAGTTGACAAGGAGTATAGCGGCCTTGGGACGGTTTATGTCGCGATCAACTGAAAAATGCCTCCTCTTTTTTAAAGCACTCAAAGGGGCTAAGAAAACTTTACCTTTACGGAGGAGTGCTTGAAGGCAATCGATGACCTGAAGGAGTATTTGCGGAAGTTGCCATTCGTAGCTAGTCCTAAGATAGGCGACGTATTGTATTCGTATATCTCAAATTCTGATTTAACAGTAGCCGCAGTCTTGATGAAGGAAGAAAATAATAGACAATTGCCCATCTATTAGGTAAGCAAAGCCCTCCAGGAGGCCAAAATTCAATATTCTAATATAGAAAAGTTAGCTTACGCCTTGGTGATTGCTTCTAGGAAACTTACAGCATACTTTGATTGTCACCATAAATGTCAATAGAGCTTAGAGATTACAACATTAATTTCGTTCCCAGAAAGGCAATTAAAGGACAGTCCTTAGTAGATTTCATTGTCGAAACTTTGACAGACGAAGGTGGTCCTCTCCCGCAAGAAGTAGATTGCAACAAAAAGGCAAAGTTCCCTCAGAAACTATGGACACTGTTCATAGACGGGGCGACCAACCAAGAAGGCAAAGGAGCAGGAATTATTTTAAGGTCGCCAGATGGGAGAATTGCACTAGAAAAAGGAGTGAAGTTTCTTTTCAAAGGAACCAACAATAATGTAGAATATGAAGCATTATTGGCAGGAATGGCTGTTAGACTCGGAATCAATAAGTTAATTGCTAAGAATGATTCTCAAATTGTAGTTAATCAAGTCAACAGGGAATTTCAAGCAAATGACGAAACCCAGGAGAAATACAGCAACGAGGTCGATCAGGAAGCCCAAAAGTTAGAACATTTCGAGCTCCTTAAGGTGTCGAGGAATGAGAACCAGTGGGCAGATTACATTTCCAAGTTGGTAGCAACATCACCTTGTCGGATATTTCCAAGTTGGTAGCAACATCACCTTGGCGGGCACCCGGGGGCTAGGTCAATGGCAGAAGGAATACTTAACCTTGGGTACTATTGGCCATTGCTGAAACAGGAACTAAAGGAATACGCTAGCAAGTGTGACAAATGTAGAATTTTTGTAGTAGACCCATGCTACCCTCAATACATCAAACCCCCGTGATCTCATTGTGGCCATTCGACATGACTGGGATGGATCTGATGGGCCCTTTCCCCAAAGCAAGTGGAGGAAGGAGGTTTCTAGTCATAGCACTGGATTATTTCTCTGAGTGGATAGAAGCTAAAGCATTGGTCCAACCAGCAAAGGAGAATGTGCTAAATTTCTTCCACGATCAAATATTGTGCCAGTATGGAATACCGAGGGCCGTGGTAATGAATCATGCCACACAATTTTCAGCCAAATTCACAACAGAATCCGAAAGACTTAAAATCAAACATTTGAAATCATCGGTGGCACACCCGCAGGGCAATGGTCAAGCTGAAGCTGCAAATAAATTAATAATTACCACCCTAAAAAAGAGCCTAGACGGTAACAATGGAAAATGGGTAGACGAGATACCTCTAGTATTGTGGTCCATTCGCACCTCAGTCAGGGGGACCACAAGAGAGAACCTCTTCTCACTGGTTTATGGAACAGAAGTTATCAACCCAGCAGAAGTGGAGCTTCCGACATATCGGATTGCTAAGTTCAACAAAGAACAAAATACATAGACAAGACTAAATGATCTAGACTTGCTAGAAGAATGGAGAATGAATGCCCTAGTACGAATGGAACTATACAAACAAAAGACCAAGAGGCATCATGATCAAAGGGTAAAACCTAGAGGACTTCAAGTGGGTGATTGGGTCCTCAGGAAGATCGAGGTCACTAGTCAAAGGACGGACAAAGAGAAGCTCGCTCCAAACTAGGAAGGACCTTAATAACTGGTAGAAGAGCCTCACGAAGGAACTTTCCTTTTAGAAAAATGAATGGAAAAAGACTGGTCAACCCCTGGCACTCAGATCATCTAAAGAAATATTTTGTATAAAGCAAGAAAAGATGCGATGACACTTGTTGTTAAGTACCTCTTTTTACAAAATACATATGTTTTCATTAGTTATCCCATTAGTCTAATTTGCGGGATAACAAAGAGATCGTTGAGCAAGACTGTAAGGATCCCCATATACCCATCAATTAATTGGACAAGAGTCCGCGGACGAAGCTAGCAGGGCTAGCAGAATAAAAAAAAAAAAAGAGGAAGCGAAGAAAGTTTGCAGTTGTATTGATGAAATCGAGAATAGGATAACAAATCCTCAAAAATAATGTTAAGTATGATAAAACGCAAAGCCAATAGGCGAGATCATTACAAAGGAAAAGAGCAAATATTTAATCCCTAATCAACAATCTCTAAAGGTTCCTTATCACTGGAACCGGGGGCTACATCAACAACAGGGGGTGAGGGGAATCTACGCAGGCAGATGGAGCTGATCCTTTATTAGGTGAGGGCAACTCAACAAGTACTGGCTACCTACTAGAAGCCACATCCACACCTTTCCCAGAGGCCCAATCTTCGTAAAGTTCAAAGAAACTAGGAACCAAGCGAGAAGGGGGCACCCAGAGTGGTGTCCCATCTTGGGCATCAAACTCAGCGATTTCCTCCAACTCATCCCCGGTGAAAGGCACGAAACCATGGCCCTCCCTCTTGCCTACCTCCAAGGCAT
The DNA here is from genome assembly GCA_035221335.1 of Echites panduratus. NCBI lineage: Eukaryota > Viridiplantae > Streptophyta > Magnoliopsida > Gentianales > Apocynaceae > Echites > Echites panduratus. The sequence goes on from JAWZTD010000082.1 coordinate 6,123,345, forward strand.
AACCTTCATGCAGCGGGAAGAGAAGCTCAAGCGGTATTTTGTCATGAAGCATCCGAGTGGCGAAATTGACACCTCGCTGATAGTACCCGAACGCCTCATGTGCAAGTTCATCTAGGTAATCAATTGAGGCCTTATATTCAGCCAAAACCTGATCGGCCACCTTCTTTTGATAATCGATGGATTCATATCGAACCTACAACTCCTCCAACTCACTTTTGCAAGCTCTCAATGCTTCTATCTCAGAGAGACGCCTGGAAAGATCCTTCAACATTTTACCCTTCTCCGCAATCTCTTCCCTGGCTCGCTCTAGCTCAGCCCTTAGATTCATGCTTTCTTCTTTAGCCTCGTGAGCATCTCTCCAAAAATTTCAGGATAACATGATAAGTGGCGACCTGGTCCGCGAGCTCAGCTTTACCCTTATTGGCATCAACTAAGTCCTTCTTCACCTTCTTGTATTTCCGATAAAGAGTGGCCCTAGCCTCTTCAACAATGGATAGCTTCACCAAATCAGAAGAGAGCTTCTCCATTTCCTTATCCAACTTCCTTCCCGCTTCATCAATATGTAGCAGCAGCGAGCTAACCTGCAAGTAGGAGGAGTTAAAAAAGGGGGGGGGGGAATGAAGGGGGAAAAGGGAGAAGCAAACCAATCACCTCCGAAAGGTGCTCCCTAATTTGATTAATCGCACTCTCTCGGGAAAACTCCTCATAGCGACGACACGCTTCCAAGTTGCTCACCAGCACAAACATGTTCTTCCCCAATTGCTTGGCAACACGAGCATCTATGAAATCCAACTTCTGTGGGATGGAAACCCGACCTAATGCATGCTTCAAATCCCTGATGGTGGCTGGGCCGGGACGGAATTGAAAATTGTCATAATCCCATAGAAGGATCACTTCCCCTTGAAAAGGGCCATTGCACTGGGAAGGAGTATATCCCACAGGATCTTGTTGGCTGGTTTGTGCGGGGAAATTGGGAATTGCCCTGACAGGATCAAGGACTTCGTCAGGAATCTCAAGAAGGTCCTACTCCTTCATTTGAGGAATATCTTCGTCAGGAAAAGGTCCTAATCTCAAGAAGGGCAGCTCGAGAACCATTTCCGTAGGAGGAACCCTGACCAAGATATTTCCACCACTGGGAGACTCCATAACGCTAGCTCCCTTGGAGGGGCTGGCTGCGGCCACCTTCTTGCCTTTCCTTTTCCTCGTAGCAGAGCTAGCTGGGATCTCTCCCCCCGGATCAAGATCTCATCCCCAGGCAAGTGAGACGGGTGCAGCAAAATATGTGCTTCCTCGCTAGTTGCTTCATCAACCACATGACGAATGGGTATTCAGTTGATAGCTCGATTTATCTGAGATTAAGCTCGCTCCTTATTTGCCTGAATCAAGTCAAGCATTCTCTTGGTAGACACCATCTCTACAAAAATAAAAAAAAAGAGGTCAATTAAAGAAGCATGAAGTGCAACATGTTGGAAATAAAGCTGCCTGATTATCCTCAGGGTGAGGACCACATCTTAGACAGGAGCGGCAGGGACAAAGAACCCCTCTCTATGAATGACCCACTCCCAAGTCCTCATAAGGGGAGATTCGAGGGTTAGCTTGGGAACCACTTCCGTAACAGTGCCTATCCCGCAGACGGCGAGATCCCTATCTTTAAACTCAAGAGCATGAAAATAATATAACTGCTTCCCTGAACCTGACTAAGAAATTTGATCTCCACTGCACTAAGCTTCTTCACATCTTCTCTATTAGCTCGCAACCCCATTGTTGTGGAGTGTAGGATCAAATGCCACCGCCCTTCTTCTCTAAAAGAAAGAAATACTTGTGCCAATCATGCACCTTGGATCTAAAAGGATAAAGCAACTTTGGAGCCCCTACACGAGATCTGACAGAAAGGGGATGACATCCTGTTATAGTGAAAAAGACTTCGAAGACAATTAAAGTTGGTTCAAAACCCATTGTTCTACAAACGATGATAAATGATACTGAAGCCCATACTGCATTGGGATGAAGTTGTGAGAGAGTAGCCTGGCAAGCATCCATAAACTCTATCATAAAAGGATCAATCGGAAATCGTAACCCGCTTTCAAGTTGATGCATAAACACCAAGGCATAGTCATCGCGGGATTGGAGCCTTGTAAATATTGGTATCTATGCGGAATTTGGTAATCAGCTTGTCCATCTTCTCTTGAGTGAGTTTATTTTTAACATTATAGACTTTACTATTGGAGGATCCCGCTGCCTGAGCCATCTCATAAGACTGTAAAAGACAACACAATATCACCTCGCATCCTTTCTTGTAAATAATACTGCAAGAGGCTCTTATCTTTTAATTCCATCCTAGGGGTCATGGGCTCGAGGATCAAATCACGAATAGTTAACAACTCATCTGAGGGGCCGTCAATCAACACAACATGTAGATGAAGTAGTTACAATTATTTGTAATATCGTATGGTTCATTAAAACTTCAAATGTTAGAGCCCAACAATTTAAACTTCTTTGTTTAGAACACAAGGTAAAATATAA
>JAWZTD010000082.1:6125967-6154296 GCA_035221335.1 Echites panduratus
AACAAAGTCAACCAATATTAGACAGTGATTAATTGTAAATGTAATTTTTGTACTTTTAAATATGAAATTTGAGTTTTTTAAAATAATTTTTATCTAACTTTTATTGTTAGTTGTAATATTACACATTTTTTACAATTATTTATAAAAATTTAAAAAAAAAAAAGTTTGGCCCACGGGCCAGCCCTTCCCCCTCCCGGCCCGCCCCGCCCCGAACCCGGCCCATTACCACCCCTACCCTATACCCTAAAACCCTTTATTAAGTCATCACAACACTTTAATAAGTATATAATGACTTAAATATAATTGAAAATTTTGAAGATTGAAATTTGAAAATGTCAAATTGTTCACTTTTGATCTGAAATAAAAATGGAAACATTGACCTTAAATTGCTTTTGAAGAGAAAAAATTATTTTTAGCTATAAATTTAGAAAAAATAGACCTTAAATTGTTTTGTAGAACATGTATGAACTATACATTTGAATGAGCCAATTGTATTTGAATGAGTCGTTTGTAAAAGGTGTATCAAAACAAGTGAGAATATGTCATAACTTTAGAATAATTGAACTCTTATTTTATTTCGGTTGGCAAACTGGTCATTTGGTTTATTATTAGAATAATTACATCGGTATTGTCTTATAGGGGCAAACTAGTCATTTAAAAAAATTTTAAATCTTCAAATGGCATTTGAATGAGTCGTTTGTATAAGATGTATCAAAACAGGAATATGTCATAACTTTAGAATAATCGAACTCGTATTATATTTTACTTGGCATACTGGTAATTTGGTTTGTTATTAGAAGAATTAAATTGGTACGGTCGTATAGGGGCAAAATGGTCATTTGTCAATTTTTTAAAATCTTCAAGTTTGTAATTACATTACTTGAGCTCTTTCAATCTTATAAGGTCACACATATTTTAATTGGAAAAACATTGAGGTATATTTCGAATGGTTTTTACTTACATGGTTTGAAACATGGGGCATATTTTGAATTGTTTTAAAATGTTAGGGTTTAAGTGGAAAAGTTAGGATATTAAATGGGACACGATAATATTCTTCATTTGAGGTTGTAGGGAGGAAAATTTTTTTATTGGCTGGTGCTTGTGCTAATTGAGAAAGTAGGTCGTTTCCTGTGCTGATTGGGGAAGTCGGTCAATTGCATCATGGTTGGAAGATTTTGATTGGTTTGACGAGAAGGTGGGTATTGATTGCTACATGGGAAGATGGGAATGGATTTCTCCCACGCATGCTGCATTAGAGGTTCTTCAATGATTCAAAAGTCTTTCTTTCAATTAAACAAAATCTTCATATTTATTTCCCATGAACAGGTAAATTAACCCAAACCCATCCACATTATCTCTTTTAGTCTCTATTCCAAGGTCTTTCAATCCTATTACCGCCACGGGTAGGAAGAAGAAGAATAATGGAAGGAAAAGAATCAGAAACAATTTCTTATTCTTCACCCTAATATTACAAAAGCAATTATAGTGAGGATGACCTAAATAGGCCAGTCGTTGTCTCTGTTAGCAGGCAAATGTGGTTCAATTTCCCCATTACAAAGGTCAAGGACTTCGAAAAATAGAGGTCAAAAGTTTTTTGGATGCCTTAATTTTCAGGTATCAATGTGCCTTGATGATAGGGGCTTCTTTAGTAATGGGTTATTTGATTATGGGATTGGATATTTTGACTTCTATAATAGGTTATTTGATATTTATGGATAATTTCATATGAAGTTCCTTGATAGTAAGGGCTTCTTCTATAAGTCACGTTTTGGGTTGTTTCTGCTCATGGCTTTGAAATGTTTTATCAGCTTTGTTTGGATTATGGGATTGGTTATTTTGATTTCTATAATGGGTTTTGATGTTTCTATATAATTTGATATGATGTTCCTTGATAGAGGGGGCTTCTTCTGATAAGTCATGTTCTGGGTTGTGTGTGGTCATGGCTTTGAAAATATTTTCTCTGCTCTGTTTAGATTATGGGAGTTGATATGTTTTGATTTCTCTAATAGGGTGTTTGATGTTTCTACTTATAGCTTGGATAATTTTATATGAAGTTTGTTAATGGTATGGATTATGCATAATCAGCTCTAGTTTTTTTTTTCCCCTACAACTTTGGTTGTTTAGTTGTTTTGGGATGAAGTTCCTTGATGCTAGGGGTTCACATATTGTAATTAGCTTAATGTACATTATAATTTTGTTAGCTTAATGTTTCTGCTTAATGGTGATTATTATGCATATGTACATTATAAGTTACCTGATGACATGGGGAAGAAAAAGGGTGGCTGAGATTCTTGATGTAGAGTAATTGGGATTGTTCATGTTTATTCATTTTAGCTTAATGTTTCTACTTACATTTGTTAACAACCTGTTTGCAAGATGCATATTGCTAACAACCTATGTCCATTTCATTGTGTTGATGATCGTGGCAAATGTGACTTCTTCATATGGCTTGAAGATGTATGCACCCATTCAATTGAAGAAGAACCAATTTGTGCATGGTTCAACATCGACCAGAAAATATAATGCTCATGAGATTGAAGACTTAAAAGAGGAAGTTATGAAAGTCCAAAGAGACTGTTGCAAATTGAAAAAGGTTGAAAAATTGTCTATTAAGTTAGGGACTGCAAGGAATTCATTTTGTATTAGTGTTTGGGTGTCTCTATCGACAACATTTTTTTGTATGATTTTGTACTTCTTATTTCATGAAAATTAGTATATGTAATTATAAATGAAAAAACGAGGACACATTCTTTTTTTTTATTTAATTTCTTCTCATTAAAAGCATGCGTAAATGTTTTTGTTGAAATTTGTGAATTTTTTGTAGAAAGATTGGTACTTTTGGTCCCCAAAGAAAATATATTTTGGGGAGTTTTTTGGCAGGTAAAAGAAGGGTATTTTTGAGGAATTTCATAAGGTAAATTGTTATTTTTTGTCCTCCATCTTTATTTTTTAATCTTTTTTGGTTATCTACCTTTTTATCTTTTATGCCGTTGGTCCTAAAATTAAATAGTTAAAAATATAAAGATTTGCTTACAATAGAATTTGAAGCTTGGCCCTTATATTTAAGGTAAGGGAGCTTAACCAACTAAACCATTAGTAACTTTTGTTTTATTTTCACATCTAATAGTATATATTGTTTTTGATAAAATTCTTCTCAAATATTAAATATAATCTCACAATAAATCATTCACCCAATATTAATTTTATATATTTATATTTTATAAACAACTTTTATGTATATATTCAAACTTATATTTGACATATATATAATTTTTAAAGATTTTTTATGTATGTGAACTTTATAACCTAATTATTTTATTTAATTAAACTAAAAATTTCAATTATAATAATATAAAAGACTGATATCTTTAGTACATAATAATTATTTTATTATAATAATTATTTTCTCCATCTTTTATTTTTATTTTTGTGTTATAATAATTTTTAGTTATTTTACTTTTTTTTAGTTCATTTTTTTATGTTATAACTGAAACTTTTAGTTTAATTAAATAAAATAATTATGATATAAAGTTCATTCACGAAAAAACTGTAAAATTATAGATATGTCAAAGGACAAATATAATTTTGAATATATATACATAAAAATTATTTGTAAAATATGAATATATAAAATAAAAATGTGAATAATTTACTATGAGATTGTATTTAATATTTGAGAAGAATTTTATCAAAAACAATATACACGATTATGCGAAAATAAAACAAAAATTATTAATGATTGAGTTGGTTAAACTCCTTTACCTTAAACATAAGAACGAAGGTTTAAATCCTAATAGCCAAGATTTAAATCCTATTATAAGCAAAACTTTTTATTTTTTAAGTGTTTAATTTCGGAACTAATGGCATAAAAGATAAAAAGGTAGAGGACAAAAAAAAATTAAAAAATAAAGATGGAGATAAAAAAATAACAATTTACCTTATGAAAATTTTTAAATATCCTTTTTTAACGGGTCAAAAAACTCCCAAAAATATGTTTTCTTTTCATTTGGATCAATTCTATAAAAAAATAAAAAGTGAAGGATAAAAAAAAACTAAAATAAATCAATATGGACCAAACTTATCAAAAATAAATTGATGGAAGATAAAAAAAAACTCAAAAAAAAAATTTTGTGTTAGACTTATAAAACAAAAAAGTGAAGGATCAAAAGTATCAATATTATTATTTTTTTTTAAATTGTTTTATGAAGTGTAACTATTGAGTTGCATGAAGATGGAGGAAAACCATTAGAGGAAAATTTGTGGTCTGAGTTGATGGAAATTTCTCTCAAAATATAAAAAAGATATAATTAAAATTTCGTATCGTCATAATACTATGATCCAAGGAAACCTGGATGAATTTGTGTGAATAAAAACTATCTTTTTTTTTTTGTAACAATAGAATGGAAGAAAGGCCCAATTAAAAAAATAAATAATAAATAAATAAAAGGAAAAGAAAAGAAAAATCCTGTAATATGATCACATTTCACATATATGCGCAGGCAAGGTAGCATTGCAATATTCTGAGGCGGAAAACACGTATAATAAGTCCGTCTCCGGCCTTATCTTTCTTTCCCGGATAAAACCCCCAAATTCTGTCTTCTTCCTTCAACTTTTTGTCTCTTCTCACAATCAAACAATCAATCAATTTCGTTTCTCACACGACTTCCGTCAAATCTTAAGCTATTGAAATTGCTATTCCTCACGTTCTTTACAGTAGAATTTTTACTTTTCTTCTTTAAATCTTGTAGAATTCTTTGGTGGCCTCGATTTAAAATTTTAGTAATTTTGGTTAAGTTTTTTATGGAGATTGTAGCTAAGACTTCTGTTCTTCATTCATTTATTAAGGTGTAAATCTTGGAGGGGTCTCGGTGGTTGTCCCTTAATCAGGTAAATGAAAAAAGTATCTTTCTTTTACTTTTTTCTCTCTTCTGAATTTAATAAGTCATTCATGGTTCTTCTTAGATGTATTGGTTTTTGATTGGTAAAGTTTTATTCTTTTCATTTTCATTTTTCTTGGGTTTAGTTCTTGTCATTCTATTTAGTAGGCTCTGTTGAGTGCAAATTCTACAGCTGAAAAAAGGTGTTTTTTGGTGTTATTTGAGAAATGACAAGAATTGGGTGAAACCTAATTTTTCGTGTAAAATTGTTTACTGGGAGATGAATGGTGTTATAAAGTTGAAGCAAGTTGAAATGTTAGATAATGGCGTCCGGAAAAATGGTGCAGTCATAAAATGGTATTCATTGGCTTGCTTTTGACTTAATGATTGTGGAATCTTGGAGCTCTGAATCAGGAAAACCAGCTTATAGTTTGTAAGTATTATAATGATTTCCATTTAGGGGTTTGAAATACGGGACTCAGCTGGTGATAGTTATAAGATCTCCATGTCCTTTTTGTGGCAATATGGTGGAACTAAGCTGATTTTAACAGGTTCCAATTATTTTATGAAGATATCATGATTTAGCAAATATAGAAATGTCGGCATCAGCCTTTTGTAATCTATCAAATAAACAATTTGGGTATGAAATACAGGGTTAGAGAAGGTTTCAGGTTTGGCTGGGTTCAGGTTTTGGGTTTTAATGGATATTTGTAGCCAACTTTTCACTCAGATGAGTAGCACTTATTTTTACTACTTTATCAGATATTGTGCATTCATATTTAATTTGAGTTTTCTATGGAATCTTATTTTATGAGAATGTGAAACTTTTATGATTGTCTAATTTCACAATTTAAAGATATGAAACCAAATGGTTCTTTCTCATTTTAAATTCTCTTCTGAAGAAGGATGATGAGTGTCAAGGATTGGGTGGTATCCCAGCTAGTATCCAAGTCATTGGCCACATCTAGACCACTGTCAGCATCTGATAGCATTTTATCAGATGAATCTTTGAATGAAGAGTATGGCAACCAAGGTATGTACATTCCCTTTCTTTGTGTGATATCTTCTTCACTTTGCCAACTGACAGGTTTTCTTGGATGATCTCCTTGTTACTTGACTTGATTTATTAAGTTGGTTCTGGAAAATTTTGCTTCGAATAAGGGATGTTTAGGGACCTCTAGATTATAACGGTCACTTTTGTTTCATTTTAAAAGTTTAATTATCTGAAGGGTCTTTGCCTCTGGTTAGTCACAATCGAACAAATTCAATATGAGAGGGCTTGGCTTAAGTAGTTTTCTAGTGAGAAAATACAAATTGCAACTATCTTCAACTTTTAAATGGTTGAGCTTATTAAATTAGCAGAGCAATTTGGCATTTGTTTCATGCCAAAAATTTTCTTGAGAGTTTTAACAAGCATGCACTGGATTTTGTTGTGTATGCAAGTTTTCTGACAGCTGAAACAAGATAAAAATAATTGGTAGTTGTTTTGAGCTGTAGATGCTTCTGCTTGGTCCACAAAACTTGCAAGTTACTTGTCACTGTTTTCCATTTTTTGAATTCATGATCAATGGTATGGAGTTTCTTTTTAAATCTTAAATTTTTAATTCTTACTGATGATTTAATCTCATATTAGATAATTGCATTAGAAATGTAATTTCTTTTCATGTTATTGAATTTCTTGTATTTATTGTAACGTGTGGTTGTTGAGTGATAATTGGCATTTTTAAAAGAAACTTTTTACAACCTATTTTTTAATGAAATTGTTAGATATCCAACTTGATTTCAGTTCTCACTAATGCATAGTGTTTTAAATTTGACTTTTTTTTCTTATTCATTTGATTCCTCCTGTCAACCTTATTGCAGTGGCGGTATCAAGTAATGCATCTTATGGTTCCAGATGTAATCAGGAAAATCAGAACCATATTGTTTGCTCTTCAACTGATAATCAGGAAGTTTTGAGTCATCTCAATTCATGGCAAGATTCTTCTGAGAATAATTACAAAATTGATGAGAATAAACTGGATCCCTTGGGGAAGATTGAAAGCCTTCAAATTAAGTTCCTGCGTCTTCTTCGCCGATTCGGTGTGGCACGAGACAATCTTATGGCAGCAAAGGTCTTGTATCGAATTCATCTGGCCACTCTGATTCGAGCAGGGGAATCGGATCTTAGAAGAGCTAATCTGAGAATTGATAGAGCTCATGAAATAGCAGCTGAACAAGAGGCAAACGACCTACCTGAACTGGATTTTTCATTTAAAATACTTGTCTTGGGGAAAAGTGGTGTTGGAAAGAGTTCAACTATAAATTCGATATTTGATCAGTTGAAGGCTGCAACTGATGCCTTTCAGCCTGCTACCAATTGCATTCAAAATATATCAGGGACTGTGAATGGCATTAAAGTATCCTTTATTGATACTCCAGGCCTGTTACCATTCTCACCAAAAACCATGAAGAAAAATAGGAAAATTCTGTATGCGGTGAAGCGGCATGTGAGAAAGTCGCCTCCAGACATCATTTTGTATTTTGAACGCCTGGACCTGATCAAGATGGATTATAGTGATTTCCCATTGCTGAAGCTTATAGGTGAAATCTTTGGTCCTGCAATATGGTTTAACACTATCCTTGTCATGACTCATGCTTCCTCAGCACTTCCTGAAGGACCTGATGGATATCCTGTCAACTATGATTCTTTTGTATCTCACTGCTTGGAGTTGGTGCAACACTACATACACCAGGCAGTATCTGATACTAAACTTGAGAATCCTGTAATTCTGGTGGATAATCATCCTCGTTGCAGGTCAGATAATACAGGAGAGAGAATTCTTCCAAATGGACAGGTTTGGAAGTCCCAATTCTTTTTGTTGTGTTTATGCACCAAAGTTCTAGGTGATGTTAATAGCTTCCTGGAATTTGAAGACAGTATTCAGGTAGGTCGACTCACTAGTGACCGACTGCCTTCCCTGCCTCATCTGTTATCATCATTTCTTAAACACCGTACTAATTTGGACCTAGATCAAGGAGGAAATGATCTTGATATGTCTCTTCTTTTGGATGCCGAGGAAGAAGATGAATATGATCAATTACCTCCGATTCGTATTTTGACAAAAGCTCAGTTTGAGAAATTGAGCAATGTTCAAAAAAAGCAATATTTAGATGAATTGGACTATAGGGAGACCTTGTATTTGAAAAAACAACTATGTGAAGAGTCCCGTAGAAAAGCAGAAAAACTTTCTCAGGGTACAAATCCGGAGTATGAAAATCATTCCAATGATCAGGAGATAGAACCAGAGCCCATTCTCCTGCCAGATATGGCCATTCCTCCAAGTTTTGATTCAGAATGTCCGATACATAGATATCGTTGTCTAGTTTCAAGTGATAAGTGGTTAGCAAGACCAGTTCTTGATCCTCATGGATGGGATCATGATGTGGGCTTTGATGGAATCAATCTGGAGACAGCTTCGCAAGTAAGAGAAAATGTCTTTACCTCCATCACTGGACAAGTGAGCAAGGACAAACAAGACTTCAGTATTCAATCTGAATGTGCTGCAGCATTTGTCAATCCCAAAGGACCCACATACAATCTTGGTTTTGATGTTCAGTCTACTGGAAAAGAATTTGTTTGCACAGTTCACAGTAACATAAAGCTGAAGAATTTGAAACACAATGTTACAGATTGTGGCATTTCCCTGACATCATTTGGGAATAAATATTTTATTGGTGCTAAGCTTGAAGATAGCATCTTGATTGGGAAACGAATGAAATTAGCCATTAGTGCTGGTCGGATGGCAGGGGTTGGCCAAGTAGCATATGGTGGGAGCTTTGAATCTACTTTAAGAGGAAGGGATTACCCTGTGAGAGATGATAAGGTCAGCTTTGCAATGAGTGTCCTTTCCTTCAACAAGGAAATAGTATTGGGTGGAAATATACAATCTGATTTCAGAGTGAGCAGAGGTACAAGAATGACAGTGAATGGCAATCTAAATAGTCGGAGAATGGGTCAGATTTCTCTGAAGACAACTACCACAGGGCACACTGAAATAGCTTTAATTGCATTTGTCTCAATTTTTAAAGCTTTGCTGTGGAAAAAGGCCAATAATGATCGAGGCAGTGAAATTGGGTAATGTTTTGCTGACCTTTCTCTTTGAACCCCTCACCAGATGAATTTGATTATATCGTAATTTTCTGTATGTGAGTTCAGTGCTGGTATCAGTGTGCAGAGACTATTGTCTTCAAGAACTAGTTAGATAAATATAGAGAAGGAACACCAGATTGATTAATGTTTTGGGATGCAGGATTTGATTACTACAGAAGCATTGTATTTATGAGATGTTGCCTCCAGTTAATGCGGGACAAACTAAGTGAAGAGAGATGACAAGTGTATAGTAGTTGTAAACAATGAGGTGTAAGTCCTCCCCGGGAGTTTTGATCTGTGTATTTGATTTTGAGAGGTGAATGTTGTTCCCTTTTTATTCATAGTCAAAAGGATTTATTATCAGATTACTTGTACTTGTACCATATTTGGAGTATAGTATTGACTGCTTACTCTGCCTTCTCTTCTCTAAATTGTTATGTTTATGACCAATGAAGTTGCTTGAAGGCAAATTTTGATTTGATGTGCATTTTAGGGACTCATTCGGTACTCTTCGTTCTAAAATATTAGTTATTTTAGCTTTTTTTTTAATTTATAATATAAATTATTTTATAATTATTAATGTATATTTATTATTATTATTTTTTCATTCTTTCTATTTAATTCTTCTTTCATTTATCGAATAATTGTAATTGTAATTATAAATATGAGAAATAAAGAATATTTATGATTGATGTATAATACATATTTTTATAAATATTAATAAACATTATAATTGCAACTTAAATTTTTTATTAATATTTTATTCTCACTTAATCGGAGAAAGAAAATTTCAATTTGACTTATTCTTTCATTTTCCTCCACTATTCTACTATAAATGTTCAACTTCAAATCCTCTTATTATAAAAGTTTATCTCTTTACTATTATATTACAACTATTTAATACTGATTTTATCATAGAGAGCCTGTAAGGAGATTCTTCCTCTTTGGCTTGCACTATAGTTTCACGAACGATTAAGTGGAGTGCTACGAACCATCTTTCAAGCACTTGAATCATATTTATAGTTTGTTTATCAACAATATCATATTTTTGCTCAACGTGCTCAAGCATTTATTCAAAATGAAGACAAAACAATCTCAACTTTCATCTTACTCCTCGTGCAATTGATCCAGTCATTCTCAAGAATACCGATCGGCCAAATGTTTCTAGATAATATATCCCTTTAGATCCTTCTTGTCGAACAACATCTAGAACTCCATCTTTTTATCATCCAGTAGCCTAAAGTCTCTAAACTCCCTCCCAAAGTTCCTTCACCTCTTGTTCCAAACGAAGACAAGATAAAACTGACTTTAGAACACTATGATGCCTTTCAGGCATATTTAGCTTCACAGCAGATCATTCCTCCTCCAACAACTGTGATTCTTGAACGTGGTGGATCTTTTGGCCATAATGAATTCTTTAAAAATCAAGTAAAAGATGAAGCTGAGTCATGACCACTCTACACTCCTCCAAATGTTTTGCTAGAGAATGTTTTCCCATATCATCCTCTATATGTTCTGCAAATGGGTCAACATTACCCTAAATATCCATATTATTCACATCAATATTATCCTCAATAGATGCCACCCTTACCTACACCTTCAGTTGGTAATATAGTTGCCTCTCCTGCTCCTCAACTTCAAGACAAGCTGAACCGTTAGGAAGAAAAACTTGCTGCCATCATGCCAAAGTTAAAAGTTTGTACCTAGTCTTCCCATGAACCAGTCTACTCCATTACAACCACACTTTCATCATGGATGAGTCTCGAAGGATTTTAAAATGCTTATCTTTGATAAATTTGATGGTTCCACTGATACTAGGAGACGTTTGACGAAATTTAATATTGTGTAGAATTTTTATGATCTTGATAATATGTTGTATTGCAAGGCATTTTCTATAACTTTGATAGAGCAAGCTGTTGATTGGTATTCTAATTTAGCAGATAATTGCATTGACTCCTATGCCAAATTGAAAGAACTGTTCATGAATCAATGTGCTGGAAGTTCCCTTGAAATGAAGCATTGGTCTCATCTTCTCAATATTCATCAAAGAAAGAAGGAAACTTTGAAGAATATTGGAAACGATTCAGCAATGAAGCCCAAACGGTCTCCAATTGTTTGGAACTAGTATCCATTGAAGCTTTTTGTCATGCACTTAAAATCAATAAGAAATCAAAAGTTATATAATGATCCTTTGACAACCAATGTCGAATTATTGCATCGAGTTTGCAAGTTGATTCTGGTAAAGCAATCGATGATTTCCAAAAAAGTGATTCTGCAAAATGAAATGCAAGAGTTTGCCAAGAGTTACAATGATAATCGTGGTGGCAAAAAGTAGAAATTTTCTCTTTCTTCGAGCAATACATCATCCGGTTCTCAAAAATAATTTTCAATGGACCACAGCTGCCTTCTGGTTCAACTGAGTACAAACCTGAATCCTCTTAACCCCATGTTCAAGTTCTCAAGATCGTCTCAAGTTGTATAATCCCAAGCGTTCAGACAACTAGAATTGTTTGGATGCTAACAACAAGGGCAGACAAAATAATCAGAATCTCTCAATGCTCTGAGAGTCATGATTCTACAACATGTAAAAAGTTTTGGTATTCTGAATCATCCAAAACCTATTTAGACTCCAACGGAGGAGCGGAATCATGACAGACACTTTATGTTCCATAAGGAAATGGGTCACTATACTGATGAATGTTACCAGCTAAAAAGGGAAATTGAAAATGCCATTCAAATGGGGAAATTGCAGCAATATGTAAATAATGTTTAGACACAAAAAAAACCTCAAGTGCCTGAACAAGCTCCTGCTTCCAGAGTTATAGATATGAAGTTTAGTGTACGGTCCAGATTCATTTTAAGGCATGAAAAAGACAAAAAGTTCATTGTTTTGTAGTGGTCAATGATGATATTCCCTGAGTGATTTATGTGAATATCAAAAAGTGCTTGGTGAAATGAATTCTCATGGACCCAGACCGTTCAACCAATATTCTATCTTATGGTGCATTCACCAAAATGGGAATATCTGACGCTTTAATCAAATCTAACAGAAATTCCATTGATTGGTTTTTTAGTTGAAACCACATTGCCTTAGGAACAGTTAATCTGAAGGTTCAATGGGGACCAAAGCATTTTGAATTTGTGGTGGAAGACTCACCTTTAGGGTATAATGTCATTTTGGGTCGTTCTATCAAACAAGGGCTCAAATTAACATATCTCAAAATTTATTGATGATACTTGCTAGAGATACATTTTACCAATGTTTTAACATCGAACTGGACATCAAACTGAATTGATAGATGGATTAGGGTATAACCAAGTCGAAGCTGGTTTTTGATTTTTTTCCATTTATTTTGAATTTTTAGAAAATATAGTATAAAAAATTTTATAGAAATAGAAAATTAATTTAAAGTTATATGAAAAATACTGATTTCTATATATATTTTTAGGAAAATAAACTAAAAAATGTTAATGATTAGTTTAACTACACATTTCACTTAATTTGTTAGGTGACATATATTAATATGATACAAAAATTCTTCAAAAATTATATTACAATCATAATTTTAATTAAATATTGATTATCTAATTTTAGAGGTTTGAAATAAGTCAATTATTACTTTCAAAAATAGTTTTTTTAGAGTTTTTGCAAATATTTATAATTGAATGTAATTATATAATAAAAAATTAAAGTTGTTGTAGCCGTGGGCGTGGCTTCTCACTTGCCTGGAGGTCAGAGTTTCAAACCTTGCTTCTATGCATTTTACACCATCAAAAATCAATGTTCAGGCTACTCATATGGATTTTTTTTTATGTTTTCTAGATGCTCATAAAAGATATCACCAAATCAATCAAGATGGCATTGGAAGATGAAGAAAAAACTTCTTTTGTCACTCTACATGGTCTCTTTTGCTATAAAAGAATGTCATTTGGATTAAAGAATTCAGGAGCTAACTTTTAAGAGATGGAAAATAGAATGTTCTTGGGACAATTGGGCCGAAATGTAGAAGCTTATGTTGATGATATTCTGATTAAGTCTGGATTCCAAGAAGATATTTCTACTGATTTAGAAGAATCTTTTAAAACCATGATGCAATATGGCCTGAAGTTGAATTAGAAATGTTCTTTCAGGGTTGAAGTAGGCAAATTTCTAGTTTCATGGTGTCCCAGAGGAGAATTGAATTTAACCCAAAGAAAATTAAGGCATTGACGGACATGCAGCCACCTAAATCAGTCAAAGAAGTTCAAAGGTTGATGGGACAGATTGCTGCTCTGAACAGATTTCTTTCCAAATCTGGAGAAAAGTCTTAAGGTAATCTGTAATCCTAAAAAATTTGATCTAGATTTTGATTGTGATGCTGTATTTAAAAAGATAAAGGAATATGTGGGTTCTCCACCCGTTTTGGTATCTCCTCTCATTGGAGAACCATTATACTTATACATGTCTATCTCAGTGATGACATTGAGTTCAGTTTTATGTCCCTCGAGAGGCTTAGGATTAAAGTCAATTTATTATATCAGTCATGTACTGAAAGGCTCGGAGGTTAGATATTCTACTTTAGAAAAGCATGTTCTAGCTTTTTTAGTTTTTGCTCGAAAACTAAAGCTTTATTTTCAAGCTCACACTATTAACAAGTTATCTAATGCCCAAGTATCAGGCAAACTCTACACATGCCCGATATCGCCAGATGATTAATGAGTTGGGCTATCGAACTTTCGGAGTTTGATATTAATTATTTACCTAGGAAAGCAATAAAAGGTCAAGTCTTCTCTGAATTTGTCCTTGAATGCATTGTTCCTGGATCCATCTATTATAATCCAACTGACTAATCTACATCTCTAATTGATTGTTTGATTTTACACACCGATGGGTCAATTGAAGGTACAAGATTCGTCTTAATCAACCCTGAAGGAACTCGTTTTGCTTATACATTAAAGTATGAATTCCCGATCAACAATAACGAGTCTAAATATTAAGCATTCCTTGCTCATTTAAGGGTTGCCTAAAGTCTTCATACTTCAAATCTCCTTGCCAAGACAAATCTCAATTGTTGTCTGGGCATATAAATGGAGAATATGAAGCTTGGGAAGACAACATGGCGAAGTATTTAGCAGAAGCCAATAAATTCAATGCCAGGTTCAAATATTTGAAAGTTGAGCATATTCGCTGAAATGATAATGCAGAAGCAAATCCTTTTTTTTTTTTATCAAAACTAAAGAAAGACACTCATATTAATGGCACTTGTATTGAACCCCTGAAGGAAAAATCAATCAATTGCATTGATATTATGCTAGTTAATGTGCTCGATTCTTGGATTTCACCTATATTGAAATATATTTATGAAGGTAACATTCATATATGTTTTTCATAATGTTATATTATTATACCCTAAATACTAACAAATTCTTTATACTCTTTTAAAGGAATTCTTCCTGAAGATGTGGAAGATGCAAGAAAGATCAATAAAACTACATCATCCCTATATGTCATCATGAATGATCAATTATACCGCAGAGCATATTCTTTGCCTTTGCTGAAGTTTGTTACTTTGAAAGAAGGCAATTATATTCTTCGAGAAGTACACGAAAGCATATGTGGCTCTTACATTGGTTCCTGATCCCTTACACAAAAGGTAATGTGAACGAAATACTTTTGGCCTTCAATTGAAGAAGATTCCCTGCTATTAGTTCTGTCTTGTAAGAAATGGGTTCATGATTATGTTCATCATTTGCCACAAACCGAACTATGCTCTCTTAGCACCTCTGTTATTTTTTATCAATGAGGAATGGATCTTCTAGGTATTTTTTGTTTATAATTTGATTTACTATAATTTCAAAATCACAAATAATTATAACAAGTGTTATATTTTACATTCAGGACCATTCCCGAAGGCTTCAAGAGGAAGGCAATTCTTGATATTTGTTATTGACTATTATACTAAGTGGATTAGAGCAAAACCATTAGCAACTACCACAGTCCAAAAGGTCAGAAAATGCTTCTAGGAAGATGTTGTCACTCTTTTTGGCATTTCCCAATTTTAATCACTGGTAATGGAAAGCAATTCGAGGCCAAATAATTCCAAGATTTTTATGATGAAATGAAGATTGATTACAGATTCACTTCAGTTAATCATCCATAGATATACGGGTTACCTGAAGTAGCAAATCGAATCAAGCTTCAAGGTCTCAAGAAAAGATTAGATCCAATGAAGGGAAAATGGGTTGATGAACTTTGAATGAGAGGTTATTTACAAGGGCAAATTGGCCAAGCATTATAACCGAAGAGTTCCAAAGCAATACTTGAAACAAGGTGACTTCGTATTGCAAAATTAGTTGCCAAGAAGCCTCCCGAAAACTTGATCCTACTTGGGAAGGCCTTTATATCATTTTCAAAGACAATAAGAATGGTAGTTATACACTAAAGGACATAGATAGGAATGATATAGACCAAATGTGGAATGCATTGAATCTTCACATGTTTTACCCTTAAACAATTACTTGTACCTTCAGGTTGTAAGTGTTTATATGATTCATCAATCTTGAAATGTAATTGAATGATTTATTAATATAATGGCAATGTTCAATTATTTTTCCTTATGATCTGATTTCTTTATACCATTCGATTTCATAACTTTGCAACAATTCTACAATTAGAAAAAAATGCAAAGAAAATTTTACACTTAGACAAATAATCAAAGGAAAAAAATTCTTCATTGATAAAAAGTTCAAGTACAAATGAGATGAAGTACATTGATTAAAGGAAAGAGAAACATCCGGCTTTAGGATCTGGCTGGTCATTCTAAGAAGGATTAGGAGTCTCTAATTGATTACCTTCTGGAACAAAGGATTAGGAGTCTCTAATTGATTAAATTCTGGAACATTTGAGAAGTCATCTTTGGGTTGGGAAGAGGGTATGTCCGGAGTTGGCAGATATTCGCTCTTGGGGATAGTACTTAGAGGGGTAACTGGAGGAACTATAAAAATAATGGTCCCTTTTTGCCTCTGGCAGTCAATCTATAGTTTTCATGTTACTCCTCTAGTTCATATGAATCCTTTGAGCTATCAGATTCATCTTCATCCGTGTCTCAGGGAATAGAATAGAAAGTTTTGCACATCTCTTCAAGTTTAAAATCTGCCTCTCAAGGCATCGAATAATTACCTGTGTCTTTATGAAAGTCTTTAACATCTCTTGATAGCTCAACATTAGGATTTATTTCTTTCATCTGCTTCAATGCATTGTCTTTTCTCACATGGACAAAACCTTCAGATACCCTCCCCCACATATTGGAAAAATTTTCAGATTTAAAAAAGCAATTATTACCCTATTCTCCATGCTTTCCAAAATCTTTCCATTTTGATCTTCATCGCATATGAGAGTCTTATTGGAAATAACTTCCCACTCATCCTGTTTGGCTCTCAATCATTTTCTATCAGCCACCACGCTTTATGTGTAGTCCTAAAGGCTCTTAAATGCCACAACCTATTCAACTTGCGGTTCCATAACCTTTTCTCTATTTGATCTTTTGGTTGAAAGCTGATTTTCCATTTTTTTTCTTTCCATCTTTTTGCCCCTTTATCTTTTTCTCAAAACCTTCCTAGACTTGAATTATTTGCAGATTAATAGCTACAGCTTGAACCCAAAACAAGATTTATTAACAATATAATACAGAATTTAAAAAGGTAAAATTTTTTCAAAGTTAGAATTTACCTGAACATTTCTCAAGAAAGAAGCTTTCTCAACTGCCCAAGGGTAAATTCATTTTGATAGAGGACTTCACCATTGGACAAGCAATGATTTAGCCATTCTTTGGCTAGTGCAAGATCATTGCTAACTGGTCATCAATAAAAATACCCGATTCAGAAAGAAAAATGTTGTTATCAACATTGATAATCTCCTTTGCTGGCCTCTCTAGCTATTGAATCCACGGCTTTTCTCTTTTGTGTATTATTATCTACCAGTCCTCAATTATATTGCACTTGGCTTTCGTACCAATAGAAATTGAAGCAATCTTGGGAATAGATTCAGGAGCCTTTGGCCTTATTGCCTTAGCCGCCGGACCATGACTTTTTTGGCTTCTATCCTTTTGAGATTTTTTTCTCTACAAATTGGACAAATATAGAAAATGTTATTATCACTCACTTCAAAATTATAATTCTTATGTCGCTAGCATTGGCTCAGGTAGCTTGAGCCTTCGGTTCTATTACGCTGACAACGAATTTTTTTCTTGAAAGGATAGAAGTATACATTAAATACCATTCGAGAAATATACTTGAATAAATAAATAAGTTCAAAAAACTTACAAGAAATTAGTTTGATATAGTTATGTTAAAAATTCCTATATACCAAAGCAGATTAATATTTCATGCTTCGCCCAATTTAACTACCATTCAAAAGAAGCTAACTTCACTTATTATTCTAAAAATTCATACCTTGCGAGGGTTTTATTATTCAAGGATTTTCTATAATTCCAAGGAAATCTTAATTCTTCCAAACTGGAATACTGAAGGTAAAAGAATTCATGCTTCTAGTCATGAATTGAGCTTGGTCCATTGTAAATATTGATTTGATTGGCCCACTTATGAAGAAAAAAAAAACCTCTTCAATCTTTTTTTATCCTTTGATAAATCATAAAAAGCCTTCACCATAATTTCAAACTACAAGGAATCCCACTGGCTCTACAGGTTAAAATAAAGGCTATGGTATATCTAATAAAATTTGGATTCAATTGTCCGAACTGAATCCTAAAACTTCTCATAATATCTACAAATAAAGGGTGTATGGGTAATATTGATCCAGCCCTGAAATAGGCAACATAAGAAGTTACAAATCCTGAAGGTGGCTTATTTATCCCACTTGATCCATCGGGATATAAAATCTCACAATCTGTAGGGATATTGAAAACCGTCCTAAATAGGTTCATCTCACTTATAACACTACTAGTGGTCAAATATTGTAGGATTTTTTCTATTTGCACCCTCATCAAAACCTAGTTGGGTGCTCTCTCTTGATCTTCAACATATAATTGATAAAGAGTTTTATAATCAGTATTCCTCCTTTCATCATTCTCACTAGAGTACGAAACATCAACAACTCTAATCCCATAACTATACTGAATGCTATGGTATTTGACATTGGGATGAGTCTCAATAGTTACCGATCCTTTTACCGTCTCTTGAACATCTACAATATCTTCTTTTCTACTCGATTAACTAAAATAGCCAAACTACTAGCTATTTCTCCACCCATATCTTCTTTGAATAGTTCTCGAATTTCAGAATCAGCAAACTCACTATTACTAACGGTTGATGAAGAAGACATTTTTTCACGTAACGCTTCTGGCACAAAATCTCAAGTGTTGAATGATCAAATCCATGCATTAGAAGTCATTGTTAACTTTCTGGATGAACACTTCAAAAACTTCAAACAAAAATAGCAAAAGCTTGAATTATTACTTGTAAAACTTCAAAATTCTGCAAGAAATATCAAATCTTTATCAGCGTTTGGAAGAACCTAGCAGTTTGAACACAAATTTGCAACAAAATAACGACGACAAGTGCAAATATTAGCTTATTGAAAGTTTTTCGCTCACAAGAAAAATTTCGCTCAATCTTCGGAAAAAATAGATGAAGAAAGCAAAGTATTTGCTTTACACTGAGCTTTTCATTTTTATATCTCACAAAATACATAAATAAGAGGGAATGAATCTAAACTATTTTATTAGATAATGTGTCAACCATCCATTCGTATTCCTAACATAAATGTCACATCAGAGTAGATGAAAAGACATTTTGCTTTTTTAGACCAAAGGATATATATTTTGTCTTTCAGATATTCTATAACTGAACAATATGTTTGGGAATAAATTAAACTTCCCGAAGGATATTAACCCGAATGATAGATTTATTAAAAGTCTAATCGTTAATGCCTTTTTATTTATTGTTTGAGAGGACAAAGATGCATAAAAAAGTTCGTAAATACATTTTCTTTTCCTAATGGGTTTAGTACAAAAATCCCCAACGATAATATTTAAATGATTATTTAATGATAAATTAATCATTCAAGAACTTTATTAACCTAACGGTTTGTTCGACAAAAATCTTGAATGGTCTTATCTTGAATGATAAATTCATTTCATTAATGGTTTTTATTTATTTTTTGAAATTGCATATGGTGTATAATACACATTTTTATATATATTAATAAATAATATAATTGCATCTTGCATTTTTTATTAATATTTTGTTCCCACTTGATTGGAGGAAAAGAATTTCAATTTGACTTCTTCTTTCATTTCCCTCCTTCGCTATTCTACTATAAATAATCAAATTCAAATCATCTTTAAGGTTATCATCGAAGAGCTTTCGAGGAGTTCTTTCCTCTTTGGTTGGCACTGCAGGTACTCGAACGATTAAGTGGAGTGTCCTGAACTATCTTTCAAGCAATGGAACCATATCTACATTTTATCAACAAAATCAATGATATAACAGATATATATTTATTATTTTTTAATTCATGTGAAACGACTAGTAACTTTGGGATGGAAGTAGCAACATTCTTTGAAGGATACTTTTAGGAACTTGTTTCCTAGTCTACCAACTTTCCAAGGTAATGAGCAAGAATTTCAAATAGATGTGGTTTGAGATGAAACAATAAATAAGTAATTATTGATTTAGTAATATTATTTATTAATTTTCGATTAAGATTATTTTTTACATTAAATAAAATTCCTATTAATTCAATGAGAAAGACTAGTATGTGTGCCCTCACACATGATACGCTGTGCGGCAGATGTGAACCGACGGAACAGAGAGATTTAAAAAAGGACACGTCAATGTGGAGAATTAAATATTAAAAAAAAGGTTACTTCATTCTTTTCACTTGATGGATACTGTACAGCAGAGGAAGTCTTCAAAACGAATAGTTGGTTAAGCATATTCCTTTCTGAAAACTTTTGATTTATATGACATTCTACTCTTTTTTGCCTTTAGATCCAATCTACGAGTTTCGCTTAAGTTCAGTTCTTTGTTCAGGAACTGGGAGGTGACAACAGAAGTCAAGGACATGTGAAGCTGATCTTCTCTATAATGACATTCTTAGCAGGGTCCTTGGGTGGAATTTTCAGAGTTGGTGCTGACATGCTTATAAGTCAACTTCTGCAAGTTGGAATTACACCTCAAGTACCCATATTAGTATATGAATTACAAACGTTTTCAAGTTTCATAGGTTACTTTTCATAAAGAAATGAATTCTATGAATTACACCTCCCTGATTGGGTTCTCGGTGGCTTTGGTTTCAACTGTTCTAATGACTAGTTTGGAGCAGTTTATGTGTGGATGGATTATATTAATGGACTATACATTGGGATTCAACCAACCCTGCTGAAATGCTCAGTGATAAAGAAGAAATGTGATCTAAATCCAAATGGTTCCTTGGCTTTATGCCTGATTAAGTAACAAGAGGACCAGAAACCTTGAGCAGTGCTTTCAATTTTGTTGAAGTGAACATATCATAACAAGAATAATGCTCAGTAGTGAACCATCTCAGTCAAAATTCTGGCACTAAAACTAATCCTATCATTGTTAAGTATTCAAAGAAAATTATTACACGTTCAATAACTCGAAATGGGTTTATGGCCATTCATGAATCCCAACAATTCCGAAGTAGCAAAAGGATCCTGGCTTAATCTTAAATCCAAACCACAGACCAAAAGTTAAACAACTGGGGGTCGGAAAACATTATCCTCTGAAGTATCAACAGAAGCAACAGAGAGGAGACAAAGTGCCACATGGGAATTCCAGGGTAAACAAGAAATGGCACCAGTTTGCTACCAAAGACTTGATGTGGACCTACAAAGGAAGAGAGGAATTGTAGATGAAATCCAAGTTGAGAGCTCAGGAGTTTCACTTGCTGTTCAAGCATGACGTTCTTTGCCTTCAGCTTCTGCTTTTCATCACGAAGTTCATTCTTCTCAGCCTGTTGAACATTATTGCCTTCAAAATTTGGACCTAGCGGCAAATCCTGAGTACAATATTCTATTTAAAACAATGCAAAGCACTTTTAATTCATCCACCTTTCTCTACAAACTCTCACATGATTCCTTCAGCTTGTCTGCCTCATCTCTCAATTGAATAAGCATGCGAGCAGCACCAGTCAATATGAGAGACTTGTCCACTTTAGGTGGCCTTTCAGGATCCATAAGAGAACTTATTTCTTGAAACCTAAGGGAAAAACCAGAGTCAACATTACATAATCAGTCTATACAATCAGCACCGTATATATTTACCGACTGTAGTGAATGCAAGTTAAGGGTAGCAGAAAGAAATTTGGATGTTCCAGCAGGGATTGAGGTCGAGACCTCTCTCTCATCTTCACTCAGCAAGGCACTGTTCCGCTGGTGACTGAACAGGATGGACGGCGCAGGCAGGGAGTTACAGGCGGCAGGTTTCTTTTGTTGTGGCGGCTGGGGGCAAAGAATGAAATAACACTTTTTTTTTTTGCTTCTAGGAGCAAGTAACTTTTTTTTCATATTTAATTCTCTACATTGACTTGTCAGTTTTAATAAATCTCTATGTTCCGTCACTTTACGTCTGCCGCTCAGCATATCAATGTGCTAGGGCGCACATACTAGTCTTTCTTTTAATTCAATTATAGTATTTTATGGAGACAGATAACATTGAGTTTTTTTTTACTACCTCCGTTCTATTGTTAATTGTCATCTCACATAAATTAAAAATGTATAAATGTGATTAAATTATGTCAAAAATTCCTTTATTCTCCCTTACTAATAATTTCAATTCTCTTTTCGATATGGTATTTTATGCCATCTATGAAATAGAAACAGATAAACAATTTTATTTGAGAAATAGAAAATGGTTTCTGGCAAAAAGGAGTTTTGGTTGCCTTTTTTCTTCATGTAGAATTTTCAATCCAAATGAATTTTTTTAGTAATAGTTCAATCGAAATAATCAAATTATGGGCACATATAATTAATTCAAAATATAATTATTTTTTCTCAAAATTTTGACAAAACAATTTTTACAGAAAATTTTTATTATTCAGGAAAAGAATTTTAAAAAAAACTTACTAAAAGATATAATTAATTTTTAAATTAAATATTAAAAATGAAAATAAAATTTTATAAAAATATTCAGTTTATCTAAAATTAATCTAAATCTTACTAGCTTGATAGTAAGTTACACTTTGGGCTAAAAGTCTGAGTTCGACACTGTGGTAGTAACTGAGAACTATGGATGATCCTCAAGGGTGAGGAACAGACAGAGCCAGGGGAAGGGTGGTGGAATAAAAAAATTCCATAAAATTATCTTATTAATAATTTTTTCTCAATTAAAAAAAATATATATCATGAATTTTGAAAACTAACTAATAAATACACCTAAAAATATGTCATATTCACCTATATTTCCTTAACAAGTGAAATTAAAATACCAAATTTAGTCCCTATATTAATTACTTTCGATAATTTTGATCTTAAATTTTTTTTTTCTAACTTTTTCATCCATAATATATTTACCTTCTTTGATTTTAGTCTCTGAATTTTTTTATTAACTTTTTTATTCTAAGTTACAATTTTTGTTCTTTCTACTAGAATTTTGTAAAAAAATTGACAAAGTCAAATGGTTTTGGTTTGCTTTGGCTTGTTGTCTATGCTTGTTGCACTATTTTGGACATGGTATTGCATGCTTTGTGTTTTGGATAGTTTTGGTATGAAGTTGTAACTGTATGTCGATTAACTAGGAATGCGAAATGATGGACAACCATATAGTTTTGATCTATTTTCAAACAATTTTGAATATTTCTTCCATAATTATAAGGTTGGTAAGGTGATTTTTTTATCTAATAAACATATAAAAACTATTATTAATTAATTGATTTGAATAAATCATTTAATTAAAATTTACATAAATGATTATAATGGACACAGTTGCCCATGTTATAGTGGATAATGGTTAAAATTTTGATGAAATACTTAACTCCTAAAAAATGTTTTATAAAATTTTTTTTAATATATTTTATAAATTAAAACTCTAAAGTGATAAAGTAAACTTTAAGATATTTGATTAAATTTTAAAACTTAAAAATAATTTTTTTTAAAAGTAGAGTCTTTTATCCAATTTTTAATTTGTGGGGTGGCAACTATACCCACACTATAATATTTCTGTATATATATATAATCTCCTTTTTTTTTTTTCTTCATGAGTTCCTTCCTTTTTCTGTTTAGGTTTTTCTTCTTCTATTGTTTCTTCATGAATCTATTCTTTTTTTTTTCTATTCTTTAATTTTTTTTTTCTTTCAGTTTCTTTTATTCTCTGTTCTTTTTTCTTTCTTTTTTTCCCTTTTCTTTACCATTCTTTTTTTTTCTATTTGAATTTCTTTTAACCAAAAGATCTAAAAAAAAATGATAAAGTTATTTACATTTTTATATTTTTTAAATTCTCTTTAAAATACAAAGTTATATACAAGTTAAACAAAATAATTCTCAGAATATTAAAGAGAAATAAAAAAATTCAAAAAGAAAAAATTAAAATAGAAAAAGAAAAAAAGAAGAAGGAAAAGGAAAGAAAGATATAAAGGAACACTATAATGGGGGGGGGGGGAGGGGAGTTGGGTGACAGGGTAAAGAAAAAAAATGGAAGTGTAATAAATAAATAAAGTGAAAAATGAGTGAGAAAAAAAATAATAGTGGTATATCTTGGCACAATCATAATTTTTATTATAATTCATTAATTCTCACTTTTTCTATTATACTTTCTTAAATGAATAAGAATGGACATCAACATTTTGTTTATATTTAAATCATTTATAAATTGATATAAATGAGTTGGAATCCATTTATCAGTAACTTAAATGAGCTATCATTAATTATCTTGACAGTCCTATATATTTTAAATATTTTTATATGTTTTCTGTGTTAGATGTTGATTTTGATTTGAGATTTTAACTGTATTTTAATCAATTTGAAAAAGGTAGACGAAAGCCATGGCAAAGTAACCACAGAATCATCCCTCATATCACTTACTTCTACTTTTAAAGGATAATTTCATCCCTTCCGTTCACAAAACATTCCTGAGTACAGGAGAATATAGAAACCTCTTGAAGAAACACATATGAAATATTTCGATACCCAATTTTTCAATTTTATTTTTCTAATTTTAATACTTAAAATTCTAGTTTTCAAGAACTCTAAACTCTATTTGGTATAAGTTTTTGGGTAAAATTTGTAAAATGTCTTTAATATATGTTAATTACAAAGTTACGTGCAGTAAATGTATTTTCATATATATTCAATTTTGATGATATCTGTATAATTACTGTCACTTGTCGTTGTAGTATAGTGGTGAGTATCCCACGCTGTCACCGTGGAGACCCGGGTTCGATCCCCGGCAACGGCGATATTAATTTTGATATTTTATACTTTTTTAAAATTTTTGATACCATGTATTTGAATTTGTCCCTTTTTTCTTTCTAAATATATAACATTAGCAAATTTTGGCATTAGGATTTACATGAATTTCTTTTTATATATAATAAAGGGTATTCAACCTTGAGAATCATAAATTCCCAGATTTATGTCTCAATTAAATATATTTTTAATAAATTGATGGAACCTTAAAATGAAATAAATATACTTCATCAAAACATTATATATTTATAAATACCCAAACCCTAAATTTGATTTTATATGTAACATAAAATCCAAGTTTATAATTAATTCAAATAAAAAAAATAAAATTTTAAATTTAACTATTATGATTCGAACTTTATATCCTATCAGGAAATAAGAATCTTATAATTGAAAATTGAGAAATGTGTCAGAATTCAGAAGAGAATAACTTTGAAGATTTGGACTAAGTAAAGAAAAAAAAAACCTTAAAATAATTTTAGAATTTTTCTTCACTCCTTTGAGATAGAAGGATAGATTATAGAAATTTTAATTTTGATTATAAGTTGAATTGCACAAATAGGTCAACAAAGTGGATATTAGGTCTAAATTTAAAACATTTTCTTCAAATTAGTAAAAGAAATCAAATTTAGTGAATTTGGTATACTCAATCAAGTTTAACAACTTTATTGATTCTTCTTGCGATTTCACAAGAATTTTTGATTTTGATATGAGTTTACTAGATTACATGTGATAAACTCTTATGAGTTTAACAATTATATTATAATTTTTTCTCAACAAATGATTTGAATGACATGAAGTAAAAACTTTACACTTAATTTACCCAATAAGAAAAATTTTAATGATATGTCAACAAGTCACGTGATATTGTTAACAAATATTTATTACATTTGTAACTATTATTCGATCAAACAATCATAGAGTGGCTAAAATGTTTTAAAATGAAAATTATAATGGTTAAATTACTAGTTTTGTAGCTCAATAGTCCAACTAAAAACAAAAAGCTTCAAGTTTAGTGGTTACAATGTTGGTTAAACCTTAAAAAGCATTAAATTCCTCATAACTATTTTAAAATATGATTTTGCCCTCCAACTTTCATGACAGTATTTGTTTTTAGTTCTCTTTTGTTTCCATTTTTTTGGGCTTTTGTGTTATATACTTGAATTTAGGGTAAGAAGTCAAATACCCCTTAACTATTTTAACTATGGTTTTTGCCTTCCAATTACAAAAGCTATAAAAAGTAGCCCTTTGTCCATTTAGGTGTTTGGCCATGAGGAAATCATACCACTCGTCATTCATTCCTTCTTTTAGAGGGATAATTTTATCCCTTTATTTTCATCCCTTAATTTAAGAAAACATTCTAGAGTATCCAAGAATATAGAAATCTACATGAAGAAAGACATATGATGTATTTGGACACCCAAGTTTTCAATCTTATTTTTCTAACTTATAAAAGTTAAAATTCTAGTTTTCAAGAACTCGAAGCTCTATAGGTATAAATTTTTAGGTAAAATTTATAATGTCTTTAATATATGTGAATTACAGAATTACTCTTTAATCTTAGCAATTTTTTTTATCTGCATCCAACTCAAACCTAACCTACTGAAAGATTCACTATTTGTTGTTGTAATATGGTGGTAAACATTCTACACGGTCACTGTAAAGACCCGATTCGATCCCTTGCAACGACAATATTTGTTTTTAATTTTTTTTTATGTTATATACTTGAATTTATATTAAAAAAATGTCAGACACCCATAATTACTTTAAATATGATTTTTGTCCTCCAATTTTCATTTTGATATTTGTCTTTAATTCTTTTTGGGTTCAATTTTATTGGGCTCGTGTGTTATATGCTTGAATTTAGGGTGAAAAACATTAGATATCCCTCAACTATTTTAAACTTTGGTATTTTCCCTTCAACTTTCTACGCTTTAATTTTTTCCCTTATACTATTAAAAAGTCATAAAAAGCAGACCTTCGGTCCATTTTACATTTAGCCCTAATGAAATCATAGCACATGTCACTCATGCAGACTTTAGAGGGACAATTTCCTCCCTTTATTCTCATTCCTTCCTTTCGGAAGGCATTCTTGAGTACCCAATAATATAGAACATGAAGGTTGGATAAGTTTTTAGGTACCCAATAATATAGAACATTCTTGAGGCCTAACTTTTCTATTGTATTTTATAATTTTTTAAACTTAAAATTTGAGTTTTTAAGAACTTGAAACTCAATTTGGGATAAGTTTTTAGGTAAAATTTATAAAATATCTTTAATATATGTTAACTGAAAAATTACGCTCTAATCTTGAAAGGAAATTTTTATCTTCATCCAACTCAACCCTTAGCTACTGCCACCTTGCCATCGACGTGAAGATAAATATGAAGATAGAGATGTGGAGCAGATATCAGTCTTAGAGCCCATGAAACAAATGAAGAATGTCAAGAAAAAAAAAAGGGAAGAAGATTGGATTGTTTTAGAAGAAACCAACAACCCATGAATGCCAAGAGCAGATAACAAGATCGGGAAGAAGTGAAGGAAAAAAAAAAAAAAATCAAAACTTGAAATCTGTAGGAGCTTATAAAACTAAATTAGAAATTCCATAAGAAAGAGGAAACATTCTTAGCCTGCTGTCTTAAGTAACAGAAGCTCCTATTAAAAGGAATAGGAAGTCAATTCATGTAGTCTCTTTGTCCCCTCTCAGTGGTTGGCTTACAGCCAATTTAAGAGGATGGGAAGATTTCGAGTCAAGGACGCTAAGCAAGGCTACTCGCTCCCGTGATTGAGATCAGATAGAACTTACCATCAGAAAGTCTCTGATGTGATTCTTCCCGAGACCTTTTTTGGTGGGTAGGTTGAAATCACACCGAAGATTGGATTTTATCTAAGTTTTGGTTTGAACTAGTTAGAATGACCTATGGGATAGATTCTCATCAACCATTTTCTTGATTTGGAAGACTAATCAATATCATAATCCAAGTAATTGATAGCTTAGTATAATTCTACATGAACCCTAAAAGTGTTTTGTAAGAATCTCACAATTCAATACAAAGTCTTGATTTTGCTCCAAGAGTAAGGAAGAAATGTTGGTTTCACTCTCTCAATTTGATTTCATACTGGAATGGAATTTTTTCAAAATACAAGAAGAAGGCTTATTTATAAGTCAAAAACTTAACTAAACAAAGCTGGGAATTAATTGCATAAAAGGGCCCTAACTATATAAGAAAATAGAAGAAAAAAAGAAAGAAATTCGCTTCTGGAAAATGTTGTAGTAACTCGTTACTGTAGCAATTCGACCATTGTAGCAACTCGTTACTGTAGCTGTCTGGCCCAGGATAGCTTACTGTAGTGGGCTGGACTGCTTATGTTTTTGGCAGTTGTGCAACAATCTTGTATTCTTCATTCCATCTTCTTGACATGTTTTTGGCATGAATTTGAAGACTTTAACGCTTTCGAAAACGTGTATTCAAGTTCAAGTTTGTTGCATCTCAAAAGTCTTCAATCCTTTTTGGACTTAAAATATTGAATTTTGCATGCTTAAATCTTCCATGATTGATGTAATTTCAATGCAGTCCCTTTGATGGCATCCAATTATCTTCAATCATAGTTTGGACAGATTTTATCATACCCCCTCACTTCAAAAAGATTCGTCCTCGAATCTTCGCTGCCTACAAGGAGAAAAGAAGATCACTAGTATCGATTGAAACATCAAAAGAAGACTTACCTTAACCTAATGCTATAAAAGGTTGGCAAATATGTTCCAATGATGTGATTCATCCAAAGGGAACATTCTTCATCAACATAAAACACATCAATTGAAAAACTTACCCAAGATTTCATCCAAGATTATGGTTAGTTCATTGACCTATGTTGGCTTGCAACATCAACCAATGAC
>JAWZTD010000082.1:6154396-6194466 GCA_035221335.1 Echites panduratus
GGACTACTTAGGGCTGTTCATACTTGGGTTAGGGTGTGAATTTGTCTTCCAAATCAAGTCATTGGTTGATGTTGCAATCCAACATAGGTCAATGAACTAACCACACAATCTTTGATGAAATCTTGGGTAAGTTGTTAATTGATGTGTTTATGTTGATGAAGGTTGTTTCCTTTGCATGAATCACATCATCCTCTAAGATATTCACAAAATTTATCCATATCCTTTTTGGCCACTGGAGACTTAAGAGGTCATGGTGGCTTCAGGATTCCTTTTTTCTCTATGGCAATTAGGACTTATGTCCGTGGAACTATAAATGGTGTAGTCACCAATTCTGGCATCTTCTTCTTCTTTTTCACTTTAGGTCCTCCTTTCATAGGTTTATCCCTTCTGTCTCATTCGTGGAAAAAATCTTTTGTGAAGTTTTCACTTAGTTTGTTTATCAGTCTTGGGTGTAAATCCAAGGATTTTCTTTTACACTG
This sequence comes from Echites panduratus, assembly GCA_035221335.1. Classification (NCBI taxonomy): domain Eukaryota; kingdom Viridiplantae; phylum Streptophyta; class Magnoliopsida; order Gentianales; family Apocynaceae; genus Echites; species Echites panduratus. The sequence continues at coordinate 6,154,876 of JAWZTD010000082.1, forward strand.
TTGTTTTCTCTGCTTGTACCAACCTTTCTAGGTCTGCAGTTGTTTTACAATGGAAACTTCTTCGGTAAAACCTCAAGGCCACATATCCCTAGGGCAATCATTGTTTGAAAGACGTGATGTAAATTTCATCATTCTTTTGTTCTATCTCTATGGCCTCGTCATTGAAGTTGTTGTAGTAGCTTGTTGAACTTTTTCCGACCTTGTACTTGACGGTAAAGAGATGATTAACATCTTTCACACATCTCTTGTTGCTCTAATAATTTTTCAAGAATTGGTCCTTGAGTTGGTTCCGGCTTAAGATGCTAGCAGTCATTAGTCCTTTGAACTAGGACTCAGGTTTCTTGGTCATAGTAAATCCAAAGCTCTACATGTAACTCGATTCAGATACTCAAACATCTCCATATAGAATACATACTCATCAATGTGGAGTTGAGGCTTCGTGGTTCCATCATACTTTTTTGCAACTTGAGGCGGTTTGAAATAAGAAGGTATCTTTTTCAACCTAATGCTATCCACAAAGGGTGAGTGATCGTTCAACAAGAACAATCCTATTTTTTGGATCAGGTCATTCGGCCTCATCTAGGTTAACCGGGGATGCTCTTCTCCATCTAAACTTGGAATTGCTTCTAGGTTTTTACTTGTAGTTTTATGGACAGGATCTGTTTTGTGTTGATCCCTTTCTTCAACAATCTAACCAGGGTGTTCCTTCCTTTGATGTTGAGTACGTGAAATTGCTACCCTATTGAGCTTGTCTCTCAAGTTGTATTCCCTCCCATTCCTTAGAGTGTCTCTGATTTCAATAGGAGGAAAGTCTTTTAGTCTATAGGTTTTCGTCGGCCATTGGTTTCCAGGTGCTTCATGAGATTAAGGTTCACGAACTTACCCTACACTCCTTGGTCTTTTCCTATCAGGATGAAGATCTTTTGTAGATCAATGTGAGACAGACTGTCTTCCATCCCTATGATCCAGAGCCTCTGAATGTCTCGTCTCTGTTTGTCTGGTTGATGCTAGGCTCCTTCTGGTAAAGGTGTAATCTCTTCTCCTTGTCAAGTTCTCTAAAAAGTTCGCCATCCTTTCTAAGAGATGCTTTGGAATTGTGACCCTACTTCCCTGTAGGACCTGAGATAGTCTTGAAGGTACATTTTTTTAGGCATGCCTTTCATGATTTGTTCCAATTAATCTCGTAGAAGGACCTGAGCATGTAGGTTCTGGAATCTGCTCTAGTACTAAGTTAGAGGTTGTGACTGGGTCCTGATCTTGTATTACTTGTAGTGGAACTTCTTGAATTGCTTCTTCAATATTTAGTCTAGTTTTGCATGGACGTCCTCATTGCGTCGGTTGATCAAATACAATTGTTTGATTTTTTATTAATTCAGGAAAACTTATGTTGTTTCCCAAAGCTGAAGCCAAACATAATGGAGCACAAAATAGACCTCCAAGTCACCTCATCACAATGTTGCCTGCAAAAACAACTAAAGGAAGTAAGATCATAAGAGTGGGTTGTTAACCTGAGGATAACTCAGTTATCAAGTTAGTTTCCAAATTTTTTTTAGAGTGTATAAGATTGTATCTATTAAAAATTTAATTTATCATGAGTGATTTACCTTTAAAGGGAGAAAAAGATTCAATTTTTAGGTGTAGTTACATTATTAAAGTCAATTTCAATATCTTATAATCTAGCATGATTGAGAGGGTTTATCTTGTCAATCTTAATATTGATTTTTATGAAATTTCATTATTAGAAAGTGACGTATTTATTCTTATAAGAAATCACTGTGATATTTAAAGAGTATTCCAATGATGTCCAGGAACTCTCTAGCAACGTCTTATGGCCCACTAACCTTTATTCTCTGTTGGTGAGCTCCTAGCAACGTCTTATGGCCCACTAACCTTTATTCTCTGCTGGTGAGCTCCTAAAGTATAGATCGTGAAGTTTATTGAAATGATTATAAGTTATGGTTATATTAGACTATTATAATATCTCTTTTGCTTTTGTTTATAATCATTTAAAGGTCTTAATCACTAACGATTAAATTTTGATTCTTAAATCAAATTAATAGGTATTCAGATCAGTTCTTCTGAATCAATATCCCGTTTATCCATCAGTTGTTTAATTTAAAGCTTGGGATTTATTATTATTTCTTTTTTAACAAATTTTTTAATATATGAGGGTCGGACTGAGTCGGATTGCCCTTTCTGACACGTCTATAAAGATCCAAAAATGTTAACAATGTCCTGGCGAAAAGTAATGAGATGGGAGCCCATAACTCGGACCCTCCACCGAATTCTGGGCCACCGAAGAACACACACGTTCATTTATCATAGATCGGGGAATGTAATTTATTCTCCTACTACTAATAATATACTAAAGACTGTCACTTCACGCCACCCCAAACAAAAATGGACAAACGAACGCCCATTGCAAAATAATTTTCCGACGTCAGCTATACCTTACTCCATGAAATCCGTCCGTTGAGAATTAATCCAACGCCAACATCCAGAGTTTTCTCTTACCTATTTTGGCACTGATTTATCATCAATTATACCATTAGCGTATTCCATGGTAGCCCACAGTTAATGCGCTGATTTGAACCCAGAACTCTGTTTTAGGCCAACTCCACCTTATCATTCCCAATTCACCCCTCTTGTTTGGAATTTGTAAATTCTTGTTTTCCTAGTTCTTGATTCGTCGATTACAATTCTCTTTCTACTCCCGTTATGATTATTTGAGGTGATTTTCTCTTCCATTGCTGTAAGGTTATGTATCATTTCGATGAAAGAGGCTTTCTTGAAGCTGGGCTTTTGTTCTTTAATTTTGTAGCTAGTTTCTAAAATCTAATTTTTAATTTTTAAGGATTCGTACGAGTTGAATAGAACATATATATGTTCCTTAAACATTTGTGGGGTTTGTATCTGCAGTACGGTACTGGATTGAGAACGTGTGGTTGATTTGGTTTGGTAGAGATGATACTTTTATTTTTAGCATGCACCTAATGTAGGAAGATTGAAAGAGATGAGTTCTATAACATCCAGAGAGACATTCAATATTGATTTTCATGTCATTGATCAATTAGATTATACTGCAGGGCGCTGGGAAGGGAATTGTCCAAATGTTGCTTCGCGTTTTGCTTGTGTTGTTTGCTTCATTGAGCTTGATTGAATATGGGAATGCTGGTTTGACGAGCTCTTTTATTCGATCTGAGTGGCCATCTATTGATATTCCTCTGGATAATGAAGTCTTTGCTGTTCCTAAGGGCTATAATGCACCTCAGCAAGTAAGCCCTCGCCATCCCTTGCCCATCATAATGTTCTATGACTCTGAAAACATTGGCGATTGAATTAATATTCATCAACATGTATGACTATGGAATTAACATGACAGTTTTTTTTTAGCACTAAATTAATTCGAATGTGAGAAGGGATTAATTTTTAATAGTTACGGCTGCTCAGATCAGACCGCATGGTCTAAATGTATTGTGACTAGTCAATGAACTATAATGACTAATTAAGAACTCACTTGGAAGGTGCCTCTCCACAAGACTAAATACAAAGTATTTTGGCATTGATGTCCTTATCCGCTGGAATTTCCTTTTCTGGAATATCGAATGTGTCTGTATAGATATCACCCACATCAATATCTTTGGTATAGGTGCACATTACACAAGGTGACTATGACGGAAAGGCTGTTATAATCTCATGGATCACAGCAGATGAACCAGGATCAAGCCAAGTACGATATGGTTTGTCAGGGGGGAAGTATGAATTTTCTGCACAGGGAACAGTTAAAAACTATACTATGCACAACTATAAGTCTGGCTACATTCATGAGTGCCTTGTTGATGGCCTTGAGGTATTTCCGATTTGAAATTGTGAAGATTATTAGGTTCATAGATTAATTCTGATCATTGTATATATAACGGATTTTGAAAATATCTATTTGCATGCAGACATGCCAATTAGAGTTTCATTTTTGAATTTGGCAGTTTTATGTTCCTTCCTAATGTATTGGACATCTTTACTTCTAAGCATATGGTTTTCATAACCCTGAAACTTTGGAGGCTAAATTAGCTGATAGTGCATGTTCATTGCCCCTGACCATTTCTTTGATGCTCTATTTAATTAATTGTTCCCCAGGTTTTGTTCATTCTAATATTCTGATGATGCTTGTTCCATTGAATAACTCTTTGACGTATTTATTTCGCCACATATTCTGATAACGATTTATTGTTACCTCATTTTAGCACAACTTAAAGTACTATTATGCGATTGGAGATGGAGCTTCTGCCAGAAATTTTTGGTTTCAGACACCTCCCAATATCAATCCAGATTCTTCTTACATGTTTGGGATAATAGGTGAGTATTTTCTTCTATTTGGGTTGAAAAGGCAGTGAAGTAGTGGGTTTCATACAAATAAAAAAATAGTGAAAACTACTAACCCCAGGTTCTTACCCAGGTTTATGAAAAGAGAGGATCTTGGACATGCAAAAATAATTCAACCATATAAACTTGGAACAAACTTTTCTCAATAGTGTTCTTAGAGCTATACAAGTTTTGTTTCTTTCAAGTGTTTGAGATAATAGTTAACTTCCCTGAGCTCTTAATACTCACTCCTCACATCATAAATTAGTATTATTTCCCATCATTTAATTTAAGGTAGATTTCTCAGGTTTTCTTCATTTATAATAAAGATTTTATGTTTTGAAGCTTTTTACATTTATTTCTATCTAGTCCTTGTGTATATTGTCTTCTTCTTAATAGTTTCGTGTCTAGACAAATTTTGCTTTCTTTAACTTATGCTTCATAAACATTTGGTAAAGTGAGGATCTTGGAGGACAGTTGTATCTGCTGTGAAGATATTACTTGAGTCCCTCCTTTTAGCTGTAGGGCATGTATGAACTAGCCCACCAAAGTACCAACAAATAACATTGTAAACACTAAACACTGTTGTGTTAATTTCCTGGTTTCACCCTTTCAGAATTATGAACTTATCATGTAGAAATAGTAAGTAATTTTTGACTACTCTTTCTGCACAAAAGCTACAAAACTTCTGCAAATATCAAATACATTTCCTCATTGGTTGTGCTAGTTTCGTATATAATTTTGCAGAAAAATTAATCACAATGAGTTCTTTCTTGTTTTCAGGTGATTTGGGTCAAACGTACAACTCTCTTTCCACAGTTCAGCACTACCTGGAGAGTGGAGGACAAACTGTACTGTTTGTTGGAGATCTTTCATATGCTGATAGATATCAGTTTGATGATGTTGGTGTACGCTGGGATTCATGGGGTCGTCTTGTTGAGAAAAGCACAGCTTATCAACCATGGATTTGGTGTGCTGGAAATCATGAAATAGAGTATTTCCCTTATATGGTAAGTATTAAAACTAGTTGCCTTAGTATTTAGTGTTTTCATTCCGTTCCCTGCATTTCACAGAGGTCTAAAGGCTTTGGAAACCGGGGAAGACTTCGAAATACGTGCTTAGTCATACCACACATAAGCATTGGGTTGTTTCATATTTAAAGGGACAATAAGTGATTTGGATGGTGGATTCCTTGACCAAATTTTAATAAGCAACACAGAACAGTGAAATGTGTTCATTAAAATAATTTTCTTCTTTCTCCTCACAATATAGAAATTCATACATGTGTGACACTGGCAGGTGATAGAAGAATAGTGCAGATTACATATGACAAGATAAGTTAGTAGAGATCACATAAATGGGCTGATTGAATTTGGTGTAAGACAACAGTTACCTTGAATGCAGATTATGTGTCTGTAACTGCCAGAGGATAAGGACTATCACCCACAAAAATGAAATCCTTCAAATTATGGATACAAGAACTTTGGAGTGAAAAATATTAAACCTTATCTTTTTCCAGTTACTCTCATCTGTCATTCATTCTGTAAGCTTCACGTATGAAATCTTTATTTTGAGTTCTCTGCCGGCCCTAGTTTTATCTTCTATAATTACAATAATTATCAAACACTATCAATTGAAGATAATATGTTTGACTTCATTTAAACCATATTTGCACCTTGTCTGATGATGCAATTACTGACTACTACATGTCCTGGAATTTGTTCCCCCGTTTCAGGATGAAGTGATTCCTTTCAAATCATATCTCCACAGATATCCTACACCGTATCTAGCCTCCAAAAGCAGTAATCCTCTTTGGTATGCCATCAGGCGTGCTTCGGCTCATATAATAGTCCTTTCTAGCTATTCTTCATTTGGTAATGTGAACTCCCTGTATCTTTTATTTTTTGAAATGTTTTATTCTGGTAACTACTGTAATGCACTTTAATATATTTTTTACTGACTGTGTTTATAATTTCTAATGATACGGATTCCTTTTTATAGTTTCAACTTGAAATTGATTTAGGTTTCATTTTATTCGTTTATTTATTTTTATTTTTTAACCGGGTGTAGATTTTGGTTGTGAAATTAAATATGATTCTTTGGGCATGAAGTGGAAGCACATATTTTTTTCTTGGCATATTTATCGAGAAGATGAAGCTTCCTCATGGATATATGCATATATATATATATAAATGCTATGGTGAGCACAATTACCCTGCAATTCTTAAAACTTGGATGGAGATTTAACTCCTTTTAAAAATAAAATAAAATCTTCTGTAAATAAATTATCTTCAGGTTTTAAAATTTGATCAAGTATCCTAAGATTTACTTTATCCTTTTAGGGTTTTAGTTTATAAAATATATTAAAAAATTAATTTTTTTATAAAGCATCTTTTTTAGATTAGTTAAGTCGTCCATCCAAAATTTAAGAATTGCCCACTTTAGCATTTCCCTGTAAATATATATATATATATATATATATAAAACTCCTCTAAGAAAGTATAGCATGATAGATACTAACACCACCTTCACCTACTACTGTTTCATGTATGGGATTTGATCCCCTAGATTTTGAATCTCTTCTCTTGCTTTTACCCTGATGCAATAAAGCTTCAAGCTGAGTATAAATTGTGAGGGCTTGCAAACCTGAGACTCCATTAGAAACTATAGAGATCCAGAACTAATTGAAGTCATCCTCTTTATGATTAACATCAACTAGTGTGGATTCTATCCCTCGGACTCCATGGTGTATTGATTTTGTGGTTGACCTTAGTGTGCAAGTTTGGTTTGTTTCTGTATGGATCGGTCAAATTTGATGGTAGTCTAGGGAAATTCCTTTTATCAAAATCTCGGGGTATATCATGTCCTCCATTAATACTTTTAGTGGTGATTGTAAAATTTGTTGTTATCTCCATCATCTATTCTATTGTCTTTTCAGTTAAATAAAATAGTTCCCGCTCTTTAACTTGATGTGGCAGTAAAGTATACACCTCAGTGGAGGTGGCTCGAACAAGAATTTAAAAGAGTAGACAGGAAGAAGACTCCTTGGTTAATTGTCTTGATGCATGCGCCTATTTACAACAGCAATAAAGCTCACTTCATGGAAGGGGAAAGTATGAGAGCAGTATATGAGAAGTGGTTTGTGGACTACAAAGTTGATATAATCTTTGCAGGCCATGTGCATGCGTATGAAAGATCAGTATGTTTCGCTGCTGTGTCTCCCTATATGATTTCATCCTTATGCTAGCTTCCTTTTTCTTTCTGCTGAAGAGATGAATGAGATAGTAGCACTGGAGACCCTGCCAAAATGAATAAATAGATAATAGTCGAATTGATAGATATTGGAAAAAATCTGATGCCATTCACATTATAACCAACACAGAGAATCTTTGACTGGGAATTTTCTCTTCAGCTCTCACCAATTCAAAATTTGACATCGATGTAAAAGAAGTGCTTTATATGAACATAGAAATGTCGCATATGTTACATGAAAGCCAGCTACAGAAATTTCCTCTCTTGGCTGTGACCTTTATTATTTTTGGCTACTAAATTTTGTCCATATGAATTATGGTTCTTCTTAATTTTGAGAATTATATGTCTGCTTTTGTTTCAGGAGGCTTGAGCTTTACTTCTTTTTTTTTTTCAAATATATTCTGCCTAACTTGAGCAGATGACAGGAGGCAAATTAATGCTCAAGCTTATTTAAAAATAAAATTCTTTTAAATAATAAAAAATGAATAAGCAGGAGATTATTTGTAATGGAATGTGAGCACAAAGTTCAAGTTACTTGTTTCGTTTGTTTTCAGCTGATTTTGATGGTCAATACTGTTGTTTTTAATGTCAGTATCGCATCTCGAACATCCACTACAATGTATCAAGTGGTGATGCTTATCCTATACCTGATAAATCAGCACCTGTGTACATTACAGTAGGTGATGGAGGCAATCAGGAAGGTCTTGCATCAAGGTAACATGGGCTGCATTTTTCAGATGCCTTGTTTCCATGATAGATTTTCCCTTGTTACGAAATCTGAACTGCTGGTTTGGCTATTTTTTTCTTTCCTTTGCTTTGTTCTGCAGATTTATAGATCCTCAACCAGAATATTCTGCTTTCCGTGAAGCTAGTTATGGACATTCTACATTAGAGATCAAGAACAGGACCCATGCATTATACCATTGGAACCGTAATGATGATGGAAAGAAAGTGGTTACTGATTCCTTCGTGTTACATAATCAATACTGGTGAGTGTACAGTTCTGGTTCAAATCTCTTGGTATTTCTGCAACTTCATTTTTTCCAATACATATAGATTTAATATTTTTTCAATATATATAATTGTATATATATTTTGGTGGTTGTGGGTTTATAATGATCCAAGTTTCCTCTTCTCATATTTTCCCTGTGCGGGTAAATGTTGAGAATCTGTGTCAATGACTTGTTTGTTTTGTATCATCTGAAAGCTTGGGGCTCTTATGAATGCATTTCTCTTGAGAAAGTGACTATATTTCCCTAAAAAGAATAACAAATCATTCAAAAGAAGGAAATTATCTCCAGTGTTATTCAATTTCCCAGAATATCAGCTGGAAAAGTAGACAGAAATGGGTTTACTTCGCAATATCCATCATGGCAGCAGCATTTTGAATGATTTTGAATATAATATGCAATAAAATGACCTTTTAAGATCTTTTTTTCATATGACATCGATGAAATTTTAGAGCATCAAAAAGAGTATATAACCAATAGAAATCACACCAAATTTAAAGAATACCTTGATCTATGACCCAAAATGTGTTCTTCAATCAAGCTCATCTGTGTCTGATTTTTCATTTTTAGAATTTGTCACAAATTTATTCTCACTGAACCTTTAGCTTCCATGTCGTAATCTGTTCCTTAAATGATTCGATTTGGATTGATGCATATGTCCCGCAATGTGGAATACAGTCATAAAATGTCAAGACTTCAATGCCGTACAGAATTGCATAACTCATTGACTATTCTAAAGCATTGGTTTTAATCTGCAGGGGAAGTTCTCGCCGAAGAAGAAACCTCAGGAAAAACCATCTGCACTCTGTCATTCTCCAGAGGCCCCGTAGCCAGTTTTTGTAAACCAAAAATCCTCTGATCTGCAGACAGAAAACTAGGAAATGACCTTCGCAACGTGGAATTGCCTGGCAAGAATTTCCTTTCATCTGTCACCAGTTTGTTAGATTTTAAGGTTGATGTTTCGTGTTCAGGCTGAGGACATTAAGAGAGAGAAGATTAAAAACAAAAAAAATGTTGTATTTGGATTTTCTGTGGTTAGATAGGTGGTTTGTTTCCATGTTTTGTGGGATTAATATGTTACAGAAATGAATAAACGAGTGAATTCTAAGTTCAGACATTTAAGAATGCATCGGGAAGGCGCAAGTTGAGTCACTTATGATTGGTCATGACATTTATTCATATCTGGATGGAACAATGGTTCCACCACTAGAGACCATCACTGTCAACAATTTAGCAACTCCAAATCCAAAATACAAACTTTGGTTTCGGCTGATTCGTAGTGCCTTCCATTGATCCACCATTACCTCTACAATGTCAATTAACCAAAACATCTACTTCAAAGAAAGCACTCTTTGAAATTCCATAGTTGAGATAAGTAGGTGGGATTTAACACTGTTTCTTAATACATGCGCAAATCCACACCATGACAGATGAACTTGGAACCGTTGGAGCCCCTCTCACTGATGATGAACTAATTGTCAAAATACTCGGCGGTTTAGGGACCTGAGCTCCTCCTGAAACATGCTGATCTACGAACACCACTGACCCCTATCACAACAGTAATAGCTCAAAAATCATCCAGCTACAACTCTTACCTTTCAAACAAATAGAAGAGGGAAACACACAAACCAGAAATGGCATTCACAAGATTTTAGACAAGAAGTTATCCCACCCTTCCGTCAATTATGGCATAAGCCATCATCTCAATAACAAAATCGCCTTGTTTGTAAATTATGTGGCAGAATTTGTTTAAGATGTTAGCTGTGAAAGACAAACTGGATGAAATGAAGACGTGAAGCAGCATAGCTCCAGCTCAAGCCGAAGTCTAGAACATAGTTACTAGATTCGTGCTACTTTGAGGTTCATTGTACAGGAACGGATTCGCAATACGTCAGCAAGCTGATTTTTTGATACTCTACAGGTATACTTGGTATACTCATTAGGGACACAATACTTTTTTTAGGAAACTCGATACGTTTTTTAAAATTTTTTAATTAAAATTAATTATATAAATGTTTTTAATTCAGTTTTGACATGATTAACAGAATTGTAATTTATTATTTAAAAACTGTTTATTAAAAAAGATGAGTTTTTACTTTTTATTTTAAAAAAGTGTTTTTAAAAAATTAATAATTGTATTTTCTTACTTGTAAATTAGTGAAATTGATGCTTTCATTTCATTTTTTTTTTTTTCATATGAAAGAGATCCCTTAATGCTTTTCGATCATACTTTTTTTAAGCTAATTAAAAATGCATTTAATTCTTTTCTCTTTCTTTCTCTCAGTTCTGCCGCTACTCGTTTCTTCTTCTCTCTTTAATTCTCTCTACAAGTGGTTGAAGGAAAACAATTTCCTAGAAGAATTGAATTAGCAAAGCGGCAAGCAGAGTTCCAACTATGGCTTATCCGGTCTTCCCCCCTTTCTTAGAAGAGAAATTGATGCGCTTAGCCACTAATCAACTTCTTTCTTCTTCTTCTTCGATCACAGACGCCACTACTACTCACTCCTTCTTCTCCATGTTCTTCTTCTTTTCGGAATGTCGTATCCTGCGAATTGAGACGAGTCACTCAACAAATTAAGAAGCAAAAGTATCGTGATTTGTAACTTACTAACTGGTTTGCGATTCTCTAGTTCTGTAAGAGAATTTGGCAACTATGGTTTAGAAGTTATTTTATATAGCTGTCCTTTTGTTAGTTGGTTGAAATTGTAATGACTGAACCACTAATGTAGCTACTAAACTTGTCTCTTTTTTTTTTCAGTTTGACTTTTAAACTTAAAAACTCATCAATTTAGCCACTAAACTTTTGTTAGATTGAACAATTAAACCATTACACTATGATTCGACATGGCAAGTGAATTCACCTTCCAGTTAAATTGACACATGGCGCTGGCCACCTTCGCTTCATCCTCCTGCCACCTCTAGTTTTCCTATTCCTTTCCCCTTCCCTTATTTCCTTTTTTTTTCTTCCTCTTTGGGTCTGAACTGCTGCCGACCAGCCTCTCTTTCTTCCTCTTTAGATAATTTCTTCTTTTTTCCTCTAATTTTTTGCTCTTTAACCTTAGATCTACCTAATTCTAACTAGGTCTACCTTAGCCTAGCCATTTTTTTTCATTTCCATCCTTTTCCAATCCTTTTTCCCACTTTAGTCCCTGCATGCTACTACAGCCTTTTATGCCATTTTTGACGTTAAATCCAACAGATCTGCCCTCGTCTTCTTGCCTTTTTTTCCTTTCTCTACCCACACCGCCATTCCTTTTCTACTGCCGAACCCAAAATGGCATCCTTCACCCCCTCTCCCTCTTTCCCCTTCACCTCTTGATCCTCTCTAAACCCACCTATGCTGTCATTGCAATTGCCTCCGCTATCGGAAGAAAGAAAATCGTTCCTGCTACAGTTGTGGTGGTGTTCCCCACCGTAAACCAGACCCACGTGTAGTGGTTTAAGTGTTTAATCCCGCAAAGTTTAATGGCTAAATTGATGAGTTTTTAAGTTCCACGGTCAAATTGAAAAAACCGACAAGTTCAGTGATCACATATTAGTGATTCAGCCAAATTGTAATTAACTTGTAGTATAGAAAGGCTTTTGTGAGAAGTACTTAGAGTTTCCAATATGGTATTTGGTGTGTGCGTAATGATCCGGTAGGTGAATTAGGTTGGATCTCCAAGTGGACCGAATCTGCAAGACAAACATAACCAGAAGAAATCGGGAGTTATCACAATTTCCCTCCGATGTCTACATCATATAATAAAGGGGAGTACTGTGGATACTGTTTAAAGGCTAAAAATGGCGTACCTTGAAGAGAGTGCTTTGGACATATTTATAGGAGTGATTCCACTGGACTTTGCAACAGTGCTTTTTCCAATGTGAGACTTTCCATTAGGGAACTATATGGTTGCCTTAATAAATGCTGGGAAGCATTTATTGTATGATGAATAGCAATGTACTATGGCCATTGATTAATAATTCATAGGATTATAATATTTGACATTATATGTCGTTACAAATGCAGATCGTATTCATACTTTACGCTTGTATTTATATTACATATGACAGTAGTATGTATTGCATTTAAGTGGCTGTATATGATAGTAATATGTATTCTATTAAAGTGGGTGTATGGGTTGAGCATTTATTTCATTGTAATACACTGTAAGTATATTATATGCTTTTTCTTTTTTTTGAACAAAAATTCTGGGAAAGTATACCGTGAGTATACCATATGCCTTTTTTTTTTTAACATGGGGATAACAAAGAATGGGAGATTCTATAGTAGGGAGTTGAGAATCGGCAGAAAATTCCGCAATTTTTTTTAACATCGGGATGACAAAGAATGGGAGATTCTGTAGTAAGGAGTTGAGAATCGGCTGAAGATTCTAAGATTGTATGAAAAATTGCAAAGGCTATAATCTGGGAAGAGAGAGCATTGGCCATAAGCTATGGCCTATGCCTGTGAAGATTATCCTTGAGATGAAATACTAGAGATTGTGTTATTTAAGTTGGCTTGGAATGCGAATGGTTACGTCGATTCTGAGTGGTTGTACCCATTGATGTGACATGAAGAGTCAAATTTGCAAGTATTAAATATTGTGTCAATTTTCTTAGGATACATGTCCAATCTAACGGCTAATGTTTAATTTGGTGTTTTGGCTGTGAGACTCCCAAATTAGGGTATAAAGCTGGATTTTTTTTAATAGAGTGATTATCACTTTTGCCAGAAACTTGCATCCTTCTTTGATCTGGTCTCTATTTGTGTTGGAGTGGTAGCTTTTGTGCGAGGATTTCGAGGTGATTTTGTAGCTAAACTCACTTGTTTTTACCATATTCCTTTTTGTTTTTGCATTTTATGTTCAATGGTGTAATTTTCTTTTTCAATTTCTGCACAGCTAACCGGTAAAGTTCTCTATTTTATAATTTTACAGTTTTGTTATTGTTCTTTGGTGTTCTTCGTGAAAATTTTATCAATGGCTTCTGATGAAGGTATTTGATCTTCTCTTAGTTTGTTTTTCTTTCAAATTTTTGTCTTTTTATAATTTTTAGCTCTAAAACATTTCTGACAATCGGGAGGAGAGGACAGGTTCCTTAATTAAAAGGTTGTTCGAAGGGGTAGAGGAAGTTGCAAAAGAGTCTGCAAGTGTAAATGACTGGAGTTCCTAAGGTGAAGAATCATCCGAAGAAGATTCGGTGTGGAGGATTGGCGACATCAGAGATAGCACTTGGTTAGGTGCATCATTTCATAGAACCAGGTACCAATATGGGGAGAAGTGATAGACTTTCCGTATGTGAATGAAGGCTTGGATAGGGTAGTGTTCGACTATCAATCGCTTTTTGCTCGTCACAAGGAAGATCAAGCTAATGTACCTAATCTCGGGCCTATGTAACTTGGACAATTGAATTCGAATGTGATAAGATCTACAGTAGGGTTCATTTAGGTGTGCCAAGCCTGTGGTGCACAGTTCAGTTTGTAGCTAGGAAGGATGTGCTTTATGTTGTGCCGAAAGTACAAGTCTGAGAAGGGTCCAGGGTATTTTTATGCTCAAAAGAAGACAAAGGCTAAGTCGATTCTCCAAGGGCCTACTTCAATTCATAACTGGAAGCAAGATTATCTGTATGTGTGGCATCCATGTTAGGCCGAGATTAGCTTTCCTTGGAATGAGGCTAAGTCTGTAAACAACAAAAGCCCGAGTATGTCGAAAGATGTTAGTGTAGAGTACCAAAAAAATCCAAAATTTTAGTTGGGTTTTGAGGTGTTATGGGAACTGGTTTGATGACGTACTAAGTTTTTTGGTTATTTCAACGTTAGGGAGTTTAACATTATGGCGCTAAGTATGAAAATGTTTCTTTTAGATTGTGTTAGCCGAAGCTAGTCACTTGCATATATGCAAAATGTGTTCTTTTGTGTGTTGTGGAGGAATAGAATTTGGAAGGAACATATAGGAAAAATTCGAGCCAATAAGAAAATCAACTAGTATGATTCCTGTTTATGAAGTTATGCATGAAGTACAGAAAGACAAGAGTTTCAGTTTTGAGACAAGTATGCATCGAACCTATGATATGCCTGGTTTTCTTTTTTTTGCAGAGAAAAGTTTGGGAAGGAGCCTGATGCTAATAAAAAGAATTCCAATGGGGTAAAGGCCATAGAGACTAAAAAAGCTATTGATCTAGGCAAGGTGGCCAATGCTAGCAAAAGGATCGGTGGTGGTTCCCAATCTAAGTCGAAAAGAAAAGAAGGGACTAAGTTTATGCAATCTACTATTACAGCAAGTCAAGCGGCTTCACGAGCATCAACTATAGTAGTTTCTCAAATGGTCGTGCTGGGCGACAAGAGAAAACAACCTACACCAAAAGAGGAAGTGACCAAGCGTGCCAAAGGGATGCATCGGCAGTTGATAGAGATCTCTTGTGACGATGAGGCTAACCTTATTCCCCTGCACGGATGGAAAATCAAGGAAACGATCTGTTAGGTTCTGAGGAGAATGAAAAAGCATTCTACTGACATTGTTTCAGTCTTGGTGAGATCCAGGGGAGTTCCCACAGGTCCTTGGATCATTTGAAAAAAGATTTTTATATTTCAAGTATCCAAGTAGGTGAAGTAAAGGCTATGTAATATAGCATCGTTTGTTTGTGTGTTTTTCTAATTTCTAACTAATTTTACATATTACAGGCTGCGATCACCAATTATGATATGTTAAAAAGGTTGGAGCAGGCTTGAGAGGATGTATAGGCCTTAGAAGATAAGGCTGAGAGAGACAAAATTGCCCTAAGGGTTGAGAGGGAAAAGAATCAATAATTGTGCTAAGAAGGATGCTCACCAGCAGACGATCAAACAATTATCGAAAGAAAGGGTGCTGCTGGAGAATCGACTAATGGAACAATATCTGATTTGTAAAGAATGGGAAGTGGCCGCTCTAGAGACTAAAAGCTGCTATAAGGACAAAAATTAGGATCTACTGCCAGTCATCCAGGATTGGGTGTTGTGCAACTTCTAGAAGTCTAATAGTTGCCGAAGGCTATTGTCATGCCCCGAAACTGAGGTGAAACAAGGTTGAACCTGTAAGGTATTTCCCCCAAGTCCTAAGCCTCAAACAAATAACAAAAACAATATCCTTTATATAAATAATGATCCTAATTTTTTTTTTCTTTTCTAAAGTTCAATCCTTACAAATAGAAAAGACAATTCAATCTCAAATTTAAAGTTCTTAAAAAAAAATAAATAAATTTATCTTAATAAATCTATAATAATAATAGATCAAAGTTTCTCTAGTAAAAGTCTAAATATTCACCACTCTCACTTCCTGAAACTTCTGAATTTTTAAAGGTGAGTAAAAGAAAGCTAAAAACACAGTGAATAAAAGGAATAATCCTCAAATTTCTCTAACATCCAAAAAAACTTTAATATTTCAATTTTGCATTCATACTAACCAAATAATTTGATACTTATCATTCAAACAAGTATAGAGAATTCAAAATTCAAACAAAGTATTCAAAATTTAAATAGAATATTCAAATCAGTGACTAATAATTTATGGTTCAAGGTAAATACGAACATGTTGGTCAAAACGAAAATTGAAACACAAAGATATGTCACTGATTTTTTTTTTCCTCTGTTACACAGAACAGTAGTTAAGAGAAGTCATTATGTATATATATTCTCTGCTATCCGCAAAGAGTAACATCACAGGAGAAAAGTCATTCGGTTTTTTTTATATATATAGAAACCTGAACACACTACAGAAATCCAAACCAAAACAAATTTTAATCAAACATATCTTAAAATTAGATTAAACCTTTTTTCTATGGTGATCGAAATGAAGAAGATTCTAATTACTCACCTCTCGACGTGAATCTTGACTGACTAAATCAGACAATTGAACGCCCTTGCTGACACCTACGAAAAATAATATTCTATGAATCTAAAAGTTCCTAAGCAATTCTTAATAGTCTATAAATATAAAAATATTCTTAGGATTTGATGTATAACTACCCACCTAGATTCCTTCCGATAATCTTTCTGTTTCGCTATTCCTAGGAAAGTCTGGAACGTTGCCTCTGTTGTCTGACGCTGGAAAATAAGAAGCCTATAAGCTTCTGACTAAAATTAGAATTATAATCAATTTATTCTAGATTTAACCCTAATGGGCTTGTGGGCCTAACTAAACTTAACCTAAAAGATTTAATAAATCTCATAATGATTTAGTCCATATCCAAAAAAAGAAAAGGTCGGGCCATCATATTCTCCCCTACTAATTAAAAGTTTTGTCCTCATAACTTGACATACCTTGATAAAAAAGGTGTGGGTACTTCTGTCTCATACCTTCCTCAAGCTCCCAAGTGGCTTCTCGTGGTGTATGGTTAGACCATTGTACCGTAACGTAAGGTATGGTTCTCCATCTCAAAACCTAATCTTTACGATCCAAGTTCCTTAAATGGAATTCTTCATACTGCATACTTTCATTAACATGTAGTGAATCAATCTCAAGAACATGACCAGGATCACTTATATACTTTTCTTAATTGGGACACATGGAACACATCATGCACCCGCGATAAGTAGGGGGCAAAGCCAACTTATAGGCAAAATCCCCAACTTGTTGCAATATTTCATGAGGTCTAATGTATCTAGCATCAAGCTTCCCATTCTTAATAAATTTGAATTACACCCTTTGAAGGCGAAACATGTAAATAGACTTTTTCTCCCACTATAAACTCCAAGGGTCTCCTTTTGCTATCAGCCCAACTCTTCTGGCGATCCTGAGCTACCTTTAATCTTTCCCGAATTTTAGGTACCTTCTCCAAGGTGATTTGCACAAGTTCTGGACCAGTGATTTGTTTTTCTCCAATGTCATCCCAACAAAATGGTGACCTACACTTGCGTCCATAGAGAGCTTCATATGGAGCCAACCTTAAATTCTCTTAATAAATGTTATTATATGAAAACTCCACCAATGTTAGGTAATCAACCTAATTCCCCTTAAAATCCATTATGCAAACTCTCAACATATCCTCTAAGATCTAGATTGTCCTCTCCGATTGACTATTTGTTTGTGGGTGAAAAGCAATACTAAGAGTTATTGTAATTCCCTATGCTTGGTTAAAACTTTTCCAAAACCATGAAACAAATCGAGGATCCCTATCCTTCACTATACTCACAAGGATTCCATGTAGCCTCACTATAGTATCCATATACATTTTCACTAGCTCGTCCATTGATGATGAAATTTTCATTGGAAGGAAATGTGCAGTCTTGGTTAATCGATCCACAACAACCCAAATTGTGTCTTTTCCATTTCTAGTTCTAGGTAAAATTGTCACAAAATCCATGGTGATATGCTTCCATTTCCAAATTGGTATTTCTAATGGTTTCAAGAGCCCAGTAGGTCTTTGATGTTCTGCTTTAACTTGTTGACACACCAGACACTTTGAAACATACTTTGCAATCTCTTTCTTCATACCGTTCCACCAAAAATTTCTTTTGATATCTCTATACATCTTCGTACCTCCAGGATGAACCTATAGTTTGGAATTATGTGCTTCGTTGAGTATCTTAGTCTTTAATTCAGCATCATTGGGCACACAAAGTTGTCCTTGAAGCTTCAAACTTCCATTGTCGTGTTTCTCAAACTCTGGCTTACCGACTTTAGTCATCAAAACAGCATCATTTTCTTGAGCATTCCTGATTTGCTCTATCAAACTGGGTTGTGCCAATAGAGCAGTAAGGTATTCCTTATTAGTTGAGACCACCTCAATCTCCAACTTATCAAATTCTGCTACCTGCTGTTCTTGTTGTGTGATCATAGCTGTCAACCTTCCGAATGGTTTCCTACTTAAAGCATCCTCCACGTTATTCGCCTTTCCTGGGTGGTAACTAATCTTCAGGTCATAATCCTTGAGTAACTCTAACCACCTTCTTTGTCTCATATTCAACTCCTTCTAAGTGAACAGGTACTTCAAACTCTTATGATCTGTGAAAACTTCACACCGCTCACCATAAAGATAATGTCTCCAAATTTTTAAAGCAAAAACCACTGCAGTTAGTTCTAAATCATGGGTGGGGTAATTCCACTCATAAGGCTTCAACTGTCGTGATGCATCGGCAATCACCTTATCTTTTTGCATCAACACATACCCAAGTCCATTTGTTGAAGCATCACTATAAACAATATAACTACCACAATCGAATGGTAAAGCCAAAATAGGTGCTGACACCAAATTTCTTTTTAGTTCTTGAAAACTTTCCTCACATGCCTAATTCCATTCAAATTTTGCTCCTTTCTGGGTCAATTTCGTTAATGGTGAAGCAATGGTGCAAACCCTTCCACAAACTTCTGATAATAACCTGCTAAACCCAGGAAACTTCTTATCTCCGTAGCATTAGTTGGTATTTTCCAATCTACAATAGCCTCAATCTTTTTGGGATCTACTGAAATACCCTCTACAGAAACGACATGTCCAAGTAATACAACGCTATCCAACCAAAATTCACACTTGCTAGTTTCGCATATAGTTGTTCTTTCCTTAAGATTTGCAAAACCACCCTTAGATGTTTCATGTGTTTCTCTTCAGAAGTAGAATAAATCATTATATCATCAATAAAAACTACCACAAATTTATCTAACTGCTCCTTAAATACTCTGTTCATTAAATCCATAAATGCTGCAGGAGCGTTAGTCAAACCAAATGGTATCACTAAAAATTTATAGTGCTGATACCTTGTTCGAAAAGTAGTTTTATGAATATCTGCCTACTTAATCCTTAGTTGATGGTAACCAGATCTCAAATCAATTTTAGAGAATACCCAAGCTCCTCTCTGTTGATCAAATAAATCATCAATCCTAGGTAATGGGTACCTATTCTTAATGTTGTTCTTGTTTAGCTCTCGATAGTCAATGCAAAGTCTCAAGTTGCCATCCTTTTTCTTCACAAACATTACTGGGGCACCCCAAGGAGATACACTAGGTCTAATAAACTTCATGTCTAAAAGTTCCTGTAATTGTGTTTTTAACTCTTTCAACTCTGTCGGGGCCATCCTATATGGAGCTTTAGAAATAAGTTCTACTCCAGGGACCAAATTGATCTCAAAACCTATTTCTCTAGGTAGTAAACCAGACAACTCCTTCGAAAACACATCAGGGTATTCCGAGACTACTTGTATATCCTCAAGTTTAACTTCCTTCTTTGAATCCACCACGTAAGCTATATAACCTTTGCATACTTTTCCTAAAGCTTTTTGTGCCTTCATAGAAGAAATAACCGGCACTAAGTTTCTTTCACTGTCACCTGAACCACCCTAAAATACCAATTCTGAATCTCCCGAAGTTAAGAGCTTAACCCTTTTTCCCCGACAATCCATATGGGCGTTGTTATTTGACAACCAGTCCATACCCAAAATCACATCGAAATCTCTCATATCAATTAGAATAAGATCAGCTTTAAATTCCACATTATCAATTTGAATAGTATTATCCCTAAGTATCCACTTACATATCAATACTTTATCACTTGGCACAGACACTTTATAGGGATCGTCCAATTGAACAGGCTTAACTTGAAGCCTTGCAACTAATTTTTGAGAAACAAATGAATCAGTAACACCACAGTCAAAAAGAACTCTAGTAGGTATAGAGTTAACCAAGATGATACTTGTAACCATATCGCTTGCAGTTTCTACATCAGCCTTTGTCAAAGTAAAAACTCTAGCATTTAGCTTTTGTTTTGTTGAGTTTCCTGATTTGACTGCTGACAATGCCTGAGATAGGCATTCACCTATATTATGTCCTATATTTCCACAACGGAAACAAGCACCAGTCTTCCATCTACACTCCCCAGGATGAATACGTTTGCAAGTATCACAAGGTTGTTGTTGATCCTTGGTTGAGTTTTGCATGGTTTGGTGACATTTCTTTCCTAAATGGTGATCTCTTGCTGAAACTTTTGATGCCTAGCCATGATCTTCAGTGCATCTTGTCCTTTTGTTTCCTCGGACAGCAACAGCTCTTTTAAGGTTAGCTTCCATGTTAAGGGCAGTCTCATACACATCCTCGTACCTTTGAGATCGAAATGTAAACATTCTACCCTGAATTCTTCCCAACAAACCTTCTAGAAATCGAAGTAACTTCAACCCTTCATTCGCCATTAGTTCTGGAATGAAGTGTCCCAAAGCATTAAGCTTGGCTGCATACTCCACCACCGACATATTCTCTGTTTGCTTCAAAGTGAAGAACTCTCTTTGATGCTCCATACATAGAGTTTATGGAAAATAGTTGTCCAGAAAGCTTTCTTGAACACATCCCAAGTTGGGGAATGATCAGTGAGGGTATAGGCCGGTGCTGCACCCTCCCACCATTTCTCGGGTTCACCAGTCGGAAATGAAATTGCTAAATCCGCTCTCACACCCTCCGAGGCTTCAAGTACTCTAAAATTATTTTCCAATTCCCTTATCCACTTTTAGGCCTTCTTTGGATCTGTAGCCCCTAAATTTGACATGTTTGCCTTGCAAAGTCTCTTATAGAAGACCCTCACACTATCAACTGCTTTCTTGTTTCTTTGATCTTGTTCCTCTTGACGCCTTTGTTATTCCACTTGCAGTTGTTGTTGTGCTTGCATAGTCTGGGCTATCATCGAAAGTGCAGATACCAAATCTGGATGCATAGGTGTCGCAGGCATAGTAGGAGCTTGAGTTTGGCCTATTGACAGTGCACCCTCATTCCTCCTAGTTTAAGGTACTCGTCCAATGAGCCCAACCGAAGGTATATCCAAATCCTCACTATCTCTCGAGTTTCTAGCAACTGCGGGGTTAAGTCTTTCAGAGGTTTCATGACGGCCAGCCATCTAATTCAATACCCAATAAAGAGGAAATTTAAATCTAAATAGTCTCTCGAGTATAAACAATAACATTTGATACTATGTAACCAAAATATTCTTCACAGAAGAAGGTAAATTAAATAACATAAAATTTATTAAAATAACTTTACTAATGCAGAAATACATAACGTCAAATCATAATATCCCATATTCCATATCTTTTTTTTTTTTGAAAGCAAATAAAGCAATAGAAATATCAAATTGATTCTTATGCATAATTTCTAATTCCCAATGCTCGACTAAGATTGTCTTCTATTCTCCTCAGCTTGTATCTTAAGTTTTGAGGTCTTCAACTTCAATATTCTCAATAGTCATCCGCTTCTCTAGTTTTATGACTCTTCCCATAGTTTTTGTAAGTTCAATCTCCCGAGCTTTTTTCTTCCTTTTGAGTTCCTCTACCTTAGCTTTAAGTTTCTCTCTTTGGGAGTTGGCTTCTTTCAAATAATGTTCATAATATCGATTATCTTTCTCTTACTGTTCTACCTTTTCCTTCATATCCTCACACACCAATGTAATATCGACAAATTCGTTAAGTTAGCTCGACATACTTCCTCTTGGACACAAATTCACCTGAAGGCCTTGACTTACCAACTCGTTACTGTTATTTGAGCCTACCATTCTAAACCAAAAAAAAAGTAAATAAATAAATAGAATTAAATACAAATTATAATAATAACGCAAAATCAGGTTAAATCACATATCCCAAAACAAATTACTATCGTCACAACTAATCAACTCTCCCATCTAATTCCACAAACTATAAATCAAATACTTAAAAGTTTCCCAATGATCTAATGCCATGCTCTGATACCACTAAATGTCACTCCCCGAAACCGAGGCAAAACATGGCTGAACCTGTAAGGTATTTTCCCCAAGTCCTAAGCCTCAAACAAATAACAAAAATGATATCCTTTATATAAATAACTGTCCTAATTTTTTTTCTTTTCTAAAGTTCAATCCTTACAAATAGAAAAGACAATTCAATCCTCAAATTTCTCTAACATCCAAAAAAACTTTAATATTTCATTTAAGCATTCATACTAACCAAAAAATTTGATATTTATCATTCAAACAAGTATAGATAATTCAAAATTCAAACAAAGCATTCAAAATTCAAACCAAGTATTCAAAATTCAAACAAAATACTCAAAATTCAATCAGAGTATTCAAATCACTGATTAATAATTTATGACTCAAGGTAAATACGAACATGTTGGTCAAATACTGAATTCAGTTCTAACTGTTTATCCCACTAGGTAGGCCTGACTGACAAACGGATGGGCTGTTTCACCATGCCCAATAGGTTCAAAACTAATAAAAGTGGAATATGTTCCTCCGACAGTCAAATATATCATCTTGAGCCAAAAACAAAGCATTTTCAAGTAATTATAAATTATAAATCAAAAACACATTTCTCACTTTATAAAAATTTTGACTGTAACTCAACCTCTTTTATTCCTTAAAATAAATATATATATATATATATATATATATTAATATAGGAAAATTGGTGTATTTAGTCCTCAAATATTTTACGTTTGATATCTTTGGTCCTTTTTTTTTTTTAATCTTTTAGATCCTCAAAATAAAATCGATGTGCGGATTTGGTAATTTTCAACTGTTCCTCAAATCCTCACCAAACCAGCAAAAATTGATTGTGTAGTGAAGGGTAAAGTGGGTATTTCAAATAAAAATTGACGTATTTAGTCCTCAAATACTTTACGTTTTGTATTTTTGGTCCTTATTTTTTAAAAAAAATCTTTTAGGTCCTCAAAATAAAATCGATGTACGGATTTGGTCCTTTTTTCAACTGTTTCAACAAATCCTCACCTGGCCAGTAAAAATTGATTGTGTAGTGAAGGGTAAAGTAGGTATTTCAAATTTCTGTATCTTATAGCAGAACGTTCCCACATCCGAACACTTTGTTTCAAATACACGAAAATTCTGGTGGCCTCAGTCTTTGTTTTCTACAAAACCTGGTTGGTCTTATGTGATGATTTTTTCTATCCTTTTTTGTTGTTTTATTCATCCTCCGACCCAATTGCAGACAGAATCTTTGATTAGAGAAAAATTAAATTTAAAATACCATGAACATTTATTAGTAGTTTATTGATTAAGTGAAAGAATAACTCACTTAATTCAGTAGTTGGAGCTTTTCCGTTTCAGCCATTTTAGACATTTCAAATTTCAATCAAAACACTCTTTTGGGTAAATGGGTTATAGGATGCAGAAATTTGAAATACTCACTTTACCCTTCATTATACAATCAATTTTTGTTGGCCAGGTGAGGATTTGTCGGAACAGTTGAAAAAGGCCTAAATCCGTACATCGATTTTATTTTGAGGATCTAAAGATTTTTTTAAAAAATAAGGACCAAAAATAATAAATATAAAGTATTTGAAGACTAAATAAGCCAATTTTTATTTGAAATACCCATTTTACAATTTACTACACAATCAATTTTTGCTGGTCTGGTAAGGATTTGCCGGAACAGTTGAAAAAGGACCAAATCCGCACATCGATTTTATTTTGAGGATCTAAAAGATTAAAAAAAAAGGACCAAAGATACCAAACGTAAAATATTTGAGGACTACATATGCCAATTTTCCATTAATATAAATTAAAATCAATCAAAATGAAATCTAAAAACAAAATCAATTAAAACACAATAGAGATTAAATTGAACCAGAGAACAAAATATGACTTTTGTTTACATAAAGTTGGCATACTCGTTTTCTTTCTTTTAACAATTTTGCACTGAAATTGAAACACAAAGATATGCCACTGTTTTTTTTTCCCTCTGTTACATGGAACAGTTGTTAAGAGAAGTCATTATATATATATATATATATATTCTTTGCTATCCGCAAAGAGTAATATCACAGGAGAAAAGTCATTCGATTTTTTTTTTTTATAGAATCCTGAACACACTACAGAAATCCAACCAAAACAAATTTTCATCAAACAAATCTTAAAATCAGATTAAACCCCTTTTTTTTATGCAGATCAAAATGAAGAAGATTCCAATTACTCACCTCTCGATGTGAATCTTGATTGACTAAATCAGACAATTGAACGCCCTTACTGACACCTACGAAAATTAATATTCTATGAATCAAAAAGTTCCTAAGCAATTCCTAATAGTCTATAAATATAAAAATATTCGTAGGATTTGATGTATAACTTACCCAGCTAGATTCCTTCGGATAATTTTTTTGTTTTGCAATTCCTAAGAAAGTCTGGAACGTTTCCGCTGTTGTCTGATGTTGGAAAATAAGAAGCCAGTAAGCTTCTGACTAAAATTAGAATTATAATCAATTTATTCTACGTTTAACCCTAATGGGCATGTGGGCCTAACTAAACTTAACCTAAAAGATTTAATGAATCTCATACTGATTTAGTCCATATCTGAAAAGGAAAAGGTCGGGCCGTCATAACTATAGGATCGGGTGGCCTTCAAAGATATGAAGCTATGGTTCCAGCTAATGCTGGAAGATATAAAGAAGAAAGGCTTTGTGGACTACAAGCCTTTGGCCTCCATCACCAACATGATGGAGAATGACAAGTAATACCCCTTCAAGAATGACATGGCCTGGCATAGAAAGATGTCTCCAAGCTTGATGAAATGAGCAAGTCTTTCCTTTCAAATGATGAGTCCTCGAGTGAAGATTGTTCTGATGATAAAGTTGAAGAAGCCAAGGAGGAGGTAGATGTTGAAGCCATTGGAGTGGCTGCAAATGATATTATTATCAATGTTGGTAACAACAAGGCCAGTATAGCAAGCAGGTTTAGCGAGGCTCTCCCACAAGAACCTAAGGCGACAAGAGATCATAATGCTAAGCCAGTCGATGCCCTAGCAGATCCTACTACAGATTCCCATACTGACACCCTACCAGTACTTAATTGTTTTTAAGAGCCTGTCTTTTTTGACAAGACATATTGTAATACTTTATCTATTTTATGGATAATATATTAACATTGAAGTTTTTTTAGATTGATGTTTACCTCTGGAATCTTTTAAGATGCTTGTGGTTCTTATTATATATATATATATATATATATCAATGTTTTTCAACTTTTGGTCAATCTTTAAACAATTCCAACACTTTGTAGGAATTGGAAATTTAAATGTCCATATGGATTTTATAGTGTTTGGAGCTATTTAAATAAAAGGAAGGCTACCATCACATAAATAGATATGAATATCATGATAAGAAATTGTTTCACTATTACAAAGTATTGCTATGAAATGAAATTAAGCATATTTTGGTGATTGTACATCCTGTCAAAAAATGTTATATCTAGCATATGTTTAATCATTCATTATAGAGGTTCTGTTGTTCTACAAATACTTAAGGAAAGAATTTCCTCAAGTTCATTGCATTCCAGTTGTTGGCGAGATCATTGCCTTCCATGTCCTTCAGCAGATAATTTCCATTCTTTTTGTCCTTCGCAATGATATACATCCTTCCCATGTAGGATCAAGTTTCTTTGTCAAGTCTTGTCTGTTGACTTCATTTTTCCTAAATACCTACTCACCAACTTTGAGGGGTTGGGTGTGAACCTTCTTGTTGTAGTGTCTATCTAATCTCTTTTTATGCACAGGCTCTTTCATTGTTGCCTAGTTCCTAGTTTTTTCTAAAAGAACAAGGTTTTAGGGTAGCTTTTGATCATTCCATTCTGTGTTGAACAAGTCGATTCTGGTTGAGGAGCTACAAATTTCCACTGTAATCATAGCATCTGTACCAAAACAAAGGTTAAATGGTGATTCAAGTTTTTATGCATTTGGTGTGATTCGATAAGACCGAATAACACTTGGTAATTCATCAACCCCATTAGCTGAGTTTGATCTTTTCTTTAATCCTTGGAGTATGATTCAGTTAGCAACTTCAACTAAGCGGTTTATTTGGAAGTGACCAAGGTGTAAAGAGATGGTCAATTTTTAGTTCATTATTGAATTCTTGAAATTCTTTAGAAGCAAATTGTGTGCCATTATCAGTAATTAGGACTTGCGGGATGCCATATCGAGTGATAATTTCTTCTTAAAAGAAATCCTTTAAAATTCAAGAGGTTATGGATGCCAAAGTTCTGGCTTCAATCCATTTGGTGAAATGGTCAATTGCTACAATGAAGAATTCTCGGCTTCCACTGGCTTTTGATAAGTTGCCTAGAAGATCCATGATCCACTGGTGGAAATTGATAAGGCAGCTCATGGAGTGTTGCTCGATCCTTGGAAGATGGTGAACATTATCATGTAATTGTCATTTCTTGCATGACTTGACAAGTTCCTGGGAATCTTTGTCCATGGTAGGACTAAAATAACGTGCATGCATCATCTTTCTTGTTAAGTTGTGGATACCAATGTGGGAACTGCAGATTCCTTCATGGACTTCTCTTAAGATGTAATTTCCCTCTTCCAAGGGTACACATTTCAAGAATGTCCATGAGAAGGCTCGAAGATATAATTGATTGTTTATGATCACATACCTTGATGAAGCTATTTGTATTTTTATTTCCTCTGCTTTGTCATTTAGGAGCTAACCTTCATTTATGTATCGAACGATCGGTGTCAACCAAGAAACATTGGTGTCTACACTACGAATAGGAACATTGCAGTACTTCTTATTTCCAATGGTTCTATCCAAATACAATCAATGTGAGTTCCCAATTATACCTTTGACAGAAAGTCAGCTTTAGCATTATCCCTACGGGGTATATGCTCAACTTTGATGTAGTTGAATATTCCAAACAACTTGTGGGCTTCTGTAAAGTATTTTCATATTGTCTCCATGTGCTTCATACTCGGCATTAACATGTCCAACTAGTTGGGAATCGATTTTTACAATAAAGCTCTGAATGGGGAGGCTTTGGGCAACTCTTAATCTTGCCAAGAAAGCTTCATATTTGGACTCGTTATTAGTTATTGCAAAATTATATTTCAAGGCATATGCGAAACTCACACCTTTAATGAACATCTGTTGTAGATTTGAACCTAGACTAGTTAATAAGCCCATAACTCCAGAACAAAAGCCAGCTCAAGAGTGGAGGTTAGGCTCTGAGCTTATTAACCAGTCCAGGTTCCCATCCTCAATCGACGTTGGATCATATCATCCTCCCCTTCTTTAGAGAGCACGTCCTTTGTGCTTGATGCTAACTCTATATATTCGCTAACAAACACCTGGCCTGCAAAAGAAACTAAGAGTAACATGTGAATGCCCATAGACCGGGATGGCTAGCTCTGATACCAATTGATAAGACCCAGGCTATAACTCTACCACAAAAGCTAGCTCAAGAGTGAAGGTTTGGCTCCAAGCTTATTAACTAAACCAGGTTCCCATCCATTGCCGATGTTGCATCACATAATCTCCCCCTTCTTTAAAAAGCATGTCCTTTTGCTTGATGCCAACTCTATTTGTTAACCAACACTTGGTCCTGCAAAGGAAAGTGAGAGTAATATGTGAATACCCACGGACCGGGATGGCTGGCTCTAATCCCGACTGATACAACACAGGCCCTAACTCCACCACAAAAGCTAGCTCAAGAGTGGAGGCTTGGCTCCAAATGTATTGACTAGTCTAGGTCCCCATCCATGGCCGATGTGGGATCACATTATGTACATTCCAAAACAAAATCGATCAGAACCCAACCTTTCATAGAATTCCTAGGCAGATAGTGGATATCGAACTTGGAGAGTTTGATAACCCATTTCATGTGTTGGCCTGCCATGTTCGGCTTGTGCAAAACTTGCCTGAGAGGAGAATTGGTGAGCACATTGATTGTATGTGATTAAAAATATGGCTAATTTCCTGGCTATTATTACCAGTGCCAGAACTTGTTTCTCCAATTCTGAGTATCTTAACTCTGGACCTTGGAGAACATGGCTCACGTAATAAATTAGTTTTATGTTTGAATCCCGAATTGTACATAAAACCGAACTTATTGTAGTGGGAGAGATTGAGATTATATTGAGAGGATAAAAATGGAGAATCTCTCCATCGATAGGTGAAACCAAGATCAATGGAGATCCTAAATGTTCTTTGATTTTTTGCAATGCATTTTCACATTCATGTGTCCAATTAAAATTTTTTAGGTTTTTATATTACCATATAAAAAAGGGAGTGCCTTTTTACCTAACTTTGAGATTAATCAATTTAATGCTGCGATTATACATGTTAGGGGTTGTGGTTCTTGAAAAACCTAAGAGGAGGTGAATTAGGCTTTTATAAAATTTTTCAAATCAAATATTAATTCTACTTTTGTAAATTTGAAAACTATTTTAGTTTGGACAATTTATCAAACACTTGAAATGTAAGAAATAATATACAATGAAAATCAACAAGATAGGACAATGAAAGCTATAATCAAACAAGAGACACAAGATTTATAGTGGTTCAACTCACCCTTATGAATCTAGTCCACTACCTAAGGTTCTCTACTTTAGGATTTCATCCAAATCCACTAATATCAATCAAAAATACAACCAAGGGTCACAGACCCAAGTTTTACAAATAATCACAAATTAGGTTAATCCCTTCCAATGATTTTATGTCACAAAGACAACCTAGACGATAAAATACACAACAAATCAAACTATAAAGATTTGAAATGATTACAAAGAACACTTCCCTTTTGGAGTGGGATGATTACAAGATGAGCCCTAGAAATCCTCTTTTGATGATTCTTGAAAAATGAATTTAGCCTTGAAGATTTTTTAAGTTTTTTGCACTTCAATGTTTTTCAGATATTTTGGTGTAGAGAGAGTTATGTTTTTCAGGTGATGGAAATGGCTTAAATGAGTTGGAGAAAGGAAGAACAAAGGTCAAAATTTTGACCATTTTAAAACTAATTTCAGAAAGTTTAGATCCTAATTTCCTCAGACTGGATAGTCTAGAAAAGGAAAAATCTGGGTCCAAAGTTTTTCCAATAGTGGTTTGGATCTTGATTAAGTTAGATTGGATAGTCCAAACAAGATGAATCAGGGTCCAAAGTTTTTCCAATAGCATTTTTTATCCAGATTTAGTTAGTTTGGATGGTCCAAACTTGGGTTGTCAAGGTCCAAAACGCACAGTTGACCAAAACCATTTGTGTTTTTTATTTTTTTTAAGATATAATCACTTAAGACCAATCAAAAAACACTATGATAAAATATTTTTGAAACATAATTTTATGAGAACATGTATTTTGTAAGTTTTAAAGAATATTTTTTGAAAAAAATATTTTTAGTGCAAGAATCATCATTAGAAAGATTTGGTGTAAAAATTAGACTAAATAATCCAACCAACCTTTCTAAATTATTTCTTCAACCTTGAAACCTTCAATCTTGTAAAGTCTTGAACTCTTGAACAACTTCACACTTGTAAATATAATCCTTTTTATGAGGGACTATGATGTAATCCAAAAACTTTCTAAAATAGATAAACTTGAAGCACCATTAATATTTAATTTGTTATCATCAAAATAAAGTTAACTAAAGTCTATTTGGGCTTTCAATCTCCCCCGTTTTGATGATGACAAATCATAAAACAAATAAGCACAAAGATACATCAAATTAGGAGCATAAAAAAATATAATTCAAGTAAGCATTGCTCCCACTCAATATATGGCTATGTTAAGGTAAAGCTCAACAATTAAAAAGCAACTTAACTAGCCTAATGAACCAACCTACCTCCAAACCTCCTTCCTTCCATTTAGATGTGAGGTATTGAAACATATATAAGTAATTAAGCTCTCCCTCACTTATATAATAAATATTTTAAAAGCTTTTGGCAGAGTTTTCTCTATTTTTGGGTGTTTCCGAACATAAAAATTTACAAACAAGTACTCAAGCAATTCATACAACACCCCAAGCACTTAATCCAATAATATAATCAATCCTCAAACTGACAGTGGACAATTCAATCTCCAAGCATATAATATAATAAGTTATTTAAGCCATTTAAGCAACAAAACCATAACAAGAAATTCAATTAAAAAAAAACATAACAATAATGCATTCAGTAAAAATACTAAAAACAAAGCAGTCATAAACAAAGAAATAATGATTATAATAGTGACAGAAGAAATGCAACTTTTGTTAATTGCTTAGATGCCCCCTTTTCTCCCCCTTTTGGCATCATCAAAAGCAGCGTCAATCCTGCGCATGGAATAATAAATCTTAGTGATATTATTTTCAACATTTGAAAAACGATGGCCCTAACCATCAATATTGTCATTGAGAAGCCGGAGTGAATCATCTAATTTATCCTCAAACAGCTGCCAGCACACCATAGGTTGCTCAAGAAGATCTGGCTGAAGTCTAGAGCTCAGAGCAGTGAGAGGCTGATTAATATTTAGATTTTCAGTTTCACTATCTTCCTCAATAGGAACACCTAGACGGAGTGCCTCGACAGTTGTATCAATTTCTGTGTATCAGTGTCATTTCCTTCATAATGTTCATCATGGACTGATTTTCTTTTTTGATTAGAGATGGTGGGGAAGTTTTGCTTCCACTGGTCAGTGAATTCAAAACTCCATCAAAGCGACCAATACCCATTCGAACAAAAGTTAGTGAATTTATACAATCACCATTTTGTTTCCCACCAATTAAGGGAATGTCAAACAGAGCTAATAGATGGGTCAATAACCTTGCATATGGCAAGCTACGAATCTTTCCTTTTGGACTCCAAAACATATGTTGTAGGGCCATTTTACCAAAGTCCACAGATTTTCCTTTAAGAATCAAATAATGCACATACATATGTACATGACTTACTGCGGCCTGGTGTCCATGGCATGGAATGATGATTTTACTAATAAGATAGTGAATGAATAGATGTTCAGCAGAATAAGAAGTGGCAATATGCATATCCTTTAAAGTTAGAGTTTGATAGCCACACAATCTAATAAAATCCTTCAAATTGAATTCGGAAGATTTTGAAGAATAGCTCAAGCTATAGTCAAAAAATTCCCCACATTCTACCCCAACTATTTCATTGATGATATTACTTGAAAAAAAATAAGTCCACAGAATTTACTCTTGAAGTCCATATTCATCTGTCTCATTTTTCTTCAAATTAGCATAAAATTCATAGACATACTCTTCAAAATATTATCACTGATAGACAAGAAAGGCTTCCAACCAATGTTTCCAAAGGAACTTATCACAAGACCATTATGTAATTTAGGCAAAGAATCAAAAAGCACCCGAAATTACCTTACGATTATGCTTCTTGAAATTATCGAATAATGCTTTAGCATCCTTGTCAGCAAATCGTCCAGAAGTTCTTCATGATTCTGTACTGTCAACAACGGTGACAATTTTTTTTCCCTTGATTCTTGTTCTGCCCATCGCAATGAAGTATACTGCTACTACTGGTTGATATTCAAGTCACCACTGCTAGTGCCGATCTTCACTTCTTTAGATGACAGCAGCGGTGAGTAGTTCTCCTGTCGTTGCTGCCAATTTCCAAAATTGAGGATGTTCTAATGGTGGCTAGGTTTTTGTTTAGTTAGAAGAATCAGTCGGGCAAAGAAGGAAGAGAAAGAAGAAAGAAGGAGAAAGGAAAACGTGAAAGAAAGAAAGACAAAAAAGGTAATCATAATGTTCCCACTTTATAAATATATATATATTTATATATAATAATCATTATGCTCCCCACCTATTATTATTATTATTATTATTATTATTATTATTATTATTAATGCCATTCCTTGTGTTTTTTTTTTTTTTGCTAAAAAGAAATATGTTAACCCACTAGCTAGGTTTGACTGAATTGTGCCATTGTTGACAATCCAAAGAAATGAATTTTGGATCCAAAGTTCTTGAATGTGCTTCCAATAGGATATTGAAAATTTTTTTGATCCTCATTATCCTGCAGATTGGACTGTCCAAAATCCAAAATATGGATCCAAAGTCTATGCTAAAAAAAAAAATTTCTCAAAGGAAAACATAAGTTACTCAAGGAATTTTGAAATTCCCAAAACCGTTCTTAGACAAATAAAACGATCTTCGGGTAATGGTTTGGTAAAAATATCAGTAATTTGTTTACTTGTACACACGTATTCAATCGAAATGTCTAATTTTTGTACATGATCTATAAGAAAGTGATGTTTTATGTCAATATGCTTAGTGCTTGAGTGTTGAACAGAATTTTATGAGAGATCAATAGCATTAGTATTATCACAAAAAATTTTCATATGCTCAAATATAAGACCATAATCAAGTAAAGTATGCTTCATCCAAAGCACTTGTGCACAACAACTAGCCGCAGCTATACATTCTACTTCGGCAGTAGAAAGTGAAATACATGCTTGTTCTTTTACTATGCCCAGATACTAGAAATCCACATAACTACTGACAACTTCCACTAGTAATCTTTCTTTTGACTTTGCAACCCGCAAAGTCTACATCGAAATACCAGATTAGAACAAAGGTCTCCGTTCTAATGTACCACAAACCATAATCATAGGTTCCTTTAAGATATCTAAGGATACATTTAAGAACACAAAGATGAGATTCCTTAGGACATGATTGAAATCTAGCATATAAGCATACAACAAACATAATATCCGACATACTAGCAGTTAAAAAAAGTAAGCTACCAATCATACCTCTATACTTGTTTTCATCTACCTTCTTACGCATTTCATCTTTGTCCAGCTTGGTTGATGTGCTTATAGGAGTACCAATGATTTTGGCTTCATTCATCCCTAACCTTGAAAGAATCTCTCTTGTATACTTTGATTGATTTATGAAAATTCCTTCACTAGTTTGCTTAATTTTAAGCCCAAGAAAGAAGTTTAGTTCTCCCATCATGCTCATCTCAAATTCTCCTTGCATAATAAGTGAGAAATCCTTGCACAACGATTCATTAATAGCACCAACTATAATATTATCAACATACATTTGAACAAGTAAAGAATCACCAAATTTATTATTCTTAATAAAAAGAGTAGTGTCAACATTTCCTCTTGAAAAACCTTTATTAATATGGAAACCACTTAATTTTTCATAGCTCTAGGAGCTTGTTTTAGACCATAAAGAGCTTTTGTAAGTTTGAAAACATGATTTGGAAATTGTTCATGCAAAAAACCTGGAGGTTCTTCTACATAAACTTCCTCTTCAATAAATCCATTTAAAAAGGCACTTTTGACATCCATTTGATAGAGTTTAAAACCTTTAAAGCATGCAAATGCTAACAACATACGAATAGATTCTAATCTAGCAATGGGAGCAAAAGTCTTATCATAATCCATGACTTTTTCTTGATTGAATCCTTGAGCAACCAATCTAGCATTGTTTCTAATGACCTTCCCATCCTTAGGTGTATTTATCAAATGCCATACTTGACTTCTTTCAAATTGGTTTAATTCATCTTGCATTGCCATAATCGAAAAGGCATCATTAAGAGCTCATTAATAGTCTTTGGCTTAACATTAGAAAGTAAAGCAAGATTATCAATAAAATTTCTTCTTGTTTTTACCCCTTGTGATAGAGATCCAATGATCAAGTCTTTAGGATAATGAGTGGAGAATTTCCAATCATTTGGGAGATCATTTTGATTGAGAATGGATGCCACTTCTTTTTCATCCTTTTCACTATTTCTGTGCTCATGATTTTCCTCCCCTTTTTCTTGCTCTTCATATTGTGGGAAATCATTCTCTTGCTTTGATCAAGTCAATATCTTCATTTGATCCTACATCATCATCAAAATCCTTTCTCAAGGTACAAATGTTAGATTCATCAAAAGTCACATTAATAGATTCGTCAACAACTAAGGTCCTTTTATTCTAAACACGATAAGCCTTTTGTTTGAAGAGGACCCCAAAAATATTCCATCATCTGATTTGCTATCAAATTTAGCAAGATGTTCTTTGGTATTGAGAATGAAGCACTTACATCCAAAAACTTTGAAATAGGATATATTAGGTGAATATCCAAAGAGAAGTTCATAAGGAGTTTTCTTAACAAGAGGTCTAAGCAAAACACGATTCATAATATGACGAGCAGTATTAATAGCTTCCGCGTAAAAATATTTTGGCAAGGAGTTTTCACAAAGTATGGTGAGTGCCATTTCTTCTTTCTACAACCTCTTTTTGTTAAGGAGTTATAGGTGCTGAAAAGTTATGTGAAATATCATGTTCGTCACAAAGAGATGCAAAGTTTTCATTGAGAAATTCTCTACCATTATCACTCCTAATTGAAATTAATTTATAATCATTAAGATTTTGAATTTTCTTGAAAAGGATAACAAAGACTTCGAAAGCTTCATCCTTTTGTGAAAAATCACCTAAGTAAAGCAAGTATAATCATCAATAAGCACATAGGCATATTTCTTTCCACCAAGACTAGTGGACTTCATAGGACCAAATAAATCCATGTGAACAAGTTCAAGACGTTTCAAAGTGGAGATATCTTTTTTTGATTTGAATGAAGTTTTTGTTTGTTTACCAAATTAACATGCATCACAAATTTTATTTTTTTGAAAAATGATTTTTGGAAGTCCTCTAACAAGATCATGCTTATTCGAATCATTTAATAAATCTATACCAACATGACCAAGTCTACGGTGTCATAAATAACAATCATCATCATTAATAGCTAGACACTTCATGTCATAAGAGATAAGATCATCAAAACAAAAAGTATAAACATTTCCTTGTCTATTACCATGACGTACTTCTTTTCCAAGAGATTGATCTATGATAGAACATGAGTCCTTTTTTAAAGTAACAAGCAAACCATTGTCACATAATTGGCTAATGCTCAACAAGTTATACTTGAGATTATCAACTAACCACACATTTTTTTTTATAATAGATAGGGAAGCCTTACCAACATTACCAACTCCAAGTACCTTACCCTTTTTGCTATCCCCAAAGTTCACAAGCCCACAGCCCTTAGGAGTGAAATTAACAAGCAAGGAAGCATTTCCGGTCATGTGTCTTGAACATCCACTATCAAGGAATCATTTTGTGTCTTTGATTTTAACTCCTCGTTTTGATTGCAAATGTGCCTACATCTAATTTGAATAAGAAACTTTAGGTACCC
Source organism: Echites panduratus (assembly GCA_035221335.1). NCBI lineage: Eukaryota > Viridiplantae > Streptophyta > Magnoliopsida > Gentianales > Apocynaceae > Echites > Echites panduratus. Next base: position 6,190,384 of record JAWZTD010000082.1, read on the forward strand.
AAATCTTTTTGGGTCCTTGAGGGTTAGTGATCATGTATTCTTTGATCTTCCAAATGGATTTCATTCTGGATTCAATTTTTTTCTTAGCATGACATTTTTTAACATGTCCATCTCTATTACAATATGAGCAGCATATATTTGGCACATTTGTAGAGAATCTCCTAATAAAGTGAGTCTTGGTGTGTGAGAACTTGTATGCAAGAGAATATCCCAAACCATTTCTATCACCATAACTATTTTGAATACCAAGCAACTTATCCAAATTATCCTTTCCAAATGTGAACTTGGACAAACAAACATTTAAATCATTCACTTTTGTTTTTCAATAGTTCACGCTCAACAAGTAAAGTGTCAAGAATATCAACTTTAATTTCCAATTCACTATTCTTAGCAACAAGAGAGTCAATGGAATTAGTAAGTTGTTTTTTGTTTACTTCTAGGTCATGCAATGTAACTAACAACTTTTTGTTTTCCTCTTGAAAGTGATTATTATCTTCAATTAAGTTCTCAACTTTCTTTCTTAAGCTTACATTTCTTTTGTTCAATTTTTTTACTTCATCATGCAACTCATTTAGGACATCATAATAATCATTTTCATCACTATCATATTCAAGTTTAGGAGTAGAGTCTTTTAACTCATCACCAAAGGCCATGAAGCAAATGTTGGCTCTCTCTTGTTGAACTTCACTTCCTTCATCTTCACTTTCATTTTGATCCCAAGTTGTAGTAAAGGCTCTTCCTTTCTTCACAACTTGTTGCTTCTTTTTGTTAGGATAAGGGCAGTCCGCAATAAGATGTTCAGTATGGTTGCAATTATAGCAATGTTTAGCTTGTGCATTGTTGCTTTGCATGCCATCTTTAGCTTTTTGAAAATTTTTCTTGAAGCCCTTCTTGAAGAAGCAATATACACACTCTTGAATTTCCTTACAAACATGGCTAGCTCATCTTCATTCATTTCATCCTTTTCATCACTTGAAGAAACATCTTTTTCACACATAGACTTGAGTGCCAAGGTCTTCTTTCCTTTATCTTCTTCCTCCAAATCAGCCTTTCTTTTGAGTTTCATGAGTGAGTGAGAAGGCAACCTATGAGTTCCTTGATTTGAATAAGATTTAGATCCTTTGATTCTTCAATTGCAATGACTTTTGCTTCCCATGCCTTTGATAAAGAATCAAGAATCTTTCTGTTTGTTCACCCATGGAATATTTCTTTCCATGGGATTTCAATCCATTTGTAATATTTGTGAATCTAGTGAACATTTCGGTGATAGAATCATTTTGCTTCATTTTGAATAGCTCATAGTCTCTAACACAAAAAGGCTACCTTTGATTCCTTCACTTGATTTGTCCCCTCATGAGTCACCTCAAGTAACTTCCACATTTGATTTGCAGTTTCACAACCATTCACCCTATTGTATTCCTTTGCATCAAGAGAGCATGATAGAATATTCATGGCTTGATAATTGAGATTCACTTTCTTTTCATCTTCAACATCAAATTCTTCTTCCTAACTAGGCACAAGATCACCGTTTTCAATTTTTGTATAAACAATGGGACCATTTGAAATAATATTACATAATTTATGATTCATAGGGACAACATAGATACGAATAAGATTTTTCCAACAACCATAATTCGTTCCATCAAATAAAGGAGGTCTATGGGTAGATTAAACTTCGCCATAAGGCAAATTGTTTAAGGAAGCCATAGAATCTTTCCCTTCAAGGAGTGTAATCCAAAAAAAAAAAAAAAATGAAGCCTACCTCTGATTTCAATTGAAAAACCTAAGAGGGGGTGAATTAGGTTTTTATAAACTTTTTCAAATCAAATATTAAAAAACTTTTTGTAAATTTGAAAACTATTTTGGTTTGGACAATTTATCAAACACTTGAAATGCAGTAAATGATATACAATGAAATTCAACAAGATAGGCAATGAAAGCTATAATCAAGTAAGAGACACAATATTTACAGTGGTTCAACTCACCCTTGTTAATCTAGTGAAGTACTTAAGGTTATCTACCTTAGGATTTCACCCAAATCCACTAATATCAATCAACAATACAACCAAAGGTTACAAACCCAAGTTTTACAAATAATCACAAATTAGGTTAATTAATGGCTGAACCACTAATATGGCCACTGAACTTGTCCATTTTTTTTCACTTAAACCATCAAACTTTAAATTTGTTCAATTTAACCATCAAACTTCGCGGGATTCGACAATTAAACCATTACACGGTGGTTTTCCCCAATCTGAGATGCAAGTGTATTCACTCTCCGATGGTCTTGACATGTGGCAAGGCAGGTCAGCAACAATTTCCACGTCATGTAAGTATCACATATCCTTGTCATCATATTTGATATAAAAAATTGTTGAAAAAAGTGATAAAAATAAAATTTGAACATTAGGTTAATGTTCTTTCATTTTCTTCTTCTTCTCTCTTCTCCACACCGGCAACTCAGTGAAGGCCGTCTGTACAACATTTGAGTTGGAGCCCTTCTTATTCAAGTCAGATTTGTCTGTAAGTGAGTTTTCTGGGCAATTTCTTCTCTCTTCGTTCTTCATTCGTCTTACTTCATTCGTTTGTCTGTGTGGTGGTGGCTTGTCGGTGTTGATTGGAAGTCACCGACAAGTAACAGTGCTCAGATTAACTTCATTGAGTGAAATGGCTTGCAATTCGTCTACTTCAAGCAGAACCCAACCTGAGATTCGATTTAGAGAGGCCCCTAAATGCTTCTGTGGAGTGACGTCAATCTTGCGGGTTTCAAAGACCGAACAAAATCCAAGGAGGCTATTCTACGGGTGTCCAAATTATAAGGTGATTTGTGTTTATTTTCTCAATTTCTTGTTAGTAAAGTTCTGTTAATTATGTTTGAAAAGGAGGCTGTTGAATATGATAGCACACCGCATCATAATAAAAGGAATAATATTTACTGTTCAAATTCTGATTCATATAATGTAACTAAATTTAAAGGGACAAGCTTTTGTAATCTGAACAATGGCCTGCAATTACTGATGTAGATGCTAAATCCAAAGTCTAATTATATTTCAAATTTACCAATATAAATTTGAAAGTCACCTCTGTGAGAGTAACATCTGTGAAGAATAGTTTTAGCTGCACATAAAGCATCACCTCTGTCACTCTTGAAAGTGGCTTGACATGTTATAGATGTCTAAGAATTTGAATTTGGAGAAAGAAGAAGAAATGGCTGGGAATATCTTGCCTATTTCTTGGTTCAGTACTTGTAGTTATGCATTTGTTCCTTTGTCCTGCTTAGGAAATGCAATTTTTCTTAGCCAAGTTATTATAATCTAGAAAATGAGAAACATTTTTTCCTCTTTGCTTGTTGTTTTCTTGAATGTCCTTCAAGCCTACTCTTGTCATTTCTTTACTTTTTCCATCACTGATCAGACAAGTAAAAAGTCCTTCAAAAACCTTTGTTGGGATTAGTCTACTTTTCTTGTTCTATGGAGGGCCAATCTATGAGTTTTGTTTCTTGAGATTTTCACTTTGTTTCTTAAATAAACTAAAAGTAATGTCTAAACATCTATTATTCATATTCATATTCAATTGACAATAGTCATGTGTATAGTGTAATATCTGAATATGTATATTTTGGAATTTATCAAAAAGAAAAGAAATGATCTGTTAGGAGCAGAAAATTAGTGGAGGAATAATTAGTGAGGTATAAGGAGACTTGGTAAACCTTCCTGCTGCTGCAAAAGGTTTCTTCATGAAATTAATTATCTATTTTCCTGTAAATTATTTGCCCTTGAAAATAAAGTGGGATTAAGCTGAAATAATAAAGATCACTACATGAAAAGATGAAAATCCTGCAGAGATTCCTAGTAATTCTCATTGCCTACTGTTTTATCAATTATCTTTCGCTTTTTGTCGGACTTCATGTATTCCTAGTAATTCTCATTGTTCAATGTTTCTAGTTCTGTATTAAAGAGAACATGACATACCTTGAAAAGCAATCTATTTATATCATTCTCATATGATACTATTCTAAAGTTGTTATGCTTGTTATTTTGAAGGATGGAAAGAAATGCAAATTTTTTGCTTGGGTAGATAAAG
>JAWZTD010000082.1:6194566-6378000 GCA_035221335.1 Echites panduratus
TTCTCCAGCTAATGACGTTGCAGCTTTCTTGCTAATGAATCCTTGATTTGATTGCTCTATTTGTTGATTGAAGCTTTGCCTTCGTTTATGTTCGGTGAGGAAGAAGAAAGCTGAAAAATGAGGAAGAAGAAGCTGAATAACGTTATTGCAGATTTCATTTAGACGGTTTTTTTTTTCTTTTATCTGATGTTTTTTTTTTTCAAACTCATCAACTTTTTTTTTTTTTTTTAATTTAGCCACATAGATTTTTAATTGCATACATGGCACCACGTAAGCACAATTTTTGCAATTTGGGTGCTCTGTCATTCTAAAAGTTACATAAATAATTTCATTAAGAGGCGCGTGTTTTCCATTTTTGATCGGACCACCGGGTAATGGTTTAAGTGTTCAATCCCGAAAAGTTTAGTGGTTAAATTGATAAGTTTTTAAGTTAGATGGTTAAACTGAAAAAAAGTTACAAGTTCAATGGCCACATTAGTAGTTATGCCGTTAATTAATCTCTTCCAAGGATTTTATGTCACAAAGACAACCTAGACAATAAAAAACACAACAAATCAAACTAAAAAGATTTGAAATGAGTACAAAGAACACTTCAATTTTGGAGTGAGATGAATACAAGATGAGAACTAGAAATCCTTTTTTGATGATTCTTGAAAAATGAATTTAGTCTTGAAGATTTGTAAGATTTTTGGTGTTGAATGTTTTTCGGATATTTTGGTGCAGAGAGTTAGGTTTTTTAGGTGATGGAAAGTGGCTTAAATGAGATGGAGAAGAGGAAGAAGCAAGAATCAAATTTTTGACCATTTAAAACTAATTCTAGAAAGTTTGGATCCTGATTTCGACAGACTGGATCGTCTAGACAAGCAAAAATCCAGTTTGAAGTTTTTCCAGTAGTGGTTTGGATCCTTATTAAGGCAGATTGGATCGTTCAAACAAGGTGAATCAAGGTCCAAAGTTTTTCCAATAGCATTTTGGATGCAGATTGATGGTCAAGGTCCAAAATGCACAGTTGACCAAAACCATTTGTGTTCCTTTTATTTTTTTTAAGATATAATTAATTAAGACCAATCAAAAAACTCTTGACAAAATAATTTTGAAACATTATTTTATGAGAAAATATATTTTGTAAGTTTTAAAGAATATTTTTGAAAAAATATATTTAATGCAAGAATCATCATTACAAAGATTTGGTACAAAATTTGAACTAAATAACATAAACCAACCTTTCTAAATTATTTCTTCAACCTTGAAGCCTTCAATCTTGTAAAGTCTTGAACTCTTGCGCAACTTTACACTTGTAAATATAATCTTTTCACTATTAATATTTAATTTGTTATTATCAAAATAAAGTTAACTAAAAGTCTATTAGGGCTTTCACTTCTTTTATTTGCGATGGTGATTTATTGTCCAACAAAGGCTGGATCATGCTGGGGTTGGCCTCAACTCCTTTTCAGGATACCATGTAACTTATTTTTTGGGGAATAGCTTTAGCCTGGTGCTTGATTTGGCTTCGTTAGATTTAGAATGCCCAAACTTTCGACTTGTTATAGGATTATTGTTCTAGGTGAGTTCAAAGGGTGAAGTTCGGCTTTGTCTTGTTGGGATGGCTGTTTTTTGAACTTAGTCCCTTTAGAATATCTGGCCAAGCATTAGGAGGCCTCTTGTTGAATGACTTATTATTGGAATCCTAGGGCTGGACAGCATGGTCGAGCACAAGAACAACTTACTTAGAAATAGCTTCATTGTAGTTGTCCCTGGGTTTAGAACTTCTTTTTATATGATTTAAATGTTAAGCTTGATGAGCAGTAGTTGAGAAATTTTTAAATTTTTGCCTTTTATGACTTCAATTGTCATTAGAAGTTTTTGCCAATGCTTCAACTTCCTCTTGCCGAGTTGTCTTTTTGGATGAAGTGGATGATTCGATTCTAATCAATTTACATATCCTGTGATCAACTTCAGAGAGGATTTGCATAAATCTTCTCGTGGTGTCTTCTTGGTTTCAGCCCATTACAGAACTCTTGCACATAAATTGGTTTCAAGCAATCTACCACTTGTTGGGCTTCCGTATTAAATCTGTTCTAATAATCATTCAAATTTTCCTCTCTTTGTTGCCCAACGTTCAAGAGATGTGATTGGTACTTGAGTTGGACCATGTTTCTAGCATACTAATTTTTGAATAATTTAGAAATTTTGGAGAAAGAGTCAATGGAATTGGCTAGTAGGTTTGAGTACCAATCCAAGGCTTTACCAACTAATGTTGTTGAAAAAGCTATACACAATAAAATATCGTTTGGATCATAAACAGTCATAATAGAGTTGTACCTGTTCAAGTGTTGCCATGGATCAGTGGAGCCATTAAACTTATCTAGTGATGGCAATCCATCTGAAGGCTCCAGCAGATCATAGTCATACTTAAAGAGTTTTGACATGATTTTCTCCTATAAACAATTCACCTTATTAATCAAAGCTAGCGTATGTGTACTGATCAGGTGACCGGTAGATTTTCCTGCTTCATGTCCATCTATCCGACGGTTCGGTGAATAGGTTAACTTAATTTAGGCATCAGGGGAGGTTCATGTCGATCCGTTTCCTTCCTCATTTGGCAAATTCTCTTAGATTGTACTTCATCAAGATCCTTAGATTTTGAAGTCTTGCTATTGCTCGTAGAACCGGTTTCCTCCTCAACTATTGTGTTAATAATCTTTTATGTTTGAAGGAACTTTTGGAATGCCTCACGGTGTTCGACAGCCAGACTCATCTTCTCCATGTCTGTGGGCACCTTTTTCGACCGTCTGTGGTTTTCCGTGAGCATAAGTTGATTGTAAGTGCTATCTCCCATCGACAAGAGATTATAGTGGGACCTTTCAGTCCGTCCCGGTTTGCTCAAGTTTATCGGCCTACAGGGGTCTTTAAAGTTTGGATATAGGGATGTACCAACAGCTTTTGGATCGGCCTTTTTGTCCTGTGGCTAATGATTCTTATCCCTTGGGTCTTCGATATCTTTGGGGTCCTTTGGATCTTGTGAGATGATTTTTCGTGGATCATTTGTTGTTGCTACTGGTTTAGAAGATGTTTTACATTTGATTTGGTCTTTATAGTGTATTAGTGTGATAAGCCTTTAGACTATGGTAGGGCCCAATAGATAGGGGCATTATGATTGGGTAGGTGAATCAGGCTGGATCTCCATTAGGACGGAATCTATAAGGCAAACACAATCAGAAGAAATTAGGATTTATCCTCCAATGTTTAAGTCAAAATATATGAAAAGGGAGTGGGTATTGTTTAAAGGCTAAAAATGGCATATCTTGAAGAGAGTGATTTGGACATATTTATAGGATCGATTCCACTAGCCTTTACAGTAGTGCTTTTTCCAATGTGAGACATTCCTTTAGGGAACTACATCGGTTGCCAGGCATTTATTGCATGATGAATAACCAATTTCAGTGGCCATTGATTCCTAATTCATCAGGTTGTAATATTTAACGTTATATGTAATTACAAAGTGCTGCAATTGTAATCGTATTCGTACATAGATCTTGTATTTATATTACATATGATAGTAATATGTATTGTATTAAAGTGGGTGTATGGGTTGTATATTTATAATAATATGCTATATCAATATCAAAGCAATACTTTTGAGCTTATTCGATTTTCTTTATTTCTAAATAAATTCATTGATTCAATTTGGTTTCCCTTTATAATTTTGACAATCTTTGTTGCTCTGAATCCTTCATTTCAGCTTCCTAAGTGAATTTGGTTACTGGTTTGTGATGGAAACACATGAAGTCTTTACTAACCAGTATTACCAGCATCCACATCAACATAGGTTCTAGCTGAACTAAAGCACAACAGTTTGAATTATCACACTTGGTCCAAATCGATGATGATCTTTTTGATTGCTAAGAAGAAATTAGGTTTTGTGGATGGTTCTATAACAACCCCTCGGAATGGAGATGATAAAAGAGACATGTGGATTCAAATGGATACAACGATAATTGGATGGATTTTGAGCCCTGTGAATTCTTCAATTGCACAGAGTGTCATGTTTTTGAAGACCTCAATGGAAATTTTGAAGAATTAGTTTCAAATTATGGATTTATCTTTTATATGATATCATAGTGATTGAAGTGTTGAAAATAATGATCATATAATTTAAATTTAAATTTTACCAACACCCTATTATCCTCTTTGCATATCTTAGAATAAAAAAAAAAAAAACACCCCATTAGTCACGGTAAAAGTGGAAAAGTTTATATGGTAGAAAAGTAGGTTTGCTTGAAAGTTGGAACTTAGGCAACCTAAAACAAGATATTGACCGTTGCACTAATTTTTAGCACATTTCGGCATGTCTGAACCAAATCTCATCCATTCATTTATCAGCTCACCGTCAACTTATTACTAGTAGTACACATTTAATTTTGTTCTTTGTAGGGAAGATATGATTAAATAATAGTTGAGAAAAGTCCAGCCAATTTCAAAGAAATCCAAATAGCAAGTTAGATACGAAAGGGAGTCATATATAACACTTGGATTCTTCAACCTCACAAAGTTATCATTTAGGCCCTTCAAAAGTCTAATGATATGGTCTAATTCAGTCTGTTCCCTCATCCCTTTTAACAATCCACAAGAGCATTGAGGCTCACGACTACAAGTCTCTATATGCCTCACGATTATTCATTTCTTCCCATAGAATTCCGAGAAGTATTAATTTGGAGACTTGAAAGTTGTTTGCTTATTTAGTTGGAAGAAAAGAAACAAGGAGTACTTATATTGACTTTAAGTATAAATTTAGATATCAAATGACTATTCTCCAAAAATAAAAATATATTTAGTTCAAAATTATCAACATTTAATTCTATACAAAGAAGGAGAGAGTAAAGAATTTATAAATGACATTGATAAAAATAAATTTATTTTGCATCTTTTAATACTATATAATTTTTGTTACTTTATACTAATAAAAATTTTATATATGTCTCTTAATTTTTTAAAAATATATTTTATAAATAAAATCCTAAAAGATAAATAGAATCTGGATTAAATATTCTAAGAACAAATTTCTTTTATTTTATTTTTTTTGGTGAAATGGGGTAGTGGAAGATAATTTAGAAGGTGAAATGCATTTCTAAGAATTAACAAGTAAAATCTAGTATCAGGAATTCATTGGAAGCGAAACAAATATTTTTGTTTGTGTAACAGAGTCATCATTTATAAGTGACTAATCATTATTTTGCAAAAAAATTAATGTAATATATATATTTTCTTAAAATGTTCTTATTTATGATTCTAATCAAACTAATAATATTAACTAAAAAAGTGAAAGATGGGGGATAATAATGTAAAATATCAGTAAAATACTCAATAAACTAACAATAATAATTTATAATTAGTGACAAAGAAAGGTATCTCAAATGAATTATAAATAGTACCCATTGGCTAATAGTCCAGTTGGATATGTAGTTATTATCCCTCAGGGAATGTAGGGTGTTGAATTTGACTAATTATAAATAGTGATTAAATTTAAACAAGCACAAAATTTGAAAAATACAATATTAAAAAAAAAAAAGATACAATTAGGGGTGACAACGGGCCGAATCGGGCAAGGTTCGTGCTAGGCCTATTCAAAACAATGCGGCTGGGGGCTAGGCGGGTTGGGGACCAAATGAATAGGTCTATCGGCCCTGAGGCGGGTTGGGCCTTGGTGGGCTAAGCCTAGCCCGCGAATTTTTTTTTTACAAATCATAAATCAGCCTACAATTTATTTTTTAATTATGTCAAATCTCTTTAAAACTTCCTTATTCCTTCTTTAAGACCTTTTCAACATTTAAGTGAAATTACTTTAGAAATTTTCAAAATGCTAAATTAAAAGTAAAGTTTAATTAAGTAAAAAACTTTTTATAAGTTAGAATTTTAAAAATTTTAGAACTTAAAGATTTATATATTTATAAGTTTAAAATTTTATTAGAAGTAGTTAGAAATTAACAATTACAAATTTTCAAATTACAATTATTAGGAAATTAGTTCTATTATATTGTTTTTCATCAAAATCAAAGTTAATTGGGTGATAGGATTAACCAAATCTATCCATTTTTAAATTAGATGGTTAGTAAAATTAAATAATGTGACAAATAATACCAATAAAAAAAGAAAAAAATTTTAAAAATAGTTATTTGGCGGTTCAGGCTGGTAGGAATGGTTCAGGGGCGGGTTCATGCGGGCCGGTTCACGGGTTTAGGTGGGTTGCGGGTCGGATTGGACCAATAAAAAATGGAACGGCACAAGATAGGATGGATTGATGGTATGAGTTGGGCCATGATTACTGTTTATTCGAATCGAATAGGACTAAACGAGTTGATGACTGACCCGACCCACTTGTCACTCATATACAAATACTAGCATTAAATAATCATTGTCAATGGTCAATACTATGACTATTGCCATGCGTGACAAGATAAGTCTTGCTTGGCAAACCCTCAGGACATGGATCCTATATTTATTGACTCTTTAATTAATTAATTCATCCATCAATCTCACCTGATATCATGAGGCTATCCCCTTTTTTTTCCTCCCATAATAATTATGTAACTGGGCCTTGAATTAATGTTGCCTCTACAAATCATTTTCACTTTAATAATTATTAAAGTGATTTCAATTAGAATTTTTAAGTAATTAACAAAATATATACTACTATTTTAAATTTCAAGTTCACATATAAAATATATGGAAACAATTTATATAAACAAAATTGGACGGCCTTTTAAATATTATGCCATCTTATAAATATTCAAAATTTCATTAAAAAATTGACATTATAATGTTAAAAAAGATTTTACTCTACTTTCTCTATTTATAAATTATTTATAATGAATTTCTTAATATTAACATAATTTTTTTGTTTTCAAAATATTCCTATAAAAAAGAATATTAAAAAAGAAAAAATATTTAAGTGATTAAATAATATTAAAAAAAAGAAATTATCCATTAAAATATAATAATAATTTATAATTAGAGACGAGAAATATTAAATAACATCTCTTGTCTTTAAAAGGCATGTAAATAAAAATGGATATTAAAACAGAAAAAACAGAAAAACAAAAGCAAGATTGGGCAAAAAATGGAGAGATTAGAAGTTACTTGTCAAGCCCAACTCAACTGTCGGCATAAAGAGGGAGAGAGGCTCCACTCTTGACAACGTTTATTTGGCAGTTGGCTGGCACTTTCGGACACTGGACAGAGCCGCGGCTTTGGTCTCTGTGGCCGCCCGTTTCTTTGATTACAACGAAAGACTACTTCTAATTACGACTTCAACCAAGAACTCTAATCGCCATTAAACCTCCAAATCTAATCATCCCCAAGCTCAGCGACCATCACACTTCCATCCCTTTTCATTTTTCCACTGAAAAGTCACTATTTGTTCTGCAACTATCGCCTCTGACCAATTATGGCATTTGTGGTGGGCTTAGTGATCGGAGTGATTGTTGGTTTGGCTTTGATCGTGGGGTTTGTGCGCTCCGAGAATGCACGATCCAAACAACGTTCTGAACTCGTGAGTTGTCTGCATTCTCTTAGTACTCGAACTTTGTCAAGTTTCTGGTTTGGATTGTTTTGCAGTTAACTTTTCTTGAAATTAAACTGTGTCAAGTTTCTGGTTTGGATTGTTTTGAAGTTAACTTTTCTTGAAATTTATCTGTAAGGCTGCTACAATTGCGTCGTTTGCGAGAATGACAGTACAGGATTCAAGAAAGTTACTGCCGCCGGAGCATTATCCGTCCTGGGTCGTCTTCTCACAACAACAGAAGGTGGGTTCCTTTCCTTATTTTCTGTGGGAAAAATGAGTTCTTAATTTGGTGAATTTTTTTGTTGTAAGATTTCTCTGTAATCTATGGGGAGATTGATTTGGATAATTTATTTTGTTCAGTTGACTTGGTTGAATCTTCAGCTGGAAAAGATCTGGCCGTTCGTCAACGAGGTCAAATTCCATGAATATGAAGCAATTTTGTTTTTGATTCAGAGGAGAAAAAAAATAATAGTTGCGTTGTTTGCCTTCATGCTTGAATTGCTTTGACATCAATAATTCTAAGGTTGCAGGCAGCATCAGACCTCATAAGAGCTAATGTGGAGCCAATCCTGGAGCAATATAGGCCTTCCCTATTGGCTTCATTAACCTTCTCCAAGTTTACACTTGGGACTGTTGCTCCTCAATTTACAGGTTAACTATTTGGCTGCTGATTCAATTTTGGATGTTTAGGCTACTAGATATTTGGTTCTTTGGATGGGTGTAAATGTGCTGCACTAGTTTTTACAGTTTAATAGCATTGTTATAAAACGGGAGATAAAAAATACTGAATCTTGATCCATATAGTCCATTAGGTCTATTTTTATTAATCTATTCTTAAAGGTGATTAAAGATAGACGTAATTGTCTATCTAGGCTGAAGAAATGATATTCAAACGACACATGTTAAGCAGTGAAAAGGAAAAAAAAAAAAAAAAATAGAGACAATTTTCTGGCTCCAATTGCCATCATGAATTGAACAAGATTATACATTATATAGCCACGTGAGTCCGTATGAGTTCTGTGTTTCTTGTGGAGCAGATATTCTCTGGGTAGATCAAGCAGCTTTTTTCATGATTAAGAATTAACTGAAACCTTTTAGGTATTAAAATGATCCTATTTTAGACTGTAGCTTTTTCATGATTAAGAAGCAACTGAAAATTTCTAGGTGGTAAAAGGATCGTATTTTAGGCTGTATCTTGTTGTCTAGTAAAAGGGAGTATTCTTGGGGAGTACACCGATGTGATATTCTGTTTAAGAGTTTAAACTTTGGTATTCAGGAGTTGAAATCATCGAGGATGGAAGTGAAGGTATAACCTTGGAGTTAGAGATGCAGTGGGATGGAAATCCAAGTATAATACTTGATATTAAGACCTATCTTGGAGTGGCATTACCTGTGCAGGTGATTTCATTCATAATCTCTCATGTTTACAGATGGATTTTTGTTATTGGATTGGTTGCACAGCACTTGGCTGGAAGTATTCTTATGCTTGCTTCTCTTGTAACAATTCTTAGGATGAATTTCAAGTTCATTAACAATTTCAAGTTTTTCATGCAGTTCTTGATAAAGAATATAGCCATAATCTTCATTAATTTTGCTTGACAATTATTTGCAATATGAGTCACTATACTAAAGTGTTGATCACCTATTTTGTGTTTCAGACCGTCTAAGAAATATGTCCATTTTACTTTACTATTATCATCACTCATTTTTTTTCCTGTGTAGGTGAAAAATATAGGGTTCACAGGGGTGTTCAGGTTGATCTTCCGGCCACTAGTTGATGAGATTCCTTGCTTTGGGGCTGTGTGCTATTCCCTAAGGAAAAAGGTGCAGTCTATCATAAACTAGAGATCCGTTCTTTTGATTTTTGGAGCAAACTTGCTTGGGACGCTCAAACACAATATGTCTTTGTACTTTGGTTATACATGTGCTCATGCATATGAAAATTTTTTAACAAAGAACTTACCATTTTCCACTTTCGGGTATCCCACTATGTCAAAATACTGAGGACTTGATCTTCTTAAGAATGCGGTAAAGTTGCGAAGACTATGTTAATAAAGAGTCTGAAAGAGAGAAGGGATGCATAATCTTGATCCAAAATAAGCATAGAGAATGGTGTTGTAGGCTTACAATCATTTCGTGCCAAATCACACAGCCTATCCTTGTTACAAACCAAGATATATTAATATCTTTTTAAGAGGTTGCATTTCAGGATTTTCTTTAACATGTGAAATTTTGGAAGGTATCAAGTCATGTGGATCTGTCATACATTGAAAAATATATCATTGTTTCCCCAACTATTTTTCTGTAATTTGCAGAAAAAGCTGGATTTTACTCTTAAAGTAATTGGTGGAGATGTATCATCAATACCTGGTCTTTCTGATGCCATTGAGGTGCAGTCAAAGTTTCTCTAAGTCTTTTTAATATACGTTGCTCTCTCACAGCTTACTTATGTGACCTCTATGTTATGGTATTACATATGTTTTTGCAGCATTAAGACCTTGCTGGCCTTTGTTATCAATGTTTTGGTCTATTGCTGTTTTATGTTATTCTGCCTAAACGTCTAAAGCCTCAAAGGTTGCAATTAACTCTATGAGTTTTCTGTTTTAATAGTAGTGACATTAGTTGAAATTTGGTTAACCAAGAAACTCCTTGTGATTTGACATACCAGTTTGAGTTGAAGAAACGAATCATTGATTAGCATGTCACAGTAAGGATCTTGGTAATGCATATGCTATCATATCCTTGTTGTGTGTTTTCAGCCCTGGACTTGAATGGCTACATTCGGACAGCTTCAAGTTTGCATTTTTTTAAAACTGGATCTTGATTGATTATTTTTGGTAGGCATTTTAAAAGTTTTTTAATTGTTCAGAATTCAGTTGGATAAGTTTTGAGTGACTCTTTTAAAAAAAAACTAGGAGAGAGTTTTTCATATCCTTACTATTCCAGATGAAATTACAAAAATACCCTTGAAAGCTATGACATTATTGTCTAACTCATTGAACCCTAATTTTTTATCATCCTCTAACACTGCCACCCTTTGCTTGTCACCACCATTTTCGAACTTCAAATTAAGTTGCAGTCATATTCTGCTCTCAAGTTGCAGTCATATTCCAAAATTCTCTCCATATCATTGAAGCTGCACCATATTGATTGTTCTAACTCTAGTCTCTGACTCCCTGAATATTTTAGAAAAGATGAGAAACTATCTTCAAAACTTACAGAGATGGGGAGTGAAGCCAAAATTCTCAATTTAAGAACATAAACTTCATCCAATGAATTTGATTCAACAAGACTAACAATCTAAGCAATACCCATCTCATTAGCACCACTACTATTTCATATAATAACGCAGTTGCCAACTGCGGCGGCGGCCGCAGCAGCTCAACCATAAGCAATGGCGAAGAAAAGAGGAAAGCAATAGGGGAGAGACTGATGATGGCAGTTTAACTGTAAGCGAAAAGAATGGCTTCTCTTCAATAGAAGAAGAAAGGAAGCTCTGTATGCTTCTTTGTAAGAAAGGCATAATGGAAATTATTGTTACTAGGTTTCAATGGGTGAACCATTTAAAATTATAAAACTGAAACATCTATCCCCAATTTTCTATTTTTCTAGGAAATTTCGTTTATTTTTAGAACTTAAAATCCCATCAAAATGGTACCAAATACCAATACCTCTAGACTCACTCATCAGTGTCTCTTCCCAGAGAATCAAATGAAGAAAATGATTAACTCAGAAGAAGTGGAAGATTTATGTGATATTCTATCCGAATTCTTTTGTAAGAGTACTATTATGTAACAATCATTTGGCACTGAACTTGCAAGAACTAGACCCCTGTGGAAATCAACATTGATACTTAATAGGTGTGCATTCATTTCATCAGGGCACCATAAGGGATGCTGTTGAAGATTCTATCACATGGCCAGTAAGAAAAATCATTCCCATTTTGCCTGGGGATTACAGGTATTATTCAAAGATGCAACCTATGCCTTTTTGCATTTATATTTTCTTTGTATATATTGCAGTCTGCACATACATAGTAGTAATTTTGGCTATTTTTCTGAAGCAAAGTGGAGCCAACCACTTAAGAAATTTTAGTTCCTTGAAAATCCTGCAAACAGATTGAAAGAGAGCACATGCCAACACTACCCCCCATCAGTCAAAAGCCTATTACCTTATTTATAAAGCTATCAAATCAAAAATTGCGGTAGAATGAAGTGATATTCATAGAATAGTATTAACATAATGTGAGAGGGTGGAATGGCATTTGAAGAGTATATAATCTTTGATAGAAATTGAAACACACGAATTTAGGCAAGGATGAATTTCCGAAATCAAAATGAAGATTTTCAGTTATCTTTCTGCCTGAATCTTAGGCCTGAATTAACTGCAACGTTTTATAGCCGTTTCATTTTTGGTTAGAGGTTTAAGACCTAATGAACAATGCCATAAAGGAAATTGCCACAGGCCATATTAATTTGTTAATAGCGTACCTATCAAGGTCACAAGGGGAATCTATTTGTTTATTCTCTTTTCTACAGATGGACTGACTGGCTTTACAGAAATAGTTCAGATTTATGCTTAATGCAAGTGATGAGTTTACTTAGGGATTGATACAACTAGAAATGGTGGTAATGTTTTCCATCTAGGAAAAGAAGCAAAATTACGGGTAGCTTTGTATATATATGTTCATCTTGTGCTCTTGTTTTTAATAACCTCATCTCATATTTTCCATTTTCACTTTCATTTAGTGATCTGGAATTGAAGCCTGTTGGTGTGCTGGAGGTGAAACTTGTGCAAGCGAAGGAGTTGACTAATAAGGATATCATTGGGAAATCTGATCCTTTTGCTGTACTATATATACGGCCACTGCGCAATAGAATGAAAAAGAGTAGAACTATAGTAAGTTTCTAATTCGCTCCTCTTATCATTTCTTTGTAGTATATTTCATCACTTGAGGTAAAATGTTTAATGTTTTTATCAGGATAATGACTTGAATCCCGTATGGAATGAACACTTCGAGTTCATAGTTGAGGATGCATCTACACAACACTTGGTGGTAAAAATCTATGATGAAGAGGGAGTTCAGGCAGCAGAACTAATTGGATGTGCCGAAATATATCTGAGAGACCTTGTGCCTGGCAAAGTTAAGGATGTGTGGTTGAAATTGGTGAAAGATTTGGAGATCCAAAGAGACAACAAAAATAGGGGTCAGGTAAGAAAGTTCTCTTTTCTAAAGATGACTAGAATATTATGCTTAAAAATTTCTGGGAACTAATACGAGATTCTCAGCACTTGGATGCAAGGCTCCAAGACATTAATACCTACCAAAATTATTCTAGCATTTTCCAATTAAAATCACTATAACTGGGTGGGTTGGAAATGACAGAAAGGAGCTTGGTTACATTATTTATGATTGATCTATGCATGACACATATGGTTGTCTTGATATATGTATTTATTCAAGTGTATGTCCTGTTAGGTGCACTTGGAGCTGCTGTACTGCCCCTATGGCGTGAAGAATGGGTTCAATAACCCTTTCGCTAATACCTTCTCCATGACTTCACTGGAAAAGGTTCTTAAAAGTGGTAATGAAGTAAATGAAGCTTCAGAAAATGGAGATGAAGTCAATAAAAGAAAGGACGTGATTATAAGAGGGGTACTTTCTGTTACTGTAATATCCGCAGATGATTTGGCACCCGCAGATATAATGGGCAAGGCTGACCCTTATGTTGTGCTGTCACTAAAGAAATCTGAAACCAAAAACAAGACCAGGGTCTCTCTCTCTCTCTCTTCTCTGATATATTTCTGTCAGTATTCACATTTGTTTCTGATCAAGTTCCAAATTATGCTTTTGTTCTTTTTTCCCCTTGGAAACTTCCTCCTACCCTTTGCATCCGCATTTTACAGATTATAGCATTGATGTTCCCAGAAGCATAGTAACTTATGCTTTCAAATTTTTTGGCAGGTTGTGAATGAAAGCCTGAATCCAGTCTGGAATCAGACCTTTGACTTCATGGTAGAGGATGGACTACATGATATGCTCATTCTTGAAGTCTGGGACCATGATACTTTTGGGAAGGTACTTTTTATCGGTTTTTTCAGTAAGAGAGGTGGAGACACCCTCTTTAAAATCTTGTTAAATTTCGAAGGGCTCTTAAAGTTTAAGCTAGCAGCAGAGGATTGAATGTATAAGACAGCCCCTCACGTGTGGGACGAACACAATTTATTAATAATCAGAGACGAGTCAAATATAGGACCTCCTACTTTGAACCATGTTAAATCTCCATCTACTCTAAAAAAGAGAAGTTGAATTTACACTTTAACATGATCTTTATATAATGACCTAGATCAAAAGACACTAATAGAACACTCCAAGATTTCAATCTGCATGTGCAGAACAAAGCAGGAAGCATCTTTAGGCCTTCTAATAACTCATTATTGTTTTTCACTTTTGCAGGACTACATGGGAAGATGCATCCTGACACTGACAAGGGTTCTACTGGAAGGGGAATATAAAGAGAGCTTTGAACTAGATGGTGCTAAATCTGGAAAGCTGAACTTGCATCTCAATTGGACACCGCAACCAATCTATCGGGACTCCTAGATTTCCACTGCTCATCTTTGTACATGTAAAATATAAATCCCGACAAGAGAATTAGTACATACCGTAAATTGTTTTCCCTGAGGGGCTCTTTTCTTCCATGGCTGGAGGTAACATTTTGCTGTACATAGTGAATAACTTTAGGAACATTTTTGAGCAGTGGGTAACTGTGAGACTCTTTGGAATGAGCTATCAACGTGCGCTTCTCAAAACCCGCGGACAAATAGGATCGAACGCATATAATTGAATTTAAATTTAATAAAAGTCAATTAGGGGATTTTTAAAAGTTTTGTAGATAAAGAATATAAAATTAATTTAAAAAGAAGAATATAGATGAGAAAGTTATGAATAAGAAACAATTTATAGATAAATTGTTATGAGGTTAATCATAGATCAAATACGATAATTCAGTAATTAATTTTAAAATTTGTCATAGTCTTCAAATTTCTATCCTTTAATTAGTTTAAATTTTTAATTTAATCAATTAAATCTATATCTTAGTAAAAAATAGATTTAATCAATTAAATTACATAAAACTTAAAGGCATTGTCAACGTTAAATTAGATAAAACAAAGTAGCTTTTAATTTCATGTAATTTGATAAATATAATTCTTCATTGTTAAATCAAATTGGTAGTCAAAATCTAATTTAAACAATAGTTACATTGGATTATCAATCTTAGTGGTAATATTTAAACTCTAACAATATAATCATGCAAATTAATTTAGGTGATCAGATTAAATCAACAAACCTAATTAATAAGATGAAAACAAGAATTACATAAACACTCAAGAATAAAGATTAAATTTTAACTAGGAAAACAAAATAAATCTTATAACCTCATATCAAAATAACATGTTTCATGTTATTGTTAACAAAAGAAAAATACTTACAAGATATGATTAATAGAATCAAAGAAAAGAGAAAGAGAAATTTGCCCTAAGGAAAGTAAAACTTCTTATCTTCGAAACTCTTCAAGCAATCAATCTTGAATTGTATACTTTGAGACTTGGCTATTCTCCTCAAAGAAGTATAAAGACTAATTAAAATCCTATTACAAAGAGAAGTGTTTTTAGAAAATAACTTTGAAAATCAATTCCTAATATGACTTTGCCGCTGTCTGGCGTTAGATGGTCTTCAGAATTCTTTAGAATTTGGCAATTTTTCAGTGATTGTCCGGCCCCGGATGGGTGCTGTCTGGGGTGCCAAAAGGTGTTCGTGGTGCTCCGGATAGGTGCAATCTGCTTGCCGTTTCATTTTTTCTCGAGCATTTTTCCAATAAATCTCCTATAATAAAAAAATTTGTATAGTTAAGTAAAATATATCTTAAATTGACATAATTAAACTAAGTTACTTAAATTAATGACATTAAAAATGGCATAAATTTAGCTTAAATATACACAAATCAAGTTACAATGGTACATGAAGTCAAATTATTTGATGTGTTTTTGTTCTAACGAGATATGCCAATTCTTTTGTACCGATTGTTTTCCCATCAGTTGATAACCCTTTTCGACCCATCTAATATTTCTCCTATAACCACTTATAGAACTATTACGTCGTTTTGGACAATGATCCCATGCATCAGTGGCATTCGGGCCAAGCCTAGCGAGTTGGAGGCCCAGGCTTGGGCTGGCATGTCGGGCTGAATTAGAAGACGGATCAGGTTAGTTGCAGGTCCATGGTAGGAGGCTCGACAAGTCTGTTATAGGTTGGTCCTATGTGGGTCGGATCGAGTCGGACTACGAGCTTCTATTTTTTCCTCTAAATTGTTTTTACCTTCAACGTTATATTTTAATTACTCCAAAAGTTTACTGTTTTTCAAATCTTAAATTTACTTAAGTAAATTTGACTTTAATTAAATCTTAATGAAAGTAAAGTTAATTAAAAATCTATTAGAATTAGAACTTTAGAAATTTTAGAAGTTTAAGACTTTAGAATTAGAAGTTTAAAAATATATAAGTAACTTGAGTGTAAGACTTTATAAATTTTATTGGAGTAACTTGAGTTTAATTTTTTTTTCAAAACTTGGTAAAAATTTTCTTTGAGTAAAATTTTAAATCAAAGTAAAAGTTAATAAAAAATCTATTAGAATTAGAAGTTTAGAAATTGGAAAAAGCTACCCTAAGATGATGGGGGGTTTGACATTGACCCTACTAGATTTATTAATAAAAAATTTTTCAAATTACAAACGTTGTGAAAAATCAAAATAAAAAATTACAATTGATGGGGGTCAAAAGAGACCTTCGGGTCACCCTACAGCACCAAGAACTAGAAATTATAAGATCACAGGAGTGAGCTGTCGCCCCAAGGATAACTCCCACGATTAAGTCAGTCACCAAAAGAAGCTGAGAGATTTCTATTGTTTTTTTCTAGACTGTTATAAGTCTTAATTTTGATCTGTGATCATGGTATATCTTTTAGATGGAAGTCAATCAAAATCCCCTAAGTTTAGGAGTTGTCTCCTAATGGAAATCAATTTGTCTCTCATGTAATCTGGTGTGATTGAAAGAAGTGTATCTAGTCAATCTTGCTTGATCTTCTCTTGAGAGTTTCCTTGGAATGTATTACGTTTCCTTTAAGAATCTTGGTGATCATTAAGGAAACACTCTAAGGTCTCTAGGAGCTCTCTAGAGACCTTATTAATGACCCACGACCTTGAGGTTGTCCTCAGCCACCTATATCTCTACTATAAACTCTTGACGTGGAGGTTGTGGAGTTTACTGAGATGGTAGGAGGTTGTGGTCACATAAAAAGACCTTCATGAGGTTGTATGTCATATGTTTTTAGACCTTTGTGCTTCTAGACCCAAGTATAGACTGAGTCGGTTCTTTACTCTTTGGATCAAGTTCATGGGTAATTGAATCAAGTTTGTCAGGTTTGTACCGTTTTGCCCATCACTACCATTCTTTGAGCTCAACAACCGTTAAAGTTTCGAACGTTGTGGTAAGTGGAACAGTTTTATTCCAACCAATGTACCTTTTCACTCAGAAGCTCTCGAAGTTTGCTGGAATTTCAACCATCAAAATTGCTTCGTTTAGCTACCTGGTTTAACGGCTATATTGTATTTTATTAACCAATCATAAGGAGGTAGAGTCTCTTGGGAACTCAAAAGCCACCCAAAATTTGGGGATACGAAAAGATTGACCTTTTAGTTTCCCTCTCTTATCAAAACATCAATTACTCTTCTTGCCTTTTGACCTTCTCGATTTTTGTTGTGCAATTCCTTTGAAAACCTTTGTGCCTCCGAAACCCTCCTCTTTTTCTTTTTCATCACAATCTTTGGCGACTACTCTGCTCTAGCATCAATGGCATTTCTCAGTGCTTCCACTTCTGAGTCTCTTGAGACTGGGAAAGAGGATGAAGCTTCTGAGAGAGATTGGGCTGTCTTCCCATAGCGATTTTAGAAAAGATAGTTGAAAAGCTTTTCCTTACCGAAGTTGAGGACTTCGTGTTAGTTTGTACCTCATGGCATCGCTTTTGGGTCTTATGATGCTTTTGCTTTGGGTATCCATTACCACCACTTGGATAAGACCTTTTTCGATGATCTTATCCATCTTTCCTTCTCTTCCTATTTCTTGTTTCATGTCTTTTTTTTTTTAAACATTTTCCTTTTTTCAGTGACCCGTTTTGCCAACTGGGTGGTTGAAAATCAAAACAAAGCTCTCAGAGAGCTTTCCAGCAAATATCGAATTAGATAGCAAGTTCTATTGGCCCACATTGATAGTCTCACCAAAGCTCTCATTGAAGGATTCCTCGAACATGAGCGGGCCATGGAGGAATTGGAGGAAAAATTTGTCAAAAATGGAGACTTCAAGGTAGGAGTGATTCTAGCTTCTCCGACTCTTAGAAATTACATGGTCTCTCGGAATTCATTCTATTAAGAAGTACTCCAAGTTTGAGGCAGTTGTTTTACCTTTTTTAAGTATTTGGTCATGTTGTCTTCCTTGGCTTTGTAGATTCTAGCAGCTTGACTGGCAGCGACTTGTGAATCTACTTTTGCATGAAACTTGAAAAACTCATAGAGTTCATATAAATCGTAATCCAGTTAGTAGGGCTACTCTGAATTATTGTTGGATATTAGAAAGTTGTATCTTACTACATAAGGAATTTTTGTTCCTTCTGAACTTATCAACATGATCCCTGTCTTGCTTTTTCAGGATCGACGGACATCCTTGTACACTCTTCAATGAAGTTTGAGAGAGCTTGTGCTTTAATAGCCCTGCGAGGTTCAAAATCTATTTGATACCCAGAGAGCTCCAAAGCCCATTTCATGGTCCTTCCAAAGAGTTCCAACTTTGCTAGTGCTTGTCTTAACGATAAGTTCTTTAAGACCTTTATGGGATGAGCCTCAAAGTAAGGTTTAAATTTCCTTGATGTTATAACAATCGAATACAAAAGCTTCTCGAGGTTTGAGTATCGAACCTCTGGATCTCTCAAGTGCCTGCTTACATAGTAGACTTGGAATTGTAAACATGATCTTTCTACTATAAGCACAGTGTTGATAGCTTTGTCAGTAGTTGTGAGGTGTGTAAGCTTGGAATTGTAAACATGATCTTTCTACTATAAGCACAGTGTTGATAGCTTTGTCGGCAGTTGTGAGGTACATAAGGAGCTCTTCTCCAAACCATGGTGACACCAATTAATTTGGTTTTCTCAGGAATTCCTTCAATTTTGAGAAAACTTATTGACATTCTTCAGTCCATTGAAAACTTGCTGGCTTTTTCAAGACTTCATAAAATTTGGACATCTTATTAGCCATCTTACTGATAAAGCGACGAAGGCTGCCATCTTTCCTATTAGGCTTTGTACCTCTTTGATGTTCGGAGGAGCCTCCATATCTAGCAATGCTCTGATTTTGTCAGGAATTGCATCAATTCCTTTTTCTGAAATCATGAACCCTATGAATTTCTCCGTTGAAACTCCAAAAGTGTATTTCTCCATATTCAACTTCATATGTGCAGACTTCAATGTTTGGAAAGTTTGTCAGATATCTTCAATAAAGTCTTATGAAGTCTTGGATTTGATGACTATATCATCCACATAGACTTCAATGATTCTGCAGAGTTGTGCTTTAAAAATTTTGTGCATTGCTTGTTGGAATTCTACTCCGGCATTATTCAATCCAAAGGGTATCTTGGTATAACAATAGGTTTCGACCTCCGTGATAAAAGAGGTCACTTCCATTTATCCTGTGCCATTGGTATCTGGTGATACCCTTTGTATGCATATAAGAAACATAACCATTGATATCCATCTGATCAATGCTAGGAAATGGGTAAGAGTCCTTTTGGCATTATTTGTTTAAGGTCGTGAATTCCACACATATTCTCCATGTTCCTTCTTTCTTTGGAACAACAACTAGATTGGCTAACCACTAGGGTATAAGACCTCTTTCAAGATTCTTGCCTCGAGGAGAGCTTGGACTTCCCGAGCTATCACCTAGTTTCTTTCAGGAGCGAAGGTTCACTTTTTCTACTTTACAAGTTTCACACCAGGTTGTAGTTCGACTTTATGTTCTGCAATGCTAATGTCAACTCCCTCTATACATTGTGTTTCCAAGCAACCATTTAGATTCTCCTATAGAGTATCCACAAGCTTTAAATTGATTTCGAAAGGATGGGAATTTCTGATTTTAATTCCTTTTTCTAGAAAAATCAGGAGTCAAATGTACCCTTTAACACCTAGAGGCCAAAGAAATTTGTGATAAAAAATCTCTGTAATGGCAATTCAACATAACCAATTCAATTTTGCACAATCAATGGCCACTCCACTTCAATTTCATTCACAAATCATCTTCACACATTCAAGTATTCAAATCAAACAAAATCTCAACAACTTCAATTACTTTTTATTCAATTTTTTTTAGATTTTCAATTTTTTTTCACGCAGCCCCTGTTTTGCTATGTTTTTTGTTTTCAATTTTGATGGCTATAAAACTCTTTCTTCCATTTTTTTTTTTGTTAATTTTTGTTTATGTAGATGGAAGAAGAACAATCACATAACACATTGAATCAACCCTAGTTTTTTGCCTTAGGTCAGATCCACACAAAAAAGATCACAAATAGAAGAGCAGGATAGATGTAGAGGAACAAATTCACAAAACAAACATTCGATCATGAGATTTCAATGAAACAAACATGATCTAGTATGAAGAAGGCATGAATACATTGGTGCACAACAAAGAAGAACAACTTGAAAATGATGCCTTGTTTGAAGACATTATGTTTGAAGATGGTGTTGATTCAAGGAAGAACTTTAGTGACATTAAGGTTGATGATTTAAATGATGTTCAAGACTGTTAAGTAGTTTAAAACATAATCAAAACAACCTTGGAAGAGGATTTTTTGAAGCCCTAAAAGAAAGCAAGCAAATAGGAAGAAAGAAGGACCAAAACAAGTTGGTTTTATTCTCAACCAGTGCACAGACAACCGGCTCTGGTAAGCCTCAGTAGTTCTGCCCTTCCAGCCACTTGTAGAAGCCAAGGAATTGAGGGTGACCGATCCTCCTATAGGCGCCGGTCGGGCCTAGCTCCAAGTAAGACCAAGTCGATTTCCTTGCTTCTTTTTTGTAGTTTAGGTGTTAATTAAATGCTTAATTGTTTCCTAATGTCATACCAGGACTTATTAGGGTTTAAATATAGTCTTGGACTATATATCCCTCATCTTTGTATTAGAAACATATCTCTTTTATCAATAAAAAAACATGTCTCTTTGAGAGCAAAACTTGAAAGATCAAATTGATCTACTTGTGAGCTTTTTCTTCTTGAATAATCTAAGGTTCTTGAGAAACTTCATTGAGGCTTTCTTCACTTTGGTTTAGGGTGTGGAATTTTCTTTTAAATTCATTAGATTGGTTAAGGATAATCAAATTCCAAAGGTCAATCTATTACTAAACTTGAATCTATTGATGAACATCTTGAGAACTTGCCATTGTGATTGGATTTTAGGAATTGAGTCATGATTATGATAAACTTCAATTCTAAGGAATCACATCAGCCTCTAGTGTCAACAGGTGCAACAAAAGCATGCAACTTGCTAACAAGTTGTTCCCAAACTTGGGACGGAGGGAGCATAAAACTAGAAAATGATAGTCGAATTAGCATAAATTTCCCATACCACCAAGGAGTTTTTTGGGACATAATGTTGAACACAATAGATTTCAAATAACAATATAGCTTTTCTTAAACTCCTGTTTGACTTTTCGGCTACTCGAGTAGCAAATCATGGTGGAAGTTGGTGACCTTCTTTCCTTCCAATGAATTCCAACACCTTAACAATCTACCAAGAAATTAAAATAAATGTTGTTATCCAAGAACCAAAGTATGCATGTATATATAATATTTTAAGGAGATAGAATATTCAGGATATCATGTATCGTCTAATGTAAAAACTAGAATACTCCACAATGAGGGTTAAAATAAATAAAACAATGTACTGAATTGGAAAGCTTGAATTTTTAGCTATTTGACTCTCTGCAAAACTAAACAACAAACAGATACTCTTGGAATAATCCTAGTAAATTATTAATCATGAATTCTTTATTTGCAATCGTCTACTTTTAAGAAGATTTAGCAATGACTTTGTTGGAGAGTCATATCCTCAAGCATGTATATATCCCTTTGATAAAGCCGACAAGGAAACTTATAAATGGAAACAAAAAGGAGAAAAAGCAAAATATATGGCATTCTCTATTTGCAACCATCACCTTGTGTAGTCTCTCTAACTTGTTGCATATTTTCCTTATAAGTCTCCTAATAGCAAGCAAAGAACAAGTTCAAATGAATCTACTGTGTTCTTGTGTATATGTCGAAATGTTTGTGTGGTACAGCAGTAGGGTACTACTTATACTATATGTCTCTCTGCAAAGACCATGTGAATGTGAGTGAGAAAGTTTAAAAACATGGTAAACTTCTTAGGTGACAACAACAGTAAAACTTTAGCAATAAAAACAGTAGTAAATGTATAAAAAGGAATGAATCACTTTTACACACAGAAATAAAAACACTGTTTCAATCAGCAATAAAAACAACAGTTAATGTCACTTTTACACACTAATTGGAGCCAAAACTTTAGTACATTATGAGACTGAGTAGAAAAAGAAAAATGTTCTTGAAATGATACTCAAAAGCTTCAACATCTATGCAGAAACAGTGAAAACAGTGAAAAACAGAGTATATATTATCTTCCTTTCACAATTTCCAAGTTACTTTCTGTTACCTTGACCTGTTTTTCCACTCATAAAGAACTATTCTTCGTTTCCTTAACAAAGTGCATATATCCCGTAAAAATAAAAGTAAATATCAATAGTGAAAAAATTGAACATGTTAAACCAACTTTGATGCAAATTGAATTGCTAAATGCACATGAACTAATAGTGAACATTTATGTAGAGACTATATGTGGAAACTATATAAGAACAAAAATATAATCTCATACATACATAAACTTTACTTTTGCACTTATTTATGAAATGCAAATGTTGTTGTTTAGTTGTTAGAGGTGCACCAGAAATTTCATCCAACCACTCAATTCTTGCATTTTTTTTTATTTTTTATGTGTGAGTGTAGGCATAAAGCTTCCCTAATCCTATATCATGCTTGTACTTCTTAGACTTGAATAAAAAGATATTCAATTGTTAACAGATATAGTAAAGTCATTAACAATATCACAAAATATAACTTCATAAGTAAACTTCTATCAAACCAAGTCTATGCGTTGCAAAAACTTTTGAGCCACGAGTGTATCGACTAAAACCAAGCCCATCTCTATCGTTCATTCTATTTTTTCTATTAGTTTGCAATCTTTCCTTAAATTTAGAACTAGCTTAATGCTTGTGAAGGATGCTTAGATGATTTTCACATATCCAATCAAATTTTTTTCATTTTGCCATTTCGAATGCGACACATGTCGTCATTAAGTAGCTCAGTAACTTTTGCATTAAAAACAGCCTTAACAATAGCCTCTTCATGTGGTTGCCAATAATATTTTTGCTAGAAATAGAAAATTCCATCAAAGATGTCAAATAGAATCATCCATTTCTCAAACTAAATTAATCCAAGATTAAATAATTTTTTTTTAAAAAACAACCCGAAATTGTTCAAACCAATCTTTCTTCTTGTTGTTTGGAATGTCACCCCAAGTACTCCATGGTCCTTCAATGCTTGCTCTAAAAATAGAGCCAATACTTTGGCTCACATCATTAGGAGTGAAACCTTTTGAAAAAAAGTTATACAAGTTAAACAATTAAGAAGACTATTCACAGCATTTGAATTACTTATTAAAAACTCCAATTTAAAACTTCCAAGTGATCGGAAAAATACCAATTTCTTCCATGAACTTCTAACTTAGGCCTTTCAGACAGTTCGTCTTTATTTGGGGTTTGCGTGGAAAGACATAGAGCACCACCAATCTGTTGAGGAGTTTTTTTTTCACTTTTTGGGACACTGTGAGTTGGAGACAATGGATTAGAGGGAAGTGGGATTTGATGTTCAATTGGAGATTCAATTGCAGAAGATTGCTCTATGCCTAGGAAATCTTCAGTGGGGTTATTGGCAAGCACCCTTCCCATGGAGGTATATCGACCTCCAAGAGATGTTTGACGCCATTTAGTGCTCACCATCTACTTATAAGAGGACATATGAGGAAAACAAAGTGAACCACATATTTAGAATAGTATTTTAGAAAGTTATTTAGAAGAATATTTCATCTCAAAAGCTTTTATTGAAAAAAAAGTTAATTTTTCACTACAAGAATTAATTAACCCTAAATTTTTCACTTATTTACTTTAATTTACCTGTAGTAAATAGATATCAGTTAATTTAATAAAACATAACTTATTTTTCCCTTCATTTTTTAATAGAACTAAATAAAAACTCCTCTATCTATGTCAAATAAAATGTAATTACTTCCATCGGAAGAAGTAAATTCAATCACTTTCCCTTCCCTTCCCTTCCCTTCCCTTCCCCTCTCCCCTTCAAGAACCGAACAAATCCTTAAATGTAATATAATATGAATATTCATTTCCCTTCCCTTCTCCCTCCCTTTCATGAACCAAACAAATCCTTAAATGTAATATGAATATTCATTCATAATAAATTGATAAGGCATATATTTAATATATGAAAATTAATTAAATCATATAGATATCTTTATTTTAAATGAAGTTTAAAAAATTATATTATTTTAAAATGATATTAAACACATTTGTGTGATTAACTCCACAAATAGACTGCTACTAAATGATAATTAGTTTAGGTAAAGTAAGAATTGACCAAGAATAAAACTTGAGTCTGCAAATCGAAACTTGACAAAGATTTTAGAATGAGTCCAAATATTTACTTGTAAAGCTTAGAATTGATATGCAAGGGGGCAATATGCAATATTCAAGTGATTTCTTTCTTCTATGGTTGTTAACTTTTTCAAGTGAAAATGTTATCTATCTTTCTTAACTAACAACAAGTAATCTTATAAGCAATATTCATATGCTTCGTTAATTACTAAGTTCACAATAAGAAGCAGACAAATAAAGGCATATGCTTTGTCGGAGAACAGAAAAAGTATGAAAAAGTTAAAAGCTGCAGAGTTATATGTATATATATATATATATGTTCATCCAAGCTTATATTGAAGTTCACTCCTAGTTCTCTCTATCTCTATCAAGCTTATATCCAGCACTGTAGTAAAATTTTGTTCATGTACAGCTTTCACTTGCTAAATGTGGACTGGGAGCAATTAATTATTTATTTCAATTAATTTCTTCTTGATAGAAGGTCAAGCTGAGTCACCACTTCGAATACAAATTCCTGGTTATTCTCAAAAGCTGATTGAACAAAACAAAACTTCTTTGCAACTAAACAAGTTCTAGGCATTTCATTATTAGACATTTAAAGGGCACACATATTATATTTCCTTAGATTTTTTAGCAAATGAAAATATATTAATATCTCCCTCCTGCCGAAGAGCCTCTTCTTTCTCTACAGAGGCTTGCGAAGGACGATCTGCTGCGCGGTGAGCTGGCTGAGGAACTGTTGCTGCTGCTGTGGTAACCTGCTTGCTGAGGAAGAGCTGCCGAGTTGCACTCCCACAAAGAGATGATAAGATTAGAGCTTGTTTTAGGAAGAGTTTTAAGTTGAATTGGGT
This sequence comes from Echites panduratus, assembly GCA_035221335.1. Classification (NCBI taxonomy): domain Eukaryota; kingdom Viridiplantae; phylum Streptophyta; class Magnoliopsida; order Gentianales; family Apocynaceae; genus Echites; species Echites panduratus. Next base: position 6,219,870 of record JAWZTD010000082.1, read on the forward strand.
TTTGGGAAACCAGATTGGGTGGAACTGAAAACCAACAGAAGCTCTAGATGGGACTGTTGCATGGCTGTGATAAAAAGACTAAAAATTATATTCATTCAATTGAAACCAAATTGTCTCAAAAAAATAATTAAATAATTTTAAAAACTTTGATGCATATCTCCTAATTTCATTGACACCATGCACAATTCTATTACATCTATGCATACGATCATGTAAATACAAGTCAATATTAAAATATAACACAAGCAAAAAATTGTTAATACCTTTATTCTCACGAGACATTAAAATTCATTTAGTCATAGTCATTTGCATTTAGATGTTCCTTGTCCTCACTGCTGTTATCTCCTCTGGAGTCAAATTCGGTGAAACCATCTATATCAGTCTCCACCTCATCTTTCAGTGATTCACTTTCTAGCATTTCATCACTCAAACCATTTGGAATTTCATGTGGTGCAATATCAGGTAATATTTCAATCCTATCATGCCCTAACTCTACCGACGATATATCTTCCTCAATTGAAATTTCATCTTCTATTTTGCAACCATCCATCTGATCAATTTGTAAAGTCATCGATGCAGTGGCTTCTTGTATTGCATGCCTTGGTTTAATTTGTAAAACTTGTGCCTGACCTGATGTATTTCTTGCCTTTGTTAGGTAGGAAGAGTAAAACACCTGATTTGCTTGTTGTTCTTGCACAAAAGTATCATGATCACCCCATCTTTTTTACATGTTTACATTAACAAGCTTGTACTTTGTGTGTACCCTTATCCCTACATTTATTTTTGGACCACACCACTCACAGTTAAAAAGATACACCTCTTTAGGTGGATTACCCCTATATGTAACATAAATGATTTCCTGTATCACACTGTGGAAATTAACTAATTCCTGACCCCACAATGTCCGCTTTACAAAAACCCCGCTATTTGAAGTTGATCTACTAGTATCATGAACAAATGCATGGAAAGTATAACCATTCACAAAGAATACTTGATATATGTAAATTAGACATAGTGATCCAGGAGAAAGATCTAGAAGTAATTGACTCAAATCTGCTACATTTTCAGTTGTATGCATTTGCATTAAAATAATTTATTAACATTATATGGAGAACATGTGTATTTAACATGAAATTTAAGAACTACAATACTCATATATTAAAACTAGTTGCCAAATTCTAAATCAATTGCATGACTTATTTTTGCATATGTGATTCTAGGCCTTTCATTCTTGAGCCATGTAACATCCTGCTATGTGCATGTGAAGTTGATGGGAAGTGAGTTAGCATGTATAACATTTTAGAACAATAAATTCGACTTGGAGAATAAAGGATATACATGAGATATGGATCAATCTTGGGAGAGTTAAGAAGGATATATCTGTGTGCAGCATCCATCTCAAGACCAGTCAGATAACATCATCTAAACGCACCAAATGGCTTCATGAGATAGGAAAATATAGAGAACCCAGAATCAAGTGTGCAGGCATATGGAACAACCTCGTGCCTCCCCGATTGCTGATTCTTTATGTTGCTTCATGAATCAAAGTAATGCTCACGAAAGTATGATATTTCTTCTATCGAATAAGCATTACAAATAAAAGCTTCCACATGAGCCTTATTTTTCATCTTCTTTTCAAATGGTACAAAAACTTGTCAAAGTTAAAATTTGTTAATTATATTGAAATGTAAAAAAAAACCAATAATAAAATATAAATGAATGACCTCATGAAAGGATACACCCATCAATATTGTGCAAGGCCTCCAATAAGAGCTTCGTATGGAAGGTGGACTGGAAGGTGTTCCATGGAGTTGAAAAATGATGATGTGAATATCTTCTCCAACTTGCAAAGAATAACTGGAATGTCTTTGTCCAGCCTTAGTATGACATCCTTGAGCAATGTAGTTGCACAAATTTCTTTGAAAAATAAACTTAGCTCCGTTATTGGCTTCCAAATATGATCATCCAACAATTCACGAAATGTAATAGGCAGCAACCTTTACATAAAAATGTGACAATTGTGACTTTTCATGCCTATCAATCGACCCTCACTAATATTGACACACCTTCCCATATTGGATCAATATTGATCTGGGAACTTCAAAGATTGGATCCAGTTACAAACCTCTTTAACGGAGTTCTTATCCAAGCAATAAGTACTTTTGGATTTTTTGTGCAGTCGTCCCTTAAATGGAGATTCTTTCAATCACAATAAAGTACAATGTCTTGTCGAGACTTGAAATTGTCCTTTGTTTTACCTGGACATCCATTGTTATATTAAAAATATTGTCAAATACATTCTTTTTCATGTGCATAATGTCCAAATTATGACGTATGAGATTATCAGCCCAATCAGGTAACTCCCAAAAGATACATCGTTTAGACCAATTGTGCTCCTTCCTGTAACCATGTGATTTGCTTTGTTGACCTACTAGTGAAAGGATATTAGGTATAATTCGAACCTTGTTCCTAATTTCGATATCCTACAATCTTGGTGGTGGTGAAGATTGTACCTTCTAGCCATTCAAAAAGTTCTTTCGATTACATCTCAAAAGATGATTTGGGAAAGGAATTGTAGATGGCTGCTGGTAAGACAAACTTTACATCCATGCTTTAGAACAAATTATTTTGTTTTCTCCATACAATGTGGACTTGCTAATTGCCCTGTTGTACTCCATCCTAACAACATGCCATATGCTGGGAAGTCACTGACTGTCCATATCAATGCAGCATGCATGTTAAAAGTTTAGTTATCGTGGACATCCCATGTTTGAACACCTGCACTCCACAACTCCTTCAATTCCTTTATTAACGGCTGCTGGTAAACATCAATCTTTATCTTTGGATTTTTCTAACCTGGTATGACAGTTGTAAGAAACATATATGGTGTTTTCATGCACATCCTTGGTGGCAAATTATATGGTGTAAGGATAACTAGCCAACAAGGATATTGGTTTCTTGACTGACCAAAAGGCATGAATCCATCAGTGCAAAGACCAATTCTAACATTTCTAGCTTTGGCTGCAAAATGATGGATGATTACGGTCAAAATGCTTCTAAGCATCAGCCTCTGAAGGATGACACATAGTGTTATTTTTTTGGATATGTGAAAAATGCCAAATCATGTGCTCTGCTGTCCTTGAAGAAGCATAAAGACGTTGAAGATGAGGGGTAATAGGAAGATAATTCATTTGCTTGAAAGGAACATGCTTTGAAGAAGTGTTTTTTCTTAGCTTTCCAACTGGAGCACTGGTTTCATTTTCCTCCCAAAATAACAAGCATCCATTTTTGCAAACATCAATCTTGATGGAAAGCAAGCCCAACCCAAACACTATTTTCTTTGTCTCATAAAAGTTTTTTGGAAAGTTATGCAGCTTGGGCAAACCATCACCAAATAACTGACAAAGCACATTGAAACACCCCTCTGGCATGTTGTATGATGCTTTGATGTTTATAAACCACAACATTGCTTGAAGCTATGATAATTTTGAACAACTAGACCATAATGGCTTATCAGCAACATTTAACATGTCATATAATTTTTTAGCCTGAGGATTTGGGTCTGGCTCCATACTAAAATGATCTTGTTCCTCACCAAAAAAACTAGAAGGAGTATCAAAAATCATTTGTACATCTCAAGTTTGTTCATAGGACTTGAGATTATTAACTTGGTTTGGATTGAAAAAACTCTCACCATGCGAAATCCAAACGTAGTAATTAGATACAAATCCCCTCAAGAAATGGTACTCAACGAGATTAGGATCACGCAGGTTCAAATTTTTACAATCAACACAAGGACACTTTATTAGTCCAGTTTCTATATATGTATCTTGTTCGCATGCCATTTGGAGAAAATACTTTAATCCAATTTGAAATTTAGAAGAAAAGCCTCTTCCTCCAAAACCATGCTTCATATACATCCAACTATGGTCAGTGCTTCTCTCCATGTATGTTGCTTGTAATTCAACTTCTAAATATGCAAGCAATAATAAAGCAATTAATTGTTTCAAATAATTAATAGTAAAATAAAATTTTATACACTAATAAAAATAAGGGAAAATTATAAAAATTGAAATAATTTATGATTCTTATATATTACCTTTATCATAATATATATAAACACAAGAAAGATGGAAAAAATGGATTTCTATTTTAATTGTTAAGATGATGATGATGATCTTTGTAGATTAATAAAAATAAAAAATCCAAATTACACATGAACTAGAAAAAAAAACCATATATGCACAATACTTGTCTAACTAAAAAATTATGATGCGAGAATTGTAGAGAGCTTACTTGTAGAGATTTCTTGATGAGAGAATTGAAATATCCACAAAGGAGTTTGGAAAGATGAATTGAGAAGAAGAAAAGGACGGTAAAGAAGAAAGTTTGGAGTTTGGTTTTCGGGAAAAAAATGGATGTAAGAAATGACTAGGTACAAAATTTTAAGAATAGTGTAATAATTGGTGGGTAGAAAATTTGGTGAGGGTATTAAAGAAGACTTTAAAGTGTCATTTTTTCTTTAACTTAAAAAAAAAATCCCTAATGTATTAGTCATTCATGTACATGTTATTGTGAGGTATTTAGGCAAGAGAAAATTTTTAGTATATTTTAAAAGAACCACTAAAATAGAGAGAATCATTTCATAATCATTTAACAATATTAATAAAAAATTGGTAGACATTTGATCAATCTTAATATAAATTAATGTAATTTATAATTTATTTTTTGAAAAGTAAATGTTTAGATTTATTTTGCCGTCTTTTAAAAGTTAACTAATTTGACTACCAAATTGTTATATAATGTTATATTTTTACTTATAGTTATTTTGATTTAAAAATTAGATATAATCCCAATATATTTGCTAAAAAATTTTATAATAAAATAACATTCATTGAAATATTCGTTGATTTTTTCAACAAATTATTACTAGTCATTGAAAATTTTTTTCAACGACAAACTTCCATTGAAAAGTTTTCAACAAGTTAAACATAATGTTGAAAGAATCAATGGATGACTTTTGTCAAAAAATTTGTTGAAATTTTCAATGAATTAGATATAGTCGTTAAAAAGTTTTTCAATAGATTTAATTCCTTGAAATGTTTGTTGAAATTTTCAACGAGGGGAGTCTATTAGTTGTAATTTTTCAACGGATTGACTTTTCTTAAAAATTTCTTTGAAATTTCAACGAATGGAGTGTTATCATTGAAAAGTTTAAAAAAAATTCAACGAATGAATTTAAGTTGAAAAATTCACTAGAAATTGACACTCTTCTAGTTGAGCATGATGGACATATTTTGTGGAGCTATTTCTCTAAATTTTGCATAAGTTAATTAAATATTATCAGTTCAAATATGGAATAAATTAATATTCCATCTCTTTCTTACTTCTTGTCTTTATGTGCTTTCCTGAAAAGGAAAAAGCGAAGAAGAAAGAAAATTTGATACTAACGCTGATACCATTGATGAACTGAATGTTTAAAAAAGGAAAGAAACAAATACCTAAATCCATTTAGTAATTTCTTTAAAGTATTATAATTCCTAAATTAAATTAAGGTAATATAATCAAAAGTAACTTTAGACTTCTAATAAAAAAAATAGGGCAAAAAAAACCCACATTTGAGTGAAATAGTAACAAACCCATACCCTGTTTTCCATTAAAATATACAAAAATTAAAAAGCAAATAAAAAGAAAAAAAGGAACAAAAATGAAAAATACTGAAAGATAAATAAGTAAAACAGGAAAAAAATCCTAAAATAGTAGGATTTTTACCTATTAAGATAACAAAGTAAGGGATGCGAAGCAACCGAGGACGAACAACAGCTATGCTAGGAGATGACTAGAATGGAAGCTCTTGTAACATCTCATTTGATAACCAATAAAATTAAATTGAATGAGAGAAGAAAGGGAGGAGCAAATTTTTAGCTTACATTTTTTTAGATCTAAAAGGATGTCAAATCTTCTTTGCAGCCATCCTTGGCATGGCATCCACCGTCGTTGTTGCCGAACTTATCTTGTGTCGCTGCACAAGTCGGCTTGAGCACTGAAGGTCCCACATATGCAAGTGCTGCTTCTTCCCACAATGGCCATTTCCTCGCTTTTGCCAGTGCAATTGTCTTCTAAATGCACCCCCGGATTGCTGAGATAAAGAGAAACAAGTGCCTAATATACAATTATTTCTTGATATTTTCCTTGAGGTCATGAATTGCAGGATAATAATGTTTGTAGATTAAAAAAAAAAAGAGTGGAAGGGAATTATGAGCTAAATCTTCCTCTATCTATGCCCTAGCTAAATTTCCAGAGTGGGAATTTAGGGGTTTTTGGAAGAGTAAAGTAGAGATAAAAATGTCTGTGTTTAGACAATATATCATTTTCCTTGCTTTTCTCTCTCTTGCATGGATCGGCACATCTATTTGTGAAAGAGTGTATTGTGGAGAGAAGGGAAAAGCGATAGAAGTGTTCGGATGTCTGAAAAATTAAGTGTAACAAGTCTTGAAAAGATGAAGTTTGAGTTTGAAAATGGGAGAAGGAAAATCAAAATAAAGGGGGGGGGGGGAAGTACTCTAATATATAATCCTAATCATATTTAGATATTAAACATAATATTTAAATATTAATTTATAATTTTATTTTTTCTAATCTCATTTCTAATCTTTAAATTAATTAAATTAGATAAGGATTTGCATTGTATTATTACGATTTTATTTTTATTTATCAACATATCTATGTTTTGTTTAGTGTTGTATCTAAAATTACTTTTACTTATTTTATTGGGAAGAAGGTAAATACTTGGGAAGTTGTATCCTTTTAATATATATATATATATATATATATATAGAGAGAGAGAGAGAGAGAGTTGTAATATTTAAATTAAGAATAAAAGTTCAATTTTGCAACATTCTAAAATGAGCATCGTTTACAGACCATTGTCAAGGGAGATTGGAATCATTTCAATAAAAAAGATCAATCATGTTCTTGTTAGTGTAAGGTATCAACGATGTCGTTGACCCATTCTTTAGATAATGTATTTCTAATGGGATGTATAGATAAAAATTTTAGTGACTTCCAATGAATATTAAAATAAATTAACAACTTGTATTATAGTGTTTATATATATATATATATATATATATATATTTACTAGTCATTTATAATGTAGTTGTTTTAGATAAGTTATGCTGATTCATAAGTTATGCATTTATTACCTGATTGTATTAGAAATTATACCTATCAATATGAATAGTTCAAAATTACATATATATATATATATATATATATTTATATATATAAGAAGGTTGTGAATATTTATAATTAACAGATGTAATTAAATAAGATTTTGAAAGATTATTTAATATGCTAGTATTAATTTATCTATATAATATATTGCAAATTACCCCTCAAAACCTTGAACTATTGCAAAATATTAAAAAATAACCCTAAACTATTTTTTAACCCTGTCATAACCCACATCTTTCAAAGTGACCCTCCCGTATCCTTCCGTCACCACCATCCATTAAGTGACTAACAGAGGCAACTCACGTGTGACCCACGTGCTATTCCAAGTGTATTTTTATCTCACATTCACACTGAAGTTGGCGCTACTAATCTCCCTCCAATACTCTCAACCAACACCCATATATAACTTACACTCTATTCCTTCAATCTTTCACATATACTCTCAAAATGTTTGATGGGAAGGCACGAATGAAATCTAGCAAATCTCTCGACAAATCTATGTGTGATTGTGGGAAAATGTCAGTTGTGAGGACATGTTGGACAGATCGAAACCCATCTAGGAGGTTTGCAACTTGTGGTGGTGATGAGGTATGTTTTGAACCAAACTCTTTCACTGTAGATCTTTTCCCTTTTTTTTTTTCACAAAAATTGTTGCATGTTGTTCTTAGGGCTCAAGATGTGATTTTTTTGAATGGGTTGATCCTACGATTTGTGAAAGATCAACCGAGGTAATCCTTGGACTCTTCTGAAGATTGTGAAAAATGGAAGAAAATGTTGAAGTTGCAGGTTAAAAAACACAATTTTTGGATTACAAAACATTCACATTAGAGAGAAGAAATCAGAAGTTAATTGTTGTGGTGCTAGATCTTCAAAGAAAATGTAGATTCCTCCTCAAAGTTCTTGTTGTGGGCTGTTTAATTTGTGTGGCGTCACTGTAAAATTTGTGTAAGAAGTTGGGATCGGTGGAGATATATTGGTACAATGTGCAGCTATGTGAAGTGGGTTTCAAGCTTTTAAGGGTTGCTTGGAAAATTTCAATCTGTCCTTGTAAATTTTCAATCTTTATTGAAAGATAGATATGTTGGTACTTTTGTCCTAAATTAATGATTTAAAATTTGGTATTTTAAGCATAAAATGGTAAAGACAATACAATAATAAATAATGCAGTATACATTGTTATGTTTTATAAGTGAAACATTTACACTTAAAGTTTATAACCCAAATCTTACAAGTTCTTTGGCAAATTCTCCTGCTCATGCCAGAGTACAAAAAGTAATGAAAAATTGAGCCCTATCTGTACATCATTTGTAGCCCAAATCTTAAAAGTTCACCTGCAAATTGAACATCCCATGGCAGACTACAAAAATTTAAAAAAAAAATCTAAGTGCCTATGCTTATTCCTCTGCCCATGCCAAAGTTCAAAACTATCAAAAAATCCAAGTTCCAGTTCATGCCACATGATAACAACTACATATCCTCATTTACTCTGCCTTGTCATGCTTCTTGTACTTCTTCGGTTATAGGAATATTTGTTTGCTGATGAAGAGTCTCCTAGCCAAGCCTTGCCAAAATCATTCAGTGATTTTTGTGCCTTCTTATTTCTTTGTTTTCGTCTTTCTTCATTCTACAAGTTGGTCTTTTTTCCAGCATCTTCATTCTCTATTTTATCTTGACTATGTTGTGTGACGTGTTCAGTCCCAGCCTATTGTTGATCAATCCCCACTCCCACAGCTCTGCCTCTCTTTGCTCTTGCAATTCAGCTCCTTTTTCCTGGGAAAACCATATCAAAATTTGTAAAAGTCTTTAAATAATGCAAGAACAATCATAACTTGGGAAAGGTCATACTTGGTTTGCAGCTTCAGCTGCCTTCCTATCTTTGCAAGAACTTTTGTTGTGCCCTTCAAAACCTACAACGTATTATAACTCTCCTCGTTATCCTTTGCACTTGATCGTTAATTGTCTCCTCTAGCTACCTCTTTCTTTGCTTCTTTCACCTCCATGGATGCACATAAGTTGTTGGTGGCTCTAAAGGTAGCCCTTCAAGTCTTGGCCACATTGATTGTCCATTGATGGGCTGCAAAACATGGCTATACAACTCCTGAAATCATTCTACCCTGTAACACTCATCAGCAACTTCATGAGGGTTTAATCCCAGCTTTAATATAGTGGCAAGTCCATGTATGCATGGCACACCACTTAAACTCCATGCCATACAACTACAATTACCTTTCTTTAAATTCACAACATATTGCTCTTCCATTTGCCTAATCACCTGATAGTCATCCATGCCATTCCAAACTGTCTTCCAAGCCCTAGAATGCAACATAGCCTAGTCTATTTTTTTTCTAATTGCTGGACAACAAGGATGAGGAGGCCTTTTCTTCATTGCAGTACCCCTCTCTTCAATCCTTCTCATAATCAACACTCTAATTGATTCCATCAATGTTATAATAGGTTTATTTCTTGCATCAAGAATGTATGAATTAAATGACTCACACAAATGAATACAAAGCATATTTCACTTCAAATCTTCAGTGAAAAAACACTTTACCCATTGCTCTGGGTTTGGTCCATGTGCAACCCAACTATAGGCCTCAGCATCATAGCTCTTCAATTCCTCCATTGCGGCATCGTATGTTGGCTTGTTGGTTAACCTTGCTATCTTCCATAGTTTATCTATCAAAGCCTTCCCTCAATGTATTTTTTTAAAATTGTTGTAAATGTGTTGGATACAAAACCTATGCATGCAGTTAGGCAGCACTTCTGAAAGTGCTAGATCCAAACCCTACCAAGAGAGCAAAATAATACAGTTAGTGTAATTATATTAAGACTGAAAATAAGAATGTGATCCACATTGGTTATACCTTTTGCCTATCAGATATAAATGTCCAAGCATAGAGTCCATTAGGAATTTCCAAATCATTAGCAAGAAATTCAAAGAACCACTGCCACTGCCACTGCCACTGCTCTCTAGCCTATTTTTCAACTACAACATATACTATAGGCCACCAACCATTGTTTGGATCAACTGCAACAGCTGTGAGGCGATGCCCAGGATATGGTTCTTTATATGGCAGCCATCCACCCCAATTATCCTCCTGTAACAAGTAAAAAAAACCTGCTTTCAAGGGAGCAAAGCAACAATAGATCCTCCTGAACTTGGGATTCTTTCCTGGTTCCCTGTAATTGTCATGCAAGATTTCAATTGTTGAATCAGGATTTTTTTCATTTAAGCTCTGAAACATAGTCAAATAACCTCTGGTATTGCTTCTCACTTGAACCCACAATTTGCTCCATTGCCTTCCTTTTGGTATTGTATTATGCTGCTCTTCTTGTAATTTCAATGTTCCAATCATCTCCAACTTCTTGCCTAATTAATGCAATAGGCATCCTGGCATCCACTCTGATCTTCTCAACAGCTTTGTTTGCAACTCTATTTGCAGTAACCAACGGGTTCTTAACAACACGGTTGCAATTTGTACTATGCTGCAAAATCATTCTCTTGATGATAAAATCCTTTGTTTTACTTGCAGCTTCAACACCAGCATATATGAACCAGCCACAACCAATAGATTTACATTTTGCCCTCACCCTTGTAGGCTCACTAATCTTAAACATAGCAATCTTCCCTTCATTTATCATGTAATTTACTACTGCATTATTGAAATCTTTCTTACATGAAAATCTCATACCCACCTGAAATCTAGTGTTCTGCATGTCTTTCGATATATTAAAGTCAACATTCCTCTCTTCAAGGTCTTCCATATCACCGTCAGAGTCTCCTTAATAGTTTAGGTCTTCTTCCACAACTTCACCATCGAATATTTCTTCTCTCTGACTTTGGATTGAGCCCTTTTCTTTCTGTTTTCTTTTTCCCCCTGTCTTTCCCTTTACCTTTTTAACTACCTTTTGATGAACTTGCATTATTCACATCATTCTGCAAATCATCACCACTTGCATTTTCATCCACTAGACCCTTACATATTTCATCATCCCTACAAAACTCATCATCATCTGTAAAAGGTTCATAATCCTCATTGCTAGAATCATCTTGCTCATACCTAGAATCATTTGCATTTTCATCATGAGCTATAAATGATTCCATGTTGTCAGCATGCATTAAGAAATCAAAGTCGCTGTCTAATCTATCTTCAAAACCAGACTTGTCTGCTGCTTGTTATGTTACATTTTCACACCTAACCACTTCTGTTTGTTGGGTCACATCTTCATCTTCAACATTACCCTGTTTCTTTCTCACCATCAATCACTTGCTCTTAAGTTCTTATGAAAAAACTGAAGCATTCAGTTCAACCCCATGGTCTTCCATTCTTTCTTGTTCAGTCACTTGTTGCTAGGACTCTTCAAAATTATCCCTTTGAAGTCTCCTTCTACTTGCTTTCTTCTCTGGCCTTGGAGGAATGACCTTTGGTTGGTTGTTCTCCTCTTCTACAATCTCCTCTAATACAACAGTTGATGGAATAGGTGGAGGATTCCATTCTGGATAGGTTAGAATATGGTCAACTATCTCTTGCCTACTCTTCTTGTCAGTGAAGATCTCAATGACTCTAGCTCGAGGAACCCATTCACACGTCTCCATTACATCCATATCATTCCTCAGCTCCACTAGACCTTTCTTCATATCTCCTTCAGTGGGCTTCAAAGACCAAAAAGGCATCTTCTCCTCTTCTTAACATCCAAGTGCGAACAACATTTGTCCAATATCTGGCATGGACATTCTATCATTTAATTCAGAAGTCAATGTAGTCTCTTTCCCCACTTTGATATTCAACATAATCACCTTGACTTATGATGCTTCCATGGTATAGTTTTATTGTGAATAATTCTTCATGGTCTCCTGGTTTATAAAAACAAATTGTAATAAGTTTAAAAGGATTAGAAAAAAAACATAGCATTAACTTAAGAACCCCCATCAGAAACAGTCCCTTCAAGACAAAAAAACATAGCACTCATTCCATAGCACATAGCGACTACAAACAATTCAAACCCCAAAATCTAGCAAAAAAAGTTCACTTCTTTGACCTAGTCTGAGTAGACAAACACAAAATAGGCATAAAATTTTAAAAATGACTTAGTTCTTTGTCCTGATTAAAAGTTTAGGGTTATCACCGAGACCCATGCAATTACATATATTTCCTGCAAATGCACAAATTATTGCAAATAAACTCGAATGATGAAGTATGTACAACAATAATCAGCCCAGGATGATCACCATATTCTCATTCATCAACAACGAAGAACACATAGCCTGAAAGTTTCAACGAAATCATTCACGGGTGACATATATACATTTCAGATAATGCTAAAAAACTCAGTCTTTGCTCAATGAAAAACTAATTTTAAGTGAAAAAAATTTTGTCTTTACTGTAGATGAGGTACGGATCAACATGGGTATCTTGATTCCTAACTTCCCATGAAGCCATGGAGGTAGTGGCTCAAATTGTTTTTTAGAATATAGGGAGTTCACCGACAATGGTGTAAAAGGATGCAGTAAAGATTCTGAAATCCTGTTGCGAAGATTCAAGTAAAACTTAATCGAAAGGGGGGAGCAAGGATTCCGAAAGGAATCGTTGTTCGAAATCAAAGAGACAAAAAGCAGTTTCTTGTTTAATTTTGAGCATGCCAATAGTGTGAATGTGAGACAAAAATACCCATAGAATAACACGTGGGTCGCGTGTGAGTTGCCTCTGTTAGTCACTTAAAGGGTAGTGGTGACAGAAGGGTACGGGAGGGTCACTTTGAAAGATTCGGGTTATGGCAGGGTTAAAAAATAGTTTAGGTTTATTTTTGATTATTTTGCAATAGTTCAGGGTTATGAGGGGTAATTTGCCCTATAATATATGTATTCTTTTATGATTAAACTCATTAGAAAACATATAATTTAATTTTTAATATGGGAAGAAGTATTGAACCCCTACTTTTTGATAGGCTTGTAGTGGTAAACAAAACTTTCTTTTTACATTTGTGAAACTAAAAGTACAAACCTTGTCTAATAGGAGTAAGCTTCGGTCTTTTAACCATACTCAACAACACCCAGCAATTGCATTTCTGTTCCTTCTCTCTAAAAAACAAAAAACAAAAAAACCCCAACATACCCCTACCATGCTTTTCTTGAGTTGATCAAACAAAAACCAAGAAAATCACTCAAAATTTCCTTCCCTGACCCAACAAAAATAGTACATAAATTTATAAACAATGATAATATTATTCTTTAAAAAAAAAAAGACCAATCATGGTGCTTTATTTTTAACACTATCATTTTCTGAGTAAAATTTTAGATTAATTTAAGAAATAAGACATTTGGTTTCAGACAAGAAGAGTATGATCTTTCAAATCCTTCAAACAATGATGCAATTATTTTAAGATGATCTATTTATAATATGGAGGGAAAGAGAAAAGTTAAAATAGAAAAATAGACGGACGCTTAAAGTTATATACTATCTTGTTTGAAAAAATATAAATGTTATCTATTCTATTTAATAATTTAATTATATAAATATATATATAGGAGTTATAGTGTTATCAGAAAATTTTAATTTTATAATATTGATAATTATAAAGGAAAAAAAATGTGTTAATATAACACAAAAATAACTAGTCATTATATGGTCAAAATTTGTTAATTATTAATGATGGTGAAATTATATTTGAAGAGGTTGATATTGGTGTTGATTAAATTCATAATATGCATTTTAAACCCATTTTGCTCTAATTTGGTTCAAGAGATTAAGTTCAAATCGAAAGGAAAAGCGTTTAAATTACTCTTAACATTGATCCAATCGGTTTAGATAGTTTTTTTTCTTTAGAAAAAGTATTTATCTAAAAAAATAAAACAAAAAAATGTGCATATAAAAAAGCACTTATACGGATCCCTTAAGGAAGTCGTATATAAAAACACACATATATGGCTGCCTTAGGACTATCATATATAAAAAAACACAATTGTATGCTAGTTTGAAAAAGTGTTCTTGTTGCTTGGAAAGAGTTACTTTCCCTAGATATATTGGTTCTTCTAATGGAATTCATGTTGATGAAGAGAAAATCAAGGAAGCAATTATTGGCTTCCTTCTAAAAGTGTAAGTGAGGTAAGATTTTTCTATGGGTTACTTTATTCTATAGAATGTTTGTTCCTAACTTTAGTATTATAGCAACCCCTCTCAAGAAAGTTATCAAAGTTAAAGTAAAATTTAGATGGAAGAAAGAACAAGAAATTAAAATCTTTTCGAATGTTGAAATCAAAGCTTGCAAGTGCCCTTATCATATCCCTTCCCAATATCTCTAAAGTGTTTGGAATTGATTGTGATGCATCTTCTTTGGGAATTTGAATTGTTCTTATGCAAGAGGGCAGACTAGTTGCTTATTTTAATGAAAAATTGAATGGTGCTACATTGAATTATTCAACTTATGATAAAGAGTTATATGCCTTGGTTAGGTCGTTGGAAAATTGGCAACACTACTTGTGGCCAAAGGAGTTTGTCATCCACATGGACCCTGAATCTCCGAAGCACTTGAATGGTCAAACCAAGTTGAGCAGGAGGCATGCAAAATCGGTGGAATTCATACAGATGTTTCCCTACGTCATCAAGTGCAAGGTAAGGAAAATGTGGTAGCAAATGCATTGTCTAGAAGGTATTCAATAATCTCTACATTGTGAGCTAAAATACTTGGTTTTGAACCTGTGAAAGATTTATATTTGGATGATGATGACTTTAAGGTGATATTTGTTAATTGTGAGAAAGGTGCTTATGAGAAATTCTATTTGTATAAGGGATTTTTGTTTAGGGAAAACAAGTTGGGTATTCTTAAATGTTCATTGAGAAGGGTATTAGTGATTGAATTTCATGGGGGTGGTTTGATGGGTCACTTTGGTATATCGGAGACCTTAGACATTTTAAAGGAGCATTTCTATTGGCCACATATGAAGAAAGATGTGATAAAAGTGTGTTCTAATTGCATTGTGTAGAAAGGCCTAATCTAGTATCAAACCCCATGGACTTAATTACATACCATTACCTATTCCTAAAGCACCTTGGGTAGATGTATCAATATATTTTGTGTTAGGTTTGCCTAGGTTTAGGAGGGGTAAACACTCCATACTTGAGGTTGTTGATAGATTCTCTAAAATAGCTCATTTTATTATTTGTTCAAAGATTGATGATAATCATAATGTGGCCGATTTGTTCTTCAACAAAGTTGTTTGTTTGCATGGTATTCCCAAGACCATTGTTAGTGATAGGGATACCAACATGTTAAGATACTTTTGGAAAGTTTTGTGAGGCAAGTTAGGGACTAAATTGTTGTTTTCTACTACTTGTCACCTTAAACCGATGGCCAAACGGAAGTAGTCAATAGGATATAGGAAACCATGTTTCGGGCTATAATCAAGAGGAATTGAAATCTTGGGAGGATTGTTTACCTTTTTATTCCAACACTTATTTTAATATAGAAATAAAGAGAGTATTGTAGTTGAAGAACAGTAATCCTACTCCAGAGTCAGTAGTGGTCTCAGACTTGAACTATGACTATTTAAGGGAAATAAAGTACTATTGCCTCCGCATAATAGTCTAGGTATTGACATAAGCTTTAATAGCCAACACTTTATAGACTTGTGCTATCCCAATTTTCATGAGTGTCTTTGAGAATAAGCCTCCCATTCTCATAGAAAGCGACCTACTTCCACAATCATATAGGTGAGATTTTGCTCTTGTAACTTTGACACCCCACTCATAAGAGCTATAAATTATCATTAAGAGTTAAAACTCAACCTCCACAAATTGTTACAAGATAAACGCATTGACACCATAGGGATGAGATATTAAAATTTAAATAGTGCATTTCTCATATACAAGTCATCATATGATTTGTTTTTCCCATTGAACCTAGTTATAGGATCTTTAGTCCCTAGGTTGGGTGTCTTCATATATGACTTCTGAATTTGTAGGCTTCAATCTCATCCCTTTCGATGTGCTCTAGACCATTTCTCTTGTTATGGCCTTAGTCAATTAGATTTGCAAGATTATCACAAGATTTAACATAAACAATATTTATAACACCACTTTTTAAATAAGATCTCACAATACTATGTTTTCTCCTTATATGTCTGGATTTACCGTTATAATAAAGGTTTTGAACTCTACCAATTGCAGCGGTGCTATCACAATGAATTAATATAGGAGGAATTGGTTTATCAAAATAAGGTATTTGAAATAATAAATTCCTTATCCAATTAGTTTCCTCACTAGCTGAAGCTAATGCAATTAGTTCAGCTTCCATGGTAGAGTTAGCAATGATAGTTTACTTTTTAGATTTCCAACAAATAGCACCACGACCCAAAGTAAAAATATAACCAATAGTATAATAGGAATCTCCTGATAAACTGTTCTAGTCTGCATCACAAAATCCTTCGAATACTGTAGGATATTTTTTATAGTACAAGCCATAATCTTTTGTACCAAGTAAATATCTCATAACTCTCATTATGGCATTCCAATGTTCTAAGCTTGGTTTGCTTGTAAACCTGTTGGTACTTCCAGTGTATAAGCAATGTTAAGTCTTGTGCAATTAGTCACATATCTCACATTGCCAATTAGGCTAGCATATTCCTTTTGAATTAACACATCATTATCACTTTTAAGAGGAAATAATAAATATTTGAATCAAAAGGAGTTGCCACATATTTGCAATTAAGAAAATTATATTATCTCAAAATTTTCTCAATATATTGCTGATCAATAAAAATACCATCACATGTTAGAGTAATTTTCAGACCCAAAATAAATTTGCCTTACCTAAATCTTTCATATCAAAGTGGCTACTAAGATTGGTTTTGTCTCTTTTATCACATTCCAATTAGAGCAAAAAAGTAGCAAATCATCAACATAGAGGCAATTTATAACATGTGCGTTATTCCAAGATTTATAATAGATGCATTTATCACACTCATTTGATTTTTAATCACTCTCAATCATGCAAGAATCAAATTTTTCATGTCACTGCTTATGTGCTTGCTTTAAGCCATATAGAGATTTAGTTAATTTACACATTTTGTTTATAATATAAAATGTTATTATTATTTTTTATAAGATTATATGGAGGTTTCTTTTTCATTTATAAAACTAATATTTTCAATGTAAAACTTCTACTTTCAATATACTTCATTAAAGTTAGTTTTAATTCTTCTTAGTTAAATGAAGATAGCTTTCTTTACCCATATATATGAAGCTTTTCTTGCCTTGTTTTGAAGAAGAAGAAAAGAAGAAGAGAAGTATACATAGAAAGAAAAAATACGAGAAAGAGTTTTGTTTGACAAAAGAGTTTTAAAAAGAGAGTTAGAACTTTTTAGTTGAAGAAATGTGTTTTTTATTTTGAAACTTTTGACACAATATCTTGTCAGGGATATAGAGTTATATGACCTGATTGGGCTGTTATGTCCTAGAGGAGACAACTCAAAGGTGTTACTGCTGGATGAGTAATAATATTTTGATGCAATAAGCTTGAATCTCCTTAAAGAGAGCAAGATATCTATGCCTTAGTTTAAAGTTTTTCTGTAAAAACTGTCTATTGAAATTATAATATCACCAACACTTTCTATAATCTAGAATTTACTAGATCGTCAGAGCTATCCAGAGGACCAAATCCCACTCCTGTGATTTTAAACTTTTGACTGTTCTTGAAGGCACTTTTTCAGAGGTCTATTTTGAGCTTAATTTCGTTGTATTAACTACAATAGCAGAGATACTTCAGGTAAATGATTATGATAGATTCTGCCACCATTAATGAATTAATAATTTTGTATGCTTCTTCTAATTTAATTTATGTAAAAATCCCCTATTTAGTTCTATAACATTTTTTTACTAAGCTTTGTAGGTTCATAATTTTTTTTTTTTACTTTTTTGAATCTATAACTTTTTTTATTATTACCAAATAGGTCTTTTTCACCAAATTTGTATTATTTCAGGTGAAGTCAATGAGAAGACCAAATTTTTTTCACCCCCTAAGGGTCTTTCAGTCTTTTTACTGTAGCTATCCTTCTTAAACCGATATGCTGAAAACTTCTAAATCCCCAAATGTTCATTCTTCCATCGATTTCTTTGGTAGAATGCAATGACTCTATTTCTGTTTGCATTGAGGAACTTCCAGCAGGGATCGGTTTGGCAAACGTAATACCCATTGAACCACCGACATCTTCCTTGCCTCCGGAGATGGCGTTGTTATTCTACTGGCTGTCTGAAGCAGAGGCCACCCGGGCCCTCTGCCGCTTGAAATCTTCTACGGGAAGAGATATTGAACTCAAAGAATTTCTCTTGCGTTGCAGGACTTCGTCTTTTGAGTTCATTTTCATTTCTATGCATCCGTAATCAAAGCTTTGAACACTTCATGACTATTATGGGTAATGGACCTTAAATTATTTTTGAGCTTCACTTAAGTCTCTAACGGTCAAAGTTAATGGTCATTATCTTTTTTTTTTAATAATAAATCAAAATTAATCAAGTACTCCTAAAGTTTAGTTTGTCTTTTTAAGATTTAGTTTATAAAATATTTCTTAAAAAAATTTTTACAGAAGAATTTGTTTTTTTTTCTTAAAAAAAATACAGTTAATCGTTAACTTTGACCGTTAAAAACTTAACAGAAGCTCAAATTATTTTGAGCTCCATAGCCCATAATAACATTTCCTATATATATTGTCATATTATATATTTTATTTCTTTCATTTGCTTCAATGTATTTATATATAATCAATACATGCATAGTTCCAAATTATATAAAATTTTAATTTTATATTAATAAAACTTTACAATTTTTTAATTATTTTGATGAATTAATATTCTAAAATATAACAATATTTTACATTATCGAGTCACATTCGAGACTGTGCTGACTTGCCCTACGTATCAACATGGGTGTAACACTAGTTACAATTATAGAAGTCTCTGCTAATAGTGTACAACAAAATCAAAAACAATTTATAGCTAGAATTGATAAATGTGATTGAATAATAACACTTAAATAAGATCAAGTTTATTTTCTATTAACATCATTTATTGTGTTTATAACTTGATTCAAAAATATGATATACAGCACACAATGTTCGTGGCAACAAATAAATACTCATTTAGGAATGTAGCAGATCTTTGGAAAACCAACTTAGCCAATTAATAGATAATCTTGTTTTTCCCTTTATTATTATTATTATTATTATTATTATTATTATTATTATTATTATTATTATTATTTTACTCCTTTTTTAAAAAAATGAAAAAACAATTATCCGTTCTATTCATTGGGAAACTTCTCACGTAATTTTGCCATAATAAACAGATGAATATAACCAAGAGAGGAAGCTGCCTATATATGATTCCTAAGAAAGAACCACCTAAGTTTTGTTGAACCTTCAACATAAGAAAAGTACATATAGTTGTCATTCCGGAGGACCGGCTGCAATAAAAATTTGGTGAGGCATAAATGGCATGGTCTCAAGCAATATCATATATATATAAATGGAATTGAATGTCTATTTCTCAAAATAAAGCATTTTTGGCATAAAAATTTTATGAATAATTTTTTAATTTTAAAATTCATCCATTTCTTTAAAGGTCATACAATTAATCATATCAATAGGAAGGAAAAATCAATAATTTATAAGAAATTTATCAATTCAAAAATAGATATTCAATTTTGGAAGGAAGACTTACTATATTTACTTAGTCAAGTTACTTTAAAAATCTTACATCACATTATCTAATGGATTAAAAAAACTTTAAAAAGTAAAAAATGGAAAAGGGTCAATGAATTAATATTTATAAAATTGTGTAAAGTAACTTATATTGTTAAATCAATTTTGAAAGTTAAAACAATGGCAAAACTTATATGTAACGAAGAGCAATGTTTATATATTTAGATTTCGAAAATATTTACAAAACTAGGTTTAAGCACTGCACGATTGTTTTCATTAATATATAGTATTAAAATATTCTAAAATTTCAACTAATTAAAATTTTATTTGAGGACTACAATATGAATAAAGCATATTTTCATAAAAGGAAGAATCTTACTATGAATTGTTTTTTCTAAGAATATAAAGGTCGAGAGAAAAGTTGAGAGATATTTTTTTTGTTTTGAATTTTGATGATCGTGAGTTGGTTGGAAAACATCTCTATTTATAGAAGTATATATGTTATTGTTTAAAAAAGAAAAAAAATAGTACATAACTCTTCTAGGTAATTGTTAGTTTCTTTTTATAACACTCCACTGCTATCCATGGATGCGCTGTTCCAAACTCAACCTAAGAGGATGTTGTTAGTTAAACAAGTAAAAAAAACTAGTCTCAATTGATTTGTCTTTTGTTGAAGAGTTATCAATACTTTATTTGCTTTGTATATTCAGAAACTCAAATTTGTGACATTTAATTCATTCTAAAAGTATAAATTAAATATTATATTTATTGAATATGAATAAAATCTTTTTTAAAAAAAAAAATTCTTAAAATCTATGTAGCATACTTCATAATCTAAGAATTCAAAATTTGTAAGTTCTCCTTTATTTTAGAATTTCTACTTCGTTTTTTTATTTATATATATTAATAATATATCAAATGCTTTCATTTTTATTTGGATAAAAAGTGCCAAAAGCATCTAAACTTTCCCATTTTTTGATTTAGACATTCGAACTTCTTTTTTGACAATTATAGATACTCAAACTTTCCAAAAGTATCGAACTTGACACTTTCTTCTATCTTAGGAGTTAACAGCTGATAGAATGCTGTACGCATCACTTGACTTCTCTTAATTGCATTTTCGAAAGATTACTCACCATATCTAGGTGCCAAAGTTTCCCTCTTTATATAACTAGGAGAAAAACAAGTTTATATATAACTAACCTCTAATAAAAAAGATCCTATCTTCTCTCTCCATCCACATCGATGTCGAGAAGTCAAGGGCAGTCATACCTAACAAAATGCCACTATGGCACATGTTGTAGATTAAGAACTTTTTGGACAGATAAGAAACCAGGGAGGCATTTTGCTATTTGCACCCTTCGTGCGGTAAAAAAATTTCTCACCTTTACACTTGAAAGACAAACATCTAGTGGGAAAAGTTGATTTCTTGTTGTTTGATATTATACCTATCCTTTACAGAGTGAAGGCTGTGATTTCTTTGAATGGCTAGATCCAAGGATGTGTGATAGAGCAGTAGAAGTTATTCTTGGGTGGTTGAGGAGCATTAGAAGCATGGACTTTGACATTGAACTTGGTGTTGAAAATATGAATAAGAACGAAGTTGAGATTGATGATTTGAAGATGAAGAATCAGTAAATAATTACTATGAATAGGAGACTAAATTTAAAATTGAAACATCTTCTGTTTTCACTACTTATATTATTAATTCTTTTTCTCATACTCAAACACTGATGTGTATCAAACAGGGGAAATGTGGAATTGAAACAGAAATCCTTTGGCTTTTTTAGTGCAATGAACATGTTTTCTGTATCTTCTTTTACCTTTTTTTTTTTTGCATGATTTTTATTGTGTAAAATTTGAATCTGTGTTGTGATTGATGATGAAAGTCCTAATAGACTTTTAATTAACTTTATTTTGATGGTAACAAATTAGTACTAATAGTGCTTCAAGTCTATCTATTTTAAGAAATTTTAGATTACATCAAAGTCAAAATTATGTGATTCTTAATATTAAGGGGTTGAAAGTGGTTGGAATTAGCAGTCTTAATATTAAGGGGCTACCACTGTTAACTAAAATACTTCATGCTCAAGGACTAATGGCTAATTTAATTAGCATCAGTCAATTATGTGACTCAGGTATGAAAGTTAATTTTACTTAAAATGAAGGAATTACTACTGACATTGCAGGAAAAGTAGTTATGAAAGGAATCAGAACATCAAATAATTGTTACACACTTGATGAAAAATTGGTCCAACAACAAGTACAACAGTGCCATAATTCAAAAATTGATGAGCTAGAGCTGTGGCATCAAAAGTTATGGTATATCAATTACAAATTGCTATTGAAATTGAGTTCAAATAGTCTGCTTTAAAGATTACCCGAATTGAGTCATGTCAATACAACCCTGTGTGGACCATGTCAAACAAATTAAAATCTGCACTTTCTTGATCTTAAAATTTTTGTTCACAAGTGAGCGTGTGATTGTGATAAACAATTAAGCACAAATAAATAAACATAATAAAAATAAAAGACAAGAAATATTTGTTTACGCAGTTCGGCCAAGCCCACATGTGCGGGATCATATCCAATCCAGTAATTCTTCCAGGTTACAAGGATCTTTCAGCACATCAAAACAAGTTTCACCTCGTGGATTTATACAATAGCTCCCCCTAACTATTTGCACTACATGCACTAGTGTTGTTGTTGACTCTGTTGAACTTCTTTAAAATAATATCAAATTCTCCTTTGATACAATCTGTGGCTGATTTTTGTTAACTCAAAAATCATTAATATTTACCATTCAAGAGCTGATATAGATATATATAGAGAATGTCTTCTTGCTTGCTCCAGAAAAGGAATAAATACGTTTTCTATAAAAGGTTTTGTTAATTTGTTTCACGAATTTGGGCTTGAAAAATAGGCACTAAATAAGGGTGATTATGCAGATTTATCTTGAATGGATTGACCTTCCATTAATAAATCATCTTCTTCAATCAATCAGTGAATCCAAAAAATTTACCAATCAATTATCTTAACAATCTCCCCCCTCCCTTTGGCATTTGTTTAGATAAATAAAAATTTTAGACAGCAATATATGTGTTAATATTATATCAACACATACCATCCAAATAACCATATTAGGCACAAGATGATCCATAAGAAGTTACTGACCAAATATCTGCATATCAAACATAGTCCATAGGAAGTCCAAATAAGAAGTCCAGTCCAAATATGTAAACCATGTCAAAAAAAAATCCATAAAATAATCCCCAAGAAGGAAGTCCAAATAAGAAGTCCAATCCAAATATGTAATCCATGTAAAAAGAATAATAGATAAAACAATCCCCAAGAAGTCAGCAATACTTGCAAAGACACAAACTGATAGTCAACAACCCAACAAAAATTTTCTGCATTTTTAGCACTCTTTGCAACACTGATGTCTCCCCATTTTTATGTAGCCAAACTCTCACTCCCATAGAGCACGATCATGTTCCATGAGAGTGTTGGTGAACATCAGCTTCCACACCATTTGTTGTAACTCAAATAGAGAGGATTCCATAACTTTAAATTCTTTGCTGGTTACATACTCCTTTAAAGGAAGATCCTTCAATAAGTCATCAAACAGTTGATCGTATACCGACGATGCATGAACCCGTGAATAGGCATAGTGGCTCTCATCATCCAATGATACTGAAGATTCATCAAAGGATTCTTAGAGCTAAGAATGGTGTTCTTAAGATCTTCAATAATAAGATCATCATCAAAGTCAGGTACCTAAAGATGAGATAGATAATTAGTAAGAAGACATAGATATGGCAACCTGGTAAATGGATTTTTCCTAGTCTTTGTCATAAGAACAAGACGATTAAAGATAATATGTCCAAGATTAACGGCATGCCCTTTGACAATGCAATACATCAAAATGGCTCTGTTCGTGAAGACCAAAGTGACATTTGTTGTAGGAATCCAATTGTGGGATGCGAGCTTATAGATTGAAAAATAAGAAGTAGTCAATTTAGAGGATGAAAACCTATCATTCGAGGGCCACTTGGACAATTTACCACCAATCAACTCACAGATTACTGCATTCATGTCAACATCAACTTCAAAACCATCTCATTGAACAGATGAATTATAAGGCACCCTTGAAAATTCAAAGAGCAGTTTGGGAGAGAAATCACACACTATTCCTCAAAGTAGGATCACACGATAAAATAAACAATCACTATTGTCAACGTTGTCATGCAAGGCACTATTGACGTCTTCCGCCAATGTCTTATTTATTCGAACAACATAGGAAGAGGTAGACAATATATTACTCTCTTGAAAAGCAGTCAACAAATTATATTAAGCCCAATGATCATCAAACACCTTCTTTTCAACGGTAAGTATTTTCCCATGCACACAAATAAAAAATAAATCACTCTGAGACATGAAGAATTTTATAGCAATGGGATCATCAGCAGAGATAGGAGTAAAAGAAGTCATTTTAGGCTTCTTAAATCAATTAGAGTAAACCTTTTTGGCCTTAAGCCTAGGAGACTTTCGAATTTTACTTTTGCTAACAGACTTAGTTTTGAGACAAATCTCAGACCCATCATCAGAATCAATCTCAATAGCCTCAGACATAGAGGATTTTGAACAATCAACAGATACCATATGCTTCTTGATTAATTGAATAGGAGCAAAAATAACAGTCCAAATATCACTAATTGCACTAATTGCAGCACCAGAAGTAGTAACACAAACAAATACTTCATGAGTTTCAACAAACAATAGTAGAGAATCATGTTTAGACCTCACATAAAATACCAATCGAAAACCTTGAAGACCCCCACGATACAACATAATAGACAACACACAAAAAGAAGAAACGATATTACCAAATATTTGAATGCATTGCTGTCTCAACAGAGTAAGAGGAGTGACTTCTTCTCAACATAATGAATTGTATTGGGGAGGACACAACATTAGATATTTTAAATCAAACCCAAGCTGTAGTAAACGCAAAAGAAAAAAAAACGACAGTAGCAATAGAAATAGGTGGTCTACTTGCAACTAGAGACAGAAATAGCAACACAGAATGGCATCAGTGACAGTAACCTGTAGTAGAGATATCAGCTACAGAGAAAAAAAAATAGCCAAAGAAGAAGGAAAGAAACGAAAGAGAAAGAAGAAAGAAAAGGAAAGAAAAATAGAAGCGTTTGGAAAAAAATCTTTTCATCCACTTTTTTTACTGTTGTTCCCCTTTTTAATATATAATATTATTATTATTAATAAAATATCATGGGATCCCTTTTTATATAAATATATATTTTTATTATTAATAATAAATTTTGGTGGGACCCTTTTATATATAATTTTTTTTTTAAAAAAAAGGACTAGAAAAATTTTTAAAATGAAAATTAAAGAACAGTTACCCCAATATCTCCTCGAAGAGTTGACAATCTTGATGAATCTAAAGGCTTTGTAAAAATGTCAACCAATTGAGTTGATGCAGGAATATGTTCAATGCTAATCACTTTTTGTTCAAAAAATTCTCTAATAAAGTGATGTCAAAAGTTGATATGTTTCGTTCTTGAGTGTTGAACAGGATTCTTGCTGATGTCTATTACACTTTTGTTATCGCATAGCAATATTAGCTCTTTTATAAGTATCCCATAGTCCATTAACATTTACTGCATCCAGAGTAGTTGAGTACAACAGCTACCTACAACAACATATTCTACTTCTGCAGTTGATAGGGATATACAGCTTTGTTACCGACTAAACCATGACACCAAATTTCCTCCATAAAAAAAAATCCCCCTGAGGTACTCTTTCGGTCATCACAGTTTCCAGCCCAGTCAATATCACTGTAGCCAATTAGATGAGTGTTTGAATTTAAAGTAAAATGAATACCATAGTCTGTTGTGTGATCAACATTTCTTAGTATACGCTTAACAGAGCAAGGACACGTGTATTGCTGATTTCAGCAGGTGTGATCGTAGAAAAAATGGATCAATATCAAGAAGGAGGTTCAGTGACAATACCACCATTACTCACCGGTGACAATTATTCTTACTAGAAAGCAAGAATGGAGATGGTTGTTTCCATCCAAGATGAAAATGCTTAGGACTCAATTCAAATGGGATGGGAACCTCCATTAGTCAAAGACGGCAAAGGAGGTAGCAAATTAAAACAAAAAACCAAATGGTCTAAAGAGGAACGAAGATTATCTGTTGCAAAAGCAAAAGCTCTCAACAGTATTTTCTGTGCTGTGAGAGCTGAGCAATTCAAAACAATTTGTACATGTTCAAAAGCCAAAGAAGCATAGGATTCCTTGAATACCATGTATGAAGGGACAAATGCAGTTCAAAAAACCTACACTCGAAATCCTCACATAAAAATTTGAAGAATTGAGAATGCACGAAGATGAGACTATCGAAGTATTTAAGGTAAGATTCGTGGCATAGCTAATCAACCTGCTCAACTTGGTGACAGGTACTCAGAAGAAAAGGCTTATGAGAAAAGTGTAACGATTATTGCCTCCAAGATTCATGGCCAAAGTTACAGCAATTGAAGAGGTAAAAGATTTATCAAAAATGAAACTAGAAGAACTTATGGGATCATTGCAAACTTTTGAGTTGAATTTTCCAATTCAAAAGAAAAATAAAGTTTGGTTGTAATGGTGGAAGGAAATAAGTTGGACTCAGAAAATGAACAAGAGCTGACTTATTTCATAAAAAAATTTGCTAAAAATTTCAGCAAGGCAAATAAAGGCAGACAAATTCAAAAGGGTGTCAACAATAAAGGCAATAGCCAACATGATGAAACAAAAGGAGTGTTGCTGAGACAAAGATGCCAAAGGTAACAAATAAATCAAAAGAGGTCCTGTGTTATGAATGTGGTGGATATGGGCACATGCAATTTGAATGTGCAAACACACTCAAAAAGAATAAGGCAAATAATGTTCTCTGGAGTGATGACAACAATGAAGAAGAAGCCTACAATGTAGCCTTCTGTGGAATCAACAACAACAGTCTTGACAATGAGGAAGATGACAATGAATAAATCAAATCACAGGAGAAGTAGATAAGTATAATTATTAATTCTAAAAATCTTTATGATTTGATGTCATCAAATTATGTGCAGCAGATCAAGCAAATAAGAAATCTGAAGGCAGAAAATATTAAATTAAAGCAAGCATATGCAATGTTGGAAGAGAAACAACAATGGCATGGAATGAGAAATGAAGTCATACAAGAAAGATTGAAAGGTGCATTGGATTATGTTGAACATCTCAAATAAATCAATGATGGACATTGTTCTTAAATGTTCAGAGATGACAGAATCAAACTTAACTACCAACAAAGCTAAATCATCTATATGACTGTTCTAACACAGGTCACTTGTTTAAAAGTTTCAAAAATAGAACAGAAGGTGATTATAAGAAGAAGTCTTCAACAAAGAGTTGGATTGTGAAGAAGCATATGAAAGCCCATGTATCACATCTTTCATTCAAAGCCAATGTAGATAGTTGTTGGTACCTTGATAGTGGCTGCTCTCAACACGTGACGGGATTGAAGAAAATGTTGTCAGAATATATTCCTTACAATAGAGGATCAGTAACATATTTTGATGGAGTCAAACAACAAAGTGGTTGGAATTGGCATTCTTGATATTAAGGGGCTACCATTGTTGACTAAAGTACTTTCATGTGCAGGGACTAAAGGCTTATTTAATTAGCACCAGTCAATTATGTGACACTACTATGAAAGTTAATTTTACTCAAAATGAAGGAATTATTACTGACATTGCAGGAAAAGTTGTTATGAGAGGAATCAGAACATCAAATAATTGTTACAAACTTGATGAAAAATTGGTCCAATAACAAGTACAGCAATGCCATAATTCAAAAATTTATAAGCTGGAGCTGTGGCATCAAAAGCTTGGGCATATCAATTATAAATTGTTGCTAAAATTGAGTTCAAATAATCTGGTTCAAGGATTACCCAAATTGAGTCATGTCAATACAACACTGTGTGAACCATATCAAATAGGGAAGCAAATCAAAACAACACATCAGCAATCAAATCAGGTTTGTACTTCAAGTTGTTTAGAACTAATGCATATGGATCTGTTTGGTCCAACACAAGCAAAAAGCGTAAAAGATATGATTTAGTTTGTGTTGATGATTTTTCAAGGTATACTTGGGTAAATTTCTTACATTAAAAATCTAATGCATTTGAGTGTTTTAAAAACCTATGTCTTCAGTTATAAATAAAGAAGAATTCCGTTCTTGTCAGACTCAGAAGTGATCATGGAAGGAGTTTAAAAATCAATTATTCAAAAAATTCTGTAAGTCATGGGATAAATCAAGAATTCATAACAACTAAAACTCCTCAACAAAATAGAGTCACTGAAAGAAAGAAAAGAACAATTCAAGATATGGCTAATGTTATGTTAAACTCAAAGAAATTACCAAAGAATTTGTGGACAGAAGCAATCAACACAGCAATATACATTATCAACAGAACATACCTAAGAACTCATACTTCAAAGACTGCTTAAGAACTATGGAAGGGAAGAAAACCTTTTTTTTTTTTTTTGGTAGCAAATGCTTTGTGTTAAATGATAGGGATAATCTAGGGAAATTTGATCCAAGAAGTGATGAAGCAATAATCTTGGTTACTCCAACAATATTAGAGCCTTTAGAGTATGTAACAAAAGAACCAGAATAGTCATGGAGTCAATCAATGTCACTGTTGAATATATGAACATTGACAAAAAATTGGATGAAGACACAATACCTGAAAACAGTCAAACATAAGGTGGATCATCTTCATCGAATATCTCAGACAACAACACAAATATTGAAAATTCAAGAGAGTCAAAAGAGCCATCTAACAAGGTTAGCAAAGTGCATCCAACATATTTGATCATTGGAAACTTAAATGATGATAGGCAAACAAGAGACAAGAGACAAGCCTAAAGTCAATTACAGGGAAATGGTGGGAAACTCTTGCTATATTTCCAATATTAAGCCCAAAAACCTAAAAAAACACTGCTAGATGAACATTGGATTGAAGCTATGCAAGAAGAACTATAGCAATTTGCTATTAACAATGTGTGGGAACTCGTGTCATGTCCTGAAAGAATGAATATTATTGCGACAAAATGGATATTTTTTAAAAAAAGATAGATGAGCATGGAAATATTACAAATGACAAAGCTCGATTAGTTGCTCAAGGGTACTCACAAATTGAAGGAATAGATTTGAAGAAACTTTTTCTCCTGTTGCAAGACTAAAGTCATTCCGGTTATTGTTGCTGTTGCTTCTCAAATGAACTTTTGATTGTAGCAGATGGACTTAAAAAGTGCATTTCTAAATGGAGTCATAAATGAAGAGGTATATGTTGAATAACCAACTGGTTTTATCAATCTTAATTATCCTAATCATGTTTACAAGTTGAAGAAGGCACTTTATGGATTGAAACAAGCTCCTCATGCTTGGTATGACAGACTCCCATCCTTTTTAACAAATAAAGGGTATTGTGAAGGTGGAGCTGATAAAACTTTATTTGTTAAAATGGAAAAAGATGATTTAATTGTAGCTCACATATATGTTGATTACATTGTTCTTGGGTATACAAATGATAAGCTATCTAATGAGTTTATTGAGTATATGTAGGGTGAGTTTGAAATGAGTTTGGTTGGTGAATTAAACTGTTTCTTAGGGATTCAAATCAAATAGGTTCAAGATGGAATATTTATATCCCAAACCAAATATGCTCAAAATCTCATGAAGAGACTTGGTATGAATGGAGCTCTTCAAGTTAGAACCCCTATAACTGTCAGCACAAAACTCTCCAAAGATGATAAAGGAAAATCTGTTGATCAACACATGTATTGAAGCATGATTGGAGGTTTGTTATATTTAACAGCTAGTAGACCTGATATTTCTTACAGTGTTGGTGTTTAACAGCTAGTAGACCTGATATCTATATTTATAGATATATATATATGTTATTGTTTAGAAAAGGGGAAAACAATAGTATATAACTCTTCTACGTAATTGTTAGCTCTTTTTTTAGCACTTCAGTACTATCCATGGATGAGTTGTTCCAAATTCAACCTAAGAAGGTGTTGTTATTTAAACAAGTAAAAAAATAACTAGTCTCAATTAATCTGTCTTTTGTTGAAGAGTTATCAATGCTATATTTGCTTCGTATATTCAGAAACTCAAAAAATTTATGACATTTAATTCATTGCAAAAGTATAAATATTATATTTATTGAATATGAATAAAATCTTTTTATATATATATTTATTGAATATGAATAAAATCTTTTTTTTTTTATTTTCTTAAAATCTATGTAGCATACTTCAAAATCTAAGAATTCAAAATTTGTAAGTTCTAATTTGTTTTAAAATTTCTACTTTGTATATTTATATATATTTATAATAGATCGAATGTTAATTTTAATTTGGGTAAAAAGTGTCAAAAACACCTAAACTTTCCCATTTTTTGTTTAGACACTCGAACATTTTTTTGATAATTTCAAACACTCGAACTTTCCAAAAGTATCTTACTTAACACTTCCTTCCATCTTGGGAGTTAACAGCTAACAGAATGCTCCCACTCAAGCACCATGTGACTTCTCTTAAGGGCGTTTTCGAAAGATTACTCACCACATATATAACTAACTTCTAATAAAAAAGATCCTATCTTCTCTCTCCATCCACATCATTGTCGAGAAGTCAGGACAGTCATACCTAACAAAATACCACCATGGGAAACCATGTAGATTAAGAACTTTTTGGAAGATAAGAACCTAGGAAGGCATTTTGCTATTTGTGCCCTTCGTTAGGTAAAAAGATTTCTCACATTTATGCTTGAAAGACACCCATCTCATTTGAAAAGTTGATTTCTTGTTGTTTGACATGAGACCTATCTTTTATAGGGTGAAGGCTCTGATTTCTTTTGAATGGCTAGATCCAAGGATGTGTGCTAGAGCAGTAGAAGTTATTCCTGAGTTGTTGAGGAGCATTAAAAGCATGCTGGTTGACATTGAACTTGGTGTTGAAAAAATGAGGAAGAATGAAGCTATGATGGATGATTTGAAGATGAAGAATCAAAACCTAATTGCTGTGAATAGGAGACTAAAGTTAAAATTTAAATGTCTTATATTTTCAATACTTGTATTATTACTTCTTTTTCTCATACTCAAACAACCCAGCGGTGTATCAAACATTGGAAATGTGGAATTGAAACAAAAAGCCCTTGGATTTGTTTAGTGTAATGAACATATTTTCTATATCTTTTTTGACCTTTTTTCGCACGTTTTCTATTGGAAAAATTTTGAAATTATGTGGTGATTAATGGTTCTTTTTTAATTTAATTTGAAGGTCTACCTTTTTTGACCTTTTTGTAAGTTTTTAACCTGAGGTTGTGCTATTTAACAACAAATCAGTCAATAAAAGCCTACACAATTTGTATTTCTAACAATTGTATTGTGGAGATATAATCTACCATTACCATTCAAGATTTGCAAGAATACATTAAACTTTGTTTAAAACATTCACACAAGAATCATTTAATCTACATAAAAATCAGTCCAACCATACACAAAAACCATCTACACAAACACTAGTTACCCAATTGTACAAAATCATACCAATCATAGATAACAACCATTTGCACAAACACCATTTAAAAAACCACTTTCCCCATCCCCATCATATACAATTAAATTCCATCAAGTACAATTTTCCTACCAAAAATATTATTTTCCCCACAAATAAAGACAAAAATCCCATCAACTCTTCCATGGCCTTCCCCATCCTCTTGCAGCAGAATATTTATTGTTTGGGATTCTTGGAATGCTCCTAAATGAGCATGGGATTCGTGACATTGTATAACCTGTAATAAATTACATGTTTAGATGGATATTATATTGTTGTAATATATTACATGTAAAAGACATGCATTCTTACCCTTTCAGTCGTTATTGTGCCTTGAGCAACAATTCTCCAGTTCTTGTTTTAACATCCATGCATTCCTTCTTGAAAGCCTTTAAATCAACAATACCCTGATGATCTCCATCATAGTGATTATAGGTTGATCACGTGCTTCAAGTATAAATGCATTAAAGGACTAAGTGATGTTATTGCCAAGCATGTCACTTTTTATCTCTTTATAGAAATGTGATCTGCATTAATGTTTAAGATTTGGACCTTTTGCAACCCATCTATATGCATCATGGTAAAAAAAATTTCAGATCTTTCATTGTCTTTAAGGGTAGCTGTTTTTTTGTGGCACTTGCAATTTTCCACAGCTTGTCTTTAAGTGCTTTTCCTGTATGACTTTTCTTGAAGTTGGAATAAATGACACAATAAAGGTGTAAAAAATTTGGTAAAACATCACGAAGTGCTAAATCATCAGACCCAACCAAAATAAAGCATTGTATGATTAGCAATCAAAGTACTAGACAATAAATATTTATGCTATAAATAAATTAAAAATGAAGATCCAATCCCACCCTTCTTTTGAAATTTCTAGATCCTCTGCCAAGAGCTCAAAAAACCATTTCCATTGTTCAAAAGATTCCTTCTCAAACTATATAAAAATTGGCCACCATCAATTATCCTCATCGATCCTAACATTTGATAAAAGTTTCCCTCTATAAGGCCAATTTATAAAGCAACCATCTACTTAAATAATTAACCTACAGGAGTCCAGAAAAACTTTACTCAAAGGACTAAGACAATAGTACCACTTCATAAATCGAGGACCTTTACCAGCTTCTTTGAAATTTTGATGGAATATTTCAACTATTGTGTCAGGGTGTGTCCTTTTCAACTCTACTGCATAGTTCCATAGTAGAGCATACTGATTTTCAGAAGATCCTAAAGTCATATCCCTTGCAATTATCCTTGCTGCATAGTCTTTATATTTGCTAATATATATTTTGTACTCTTCATCGATTTCTTGTCTAATCAACTTATCAAGTATTTTTTATATATATAATTTTGATTCTTTCAATGTGTGATAAGAGAATTCTTACATTGATGACGCAATTGGTATGATTAAGTCTAATTACCAAATCTGTGCTATTAATGGCCTTCTCCACTAATGTATATACCATCCAGATATAGTTAGGGCTATGGCTTTTTCCCAAATTCTCTTTGGCTCATGTGGTCTGAACTTCACATATTTACCTTCTTTGATAAGTCAATTATTAACTGCATCTTCGAACTCTGGTGCATTGGTGAGCCTCACACCAATTTGTTGAGATGGATTCTCCTAGTCTCTTTGTGGGTCAAAATTATGGTATCTATTTCTGTTTGCTGCCCTTCTTCAGTTAAGCTTTCAAGACTTTGCAGATCGTCACTTGGGCATCCTTCTTCAATACCCTCTACACTTCCATTTCTCTCTTCCATACTTCCTTCTTCCCTTCCAGTTCTATGTTGATTACTTGCCTCTGCAGGTCCCTCTTCAGCATGCATGGTTTCCTCTCTTCCACCCTCTTAGGTGGTGCCCCCTCTTATC
The DNA here is from genome assembly GCA_035221335.1 of Echites panduratus. Lineage (NCBI taxonomy): Eukaryota > Viridiplantae > Streptophyta > Magnoliopsida > Gentianales > Apocynaceae > Echites > Echites panduratus. The sequence goes on from JAWZTD010000082.1 coordinate 6,253,334, forward strand.
TTCTAGCAATTCCTCATCAAACATGTAGTCATCCTTAGCAAAGTCTTCATCAAATGTGAAATGCCCTGGATTGAAATCTGCATCTGATGAATCATCAAATTCAAATGAAGTTTCATGAACAACCTCTGTCCTAACTTGCCTCTTTGTGTTCCATCTCTCGCTGTTAGCATGCTCCCATGTGTCATGGACTCCATCTCTATAATCTTTGCTAAGTTTAAATTTAGTAACTATTTTGTGGGTTGAAACTCCACCCCCCCCCCCCCCCAATGGATTGTTTGAGTTTAAACAAAGTTTACTGACCTATTTGGCCCAAACATATCCAATAGAATATCTTCATCGATAGCTGCAATTAAGTCATCAAAATTTTCTTGCTCGTTTGATTTGTCAACATCATTAGCCACTCCTCCATATTCTTCACCTTGCACATTCTCAACTTATTCTTCTGCTTGCTACCTTCTTCTTCCACGACCTTGTTGATATCTCCCTTGATTATTCAACTGCAGCATCTCAATGTCATCTTGCATCTTCACAAATTGTTCTTGAATTGGTTAACTACTCAATTGCTCTCCGTTGACTTAGAGCATATCATATTCCACAACCTAGCTTACTATTCTGTGTCACTGAATTGAAAATCCAAATGTCTGGCATTGAATGTCTGCTATCTTTCAATCCCTTCCTCAATTGGTTCAATTTCCAGTAGATCAAATGTATGCTGGCTCTCAATTGGTGCTCCACCTCTTGATGATCCCACCATATCAACCTCAAAATCAATTTTTATACTCTCATTTTTTCCACTCTTAATTTCTCACTTTCAGTTTTTCCATCTTCTTTCCATTCTAGCAGTATTTTAGATCTCTATTTCAACTGCTTACCTTTCCCTTTCACCTTAGCAACTTGAGGAGTAGGTGCATCATCTTCTATCTATTCAATGATGACACTGCACTTAACTTTTAAAGCCTCTTTTAAGCTTAAGATCTCTGGTGCAGTCATATAAAACTCATCTACTTCAGCCTCAGTAGATAAGTGACAAAAAAATTCAATAACCTTCACCCTTTCTACAAACTCACACATTTTACTAACTTCAGTATCTAAGTAAATTGGGATCAACCCATTCTCAAAATCACCACTTGGCTATAAATAACATAACACTATATATTCATCTCCATGTAAACGGCCGTGAAATTTCATGAACAAGTATATTTGTTTCAAGTTGATCTCACTAGTTCAGCAATAGTCAACAAGGTCACTATTCCCCCCTTTGTACCTTCGAACACTCTATTCTCTTGAAAATGAGCCACCATGATAAATTTTTAATGTAAAGAAATCATTGTCCCAATCTAGACAAAACGAAAAAAAAGGTAACAATCAAAGCAAGGACCACAAACGTGTTAACAAAACAAAACCCCACTTCACAACTTTAAACATAATAAAATAAAGTTAACTTTATCAGCTCAATCATGCAATAAATTAACACATTATTCACAAAGATTCAATGAATAGAGTCAAAAGAATACTATATCCTACTGAGTTGATTTCTCAAAGGTATGACGTTGTCATATTATAGTCACAAACAAGTATACAGATGTACGAAATTGCTTCATGGAATAAAAAAACTAATTTAAAAAATGGTAATCATAGAACTTGAAAACCTACCATATATAGAGTATGGGTCAACATACCCTTCTTTGCATCTAAACTTCCAATGAGTTAGCGTAGAGGACCCCTGCCTATTTTAGGTTTTACCAATATTGGAAGAGTTTTCAAATTTTCCTCCCTACTTCTTTTGTTACGCTTCTCTCGATCTTCGTTATCCCTTTGCGAGTTCGAGTTTGAAGTCCTATCGCGCTTGTTGTTTCTGCTGCTCTTCATGTGGTGCTTTCAAATGTGCAAATATCGACAATAGATGTATCAACAGAGTTGAATGTGTCAATGGAGTTTCAAAAGACTTCAATTTGTGGCAAAAAACTTTAACCTTTCGTTGTTGTTCTTGGATTTGTAGAGATTGATGAGGGATGATGTGGAAGCAACCATAGAAAGAATGAAGGAGAAGCCGGTTGTTTTGTATTCTATCCTAATCTTTCGAAAATGCATTTAAGAAAAGTTATGTGTTCGTGTGGAAGCATTTCGTCAATTGTTAATGCCCAAGATACAAGAAAGAGTCAAATTCAATGCTTTTGAAAAGTTCGAATATCTAGAATTATCAAAACAAGTTCAATGACTAAATCAAAAAATGAAAACCTTTAGGTGCTTCGGATCCTTTGTACCCTGTACATTTTCATCTTGAAATAATGTCTGAGGTGGGAATTCTCAAATATATCAATTTGAAACATCACATTTCAAATCTACCCACTTTTATTTAAAATTTTAAATTTATTCAATTTTACAATTCAATTTTCACTATATACCCAATTCCAATTATATATATATACATATTATTTTAAAGATGAAGTATTTAAAATCAAAGGAAACAATGAAAATATTGTTATGTCCTCCTCAAAACCCATCTTCTTCCTTACAAAATTTCTTCTCTTCTTTTTTAAATTTCTTTCTTTTTCTCTCACTTCTCTCTCAAGCCATCCCCGTCCAATCATCAGGCAAAGAACAACCGCCGACGCTGCTCCATCCCTTCAAGTCTTCAACATTTAACAATAATGGTGTATTAAGAGAGTTCTTGGCTATTCGGTTATTATAGATTAAAATGTTATTTTTGAAATATTTGAATTGTGGGTTTTCATTATTGGTTGATAGGTGTTGTTGTGTTGATGTGTGTTGGCATAGTGGTTGAGTTGTGGGTTTAATAGGAGAAGATGATCAGAGGAAGACGATGAGATTTTACAGTGCAAGGACGGATCGCCCTTGTGAGGGATTGTCTGTTAAGAGAAACGATCCGTCCCTCACAAGGACAAATTGAATTTTTTTTTGACTTATTGTTTTTATAATTTTATTTATTTTAAGGTTTTATAATTTAAACAATAAATGTAAAATTTTTACTATTTTATATTTATTAAGAGTTATGTTGGCTATTCGGCTATTATAGATTAAAATGTTATTTTTGAACTATTTGATTTGTGGGTTTTGGATTATTGGTTGATGGGTGTTATTGTGTTGGTATATTATTTGAGCTTTGAGTTTGGTCAGAGAAGATGATTGAATAAGAAAAATGATTGGATTTGTTAATTTTACAGTGGAGGGACACACTATCCCAACTAGGGACGGACCGTCCTTGTGAGAGACATATACATTTTGAGTTTTTCTTTTTATTTTGACGAATTGTTTTCATATTTTTGTTATTTTAATTTTGTACGATTTTAACAATAAATGCATAATTAGAGTTGTGAGTTTGATTTGAAAAGATGATTGGAGGAAAAAGATGATCAAATTTATTAATTTTATAATGGAGGGACACACTATCCCTGTGAGGGATAGACAATTTGAGTTTTTTTTTTTAATTTTTACGAATTGTTTTTATAATTTTATTTATGTTAAAGTTATATGATTTAAACATTAAATGCATAATTTGTATAATTTTATTATGTATGATTTCAAAATATCGGATGAGGCTTATGATAGTCGGACAAAGCCACAACTCCAGTAGTGCACATATTACCGGCGTTAGGCAAAGAAAGAGCTGGAGAGGAAGACGTTAGATCAGTTTCGTCACCGGCCTGATCCGTTCAGTTGTGGAAATAATCCCTTTTTTTGTAAATAACTTTTGTAAGTGTATTATAAATGTAATATAACTTTTATAGTATAATTGTGGAATTCTTATAATTGTTGAAACTTTTACAAAATTCAAAAAGAGAAAATATATTTATAAAATAATTAGTTATTAATATTCAATATCAAATAAACTCAATATTTCTGTCGTCGGAACAAAGAAAAAAAGATTTGTCAGAAAATATTTAAAAATCTCTGTCAAGGGACTTTTTTGTCACTTAAAGGGACGAAATGTCCCTTGCGAAGACTTTTTGTCCCTTCAAATGATAGAACATCCCTAGAATGAAGGAACGTAATGTGTCTTTTAGGGATGTTTTGTCCAATGAGGGGATGGTTTGGCAATTGGAGGGACAAATTAAATAAAATATTCAAACAAACTAATGATCAACACAAACAATAAATGCATAATTTGTATTATTTTATATTTATATAATTGGGTTAATATAGAGGGACTATATGACATTTCGTGGAACATATTATTTTTATAATTTTATTTATGTTATCTTGTATGATTTAAATAATAAATGAATAGTTTGTGTTATTTGTATTTATTTAGTTAGGTTAATGTGGAGGGACGATTTAACATTTGAATAACGGATTGTTTTTATAATTTTTTTTATTTTAGTTTGTATAATTTAAATAAAATATTGTATAATTTGAATTATTTTATATTTATTTAATTGAGTTAATATATAGGGATTATTTGACATTTGTGGGATGGGTTGTTTTTATAATTTCGTTTATTTTACTTTTTATGATTTAAATAATAAATGTATAATTTATATTTATTTAATTGCATTAATGTGGAGGGACTATATAACATTTGACAGACGGGTTGTTTTTATAGTTTTGTTTATTTTAGTTTGTATGATTTAAACAATAGTTGCATGATTTGAATTATTTTATATTTATTTAATTGGGTTAAAATGGAGGGACTATTTGACATTTGAGGGATTGAGTTGTTTTTATAATTTTGTTTGTATGATTTAAACAATAAATTCATAATTTGTATTGTTTTATATTTATTTAATTATGTTAATGTGGATGGATTATATGACATTTTGAGGGACAAATTGCTTTTATAATTTTATTTATTATGGTTTATCTGATTTAAACAATAAATGCATAATTTGTATTATCTTATATTTTTTTAATTGGATTTATGTGGAGGGACTATATGAAATTTTGAGGGACGGATTGTTTTTATAATTTTGTTTATTTTAGTTTGTATGATTTTAAAAAATAAATGCATAATTATTATTGTTTTATATTTATTTAATTAGGTTAATAGGAAGGGACTATGTGACATTTTGATGGACAGATTGTTTTTATAATTTTGTTTATTATAGTTTGTCTGATTTAAACAATAAATGTATAATTTATATTATTTTATATTTATTTAATTGGGTTAATATGGAGAGACTATATGATATTTTGAGGGACGAATAGTTTTTATAATATTTTTTATTTTAGTTTGTATTATTTAAAGAATAATTTGTATTATTTATGTTTCTTTAATTGTGTTAATGTGGAGGGACGGTTTGACATTTGAGGGATGGATTGTGTTTTATAATTTTGTTTATTTTAGGTTGTAGTATTTGAACAATAAATGTTTGTTCTTTCCTCGGAGGGACAGAGTGCCCTTACGAGAGATAGACTTCCCTCATAGGGACAATCGTCCCTCTGACATATAAAATGTCTCATTCTTCATTCTACTAGGCACAACCATAAAAATACTATGTAAACTATGCATTTTTTTTAATATCTTTGAACAAATTTATAACCAAATAAATTTAAAATGAGTATGAAACTTCTTTTGTAAATCCTTCTAAAAGTAGAAAACATTGATCAAGTAAAGAAAATAACAAAGGGAAGAATCAAATACGAAATTTGAAAAACAATAATGAAAGATTTAACTATTAAGAATGATTTTGAGTTTATAGTAAATTGAAAGATATAGTATAAATGAAAGCTATTTGTTCATTTTTGTCTTGTTTTTCTAATGTTTTGATGTTTTTTCAACTGGATTTTCGTATTTGGAAGAAGAGAAAGGAAAGAAAATAAAAAACGGATAAGTTGGTAGTTAGAACAATTAATTTTTTTTAGGATAAAATGGTAAAAATAAGTTAAAAATGAATAAAATTTAAATTTTGATTTTTTTTCTTTTAGAAAAGTCAAAATGGATATAGAATAAAAAGTGAATGATAAAATTAGATACTTATAAAATGTTAAAATAATTTGAATAATTTTGAAATTTTCCTGATCAATTGGCTAATTCTGAAAAACATATCCTGTTTGAGCTCTCCTGTGTATTTAACTAATGGAGATGATTTAGTGCGGTTGAGCTAACTCAGTTGCGTACTGGATTCGATTGTCAGAGTTTTGAGTAAATGACACGATTTAATAAACACAGAAAGTCCAGTTTTATTGCTTTATTATTTAGTGTTAGTAGTTTATTTTATTTTTAGGAAAGTTTTCATTTGAAAAGAGTTGCGTATCCAAATCCAAACCCAAACCCAAATCCAAATCCAATTCTTAAAATGGGTTGCTTCCCTGAGAGTCACATTGGCCACTGTGCAACCGTATCCAACCTCTTTCCCTCGCAGTCACTGTCAATGAAGGCGTTTCGTCATTTGTTTTCTTTCAAATTGAAATAAATAATTAACCATGTGTAATTTTTTAATGTATTAATATAATTTGTTTTCTTTCAAATGGAGATAAATAATTAACCAAGTGTTATTTTTTAATGAATTAATATAGTTTGTCCTTTCCATTTTATAAAATAAAAATAAAATAGACAAAGAAAAAGTTGGTCATAGATGAAAAGTAATATATTATTTTTTAAAATTTTAAAACTTACTTTGAACCTTTTCAATTAAATTATAAAACTTATCAATTTAATCATTATATTTTATATTTTTAAATAATTTAATTATGATTTAATTAAATAATATTTACAAATATAATTAATTTTCAATAGTAATAGCAGTTAATTATCTAAATTTTTAATTAATTTAGTTGATAAGTTAAATTCTAATAAGATGACAATGTAAGTGATATTATTAAAAGAAACATTACATTTGTCAGTAATTATCCAGTTGGATTTTCTAAAAATATAAATATAATAATACTATTTAAATTGACTAATTTTGTAAGTTAAATGTGAAATTAATAATAATAACGGCCTTAAATAAATATATCGCTTTGCTGATCCTTCGATAAATTAGTTCCATTCCATGCAATTCGATTCTGGGTCACAGGATGTCTTGTCTTGTCCGGACCTCGATAAAGCCCATGCCCACCGCACCTGCTTCTGTTAATGGTCAGGCGCCGGAGTTGTCGCCACTGGCGGTGGATGAAGAGTCCTTACTGGCACGACCTCTGCTGCAGAGACGCCAGGAAGAAGGAGAGCAGGAGCAGCATCATAATCTTCGGGCGTCAGCCTCTTATAATGCCACCTCCCAACTTGCTATCGTTGGTGCAAATGTTTGCCCCATCGAAAGCCTCGACTACGAGTATAGATTCAATCTCTTTTCTCTGACTGATCATACACTCTCATTTGATAACGTCTCCAATTTTTTCAGTTACAGTTTCTGATCTTTTTTTATTTAAAACAAAATTTTCCCGAAGATTCAGAATTTCATTGTTGGATTGAGCTCAGGGAAAAACGTATGTTATAAACAGGAACTACATATGATTTCGGATTGCTTTTCTCGTCTGGTTATTTTTATGTGAAAGGATTAAAGGAAATTTCGTCTTTGCCAAACCTTGGAAAGTTCTACAATAATGGGCTTCCCATTTATCCTTCATTTCTGTTAATGGCATTACCAAACTGGAAGTGAAAGAAGAGAAGAAAGACAACTCCTACTCATCTTTTGTCTTTTATTAGTGAAAGGACACGAACTTGAAGAAAAGAAAAAGACCCACGGAGAAAGTATTTTATGTGCCTACTTTTCTATTTGCTACTATTCAATTTCTCTAATGGGATTTGCAAATAGAATAGAAAGTTCTGAGTCTTTGTGAAGCTGCTTTGCCTTTCATTTTCCTGTCCTGTCTTCTGAATTTGAAATTTAAAAACAATATTTTTAGTACTTGTATTTGGTTTGTGCTTCATTCATTAGCTTCAAACTTGATTTTTGTTACATTAGATTGTTCTACAATATTTCTACAATTTGGAAGTTCTTTTAACACTTTTAAACTTTTTTCAAGTCTGAGAGGACCAATAGTCAGCAAACTTTGTTTGACTGCAGAAACATCTCCGGCTTCTGCAAAAGATGGAGTCAATTTAATTTTATGTTATTTTCCATCTGTTGATTGATGACTGTGAACCTTGTTTGACTGCAAAAACACTGCCTTTCTCCTTACGCTTTCCCCTAGTAATCTTCAAACTGCGTGGAACCTTATTTTGGCTATTGTTTTTTGTGCTTCTGCTTTTTAGGATTGTTGAAAATGAGATTTTCAATCAAGATTGGAGAAGCAAAGGAAGGATGCAGATATTCCAGTACATATTTATGAAATGGACGTTGTGTTTTCTTATCGGATTTGTTGTGAGTCTCATTGGCTTCTTCAACAACCTTGCCGTTCAAAACATTGCAGGAGTGAAGTTTGTTGTCACCTCCAATATGATGTTGGCTAGAAAGTAGTAATTCTTTACTCTTTTTTCTTAAGTAAACATGCTTTTATCTTATACCCTTGACTTTTATAAATTCCTAACACAATGATTTTTCTTTTTGATAGTTTATAATTTTTAACTTCATGAGTTGTTACTCCCATTGTTCTTCTTTTGGACTTCAAACAGGGCAGGAGTACTAATTGTTGGACTTTTAACAGGTATGTGGCGGCTTTTTGTATATTTGCTTCTTCAAATTTACTGCTGACCCTCTTTGCTAGTATGGTTACTGCTTTTATCGCTCCCGAGGCTGCTGGATCGGGTATACCAGAAGTTAAGGCTTACTTGAATGGTGTTGATGCACCAGAAATCTTTTCATTGAGAACCTTACTTGTCAAGGTTATTGTCACATCTGAAGATTTGTTATATGCACTCAATTCTGGTATTCTATGAAATTAGAAATTTTTCATCAAAGTAAGTTCTTAAATGAACATGACTGCTTTTATGTTCATGACCTAATGGCTACCTCTTCCTCTCTGTTTGCACTTGTGGATAAATAGTATCGGTATTCTCAATTTCTTTTTGGTGTAAGCTTCTGGAAAACCAAGTTTTATGTTCATAGGAACTGTATGTTAAATGCCCAAATCCTCATCAGCCCTGAAAGTCTATAGTAGGGGAAGATTTTAGAATACATGATCCCACATGCTGATGATCCGGAACCATTTACAGTAGAATGAGTACAAGTTTGAGCACGTCACCCACTTTCTACTACATTTGTCCTTAATGAGCTTGCTTTAATAACCGAGGCTTGTTTGTTTTAGCAGACTGTAGTGTAAGCACTTTTGTCATTGTGGAGACCAGTCCTCAAATTGGACAATCTGTTCTGCACTATACATTCAGTTCTAATTACTTATAATTGTTTTCATTCCTTTCAGTTTCCTGCTACTTTCATTGTAGTTCTAAGTTTTACAGAAATCGAAGAGTTGCTAATCTGGTAAAACAGTCATCAATTAAGGAAATTCGAATTTAAGAATAAATTACAATAGTAACCCTGCATCATTATGTTTTCATGCTCTTAAGGTGTACTTTCAACTTATGTCTGCTATGTCCTTTTATTACCTACATCACTCATCCCTATGAATAGATTTTTTGCTGTCCTTTTATCTTGCTGTTGTATATCATCTTGACATTTTCACTATTGTGCCTGCTGATGTATTGTGCAGATCATTGGTAGCATATCTGCTGTGTCATCATCTCTTAATATTGGTAAAGCAGGCCCCATGTCTCATACTGGAGCATGCATTGCAGTAATTCTGGGTCAGTGTGGTTCAAAGAAGCACCAGTTAACTTGGAAATGGCTACGGTGCTTCAAAAATGATCGAGATCGGCGGGATCTTGTAACTTGTGGGTCAGCTGCTGGAATTGCTGCTGCTTTTCGTGCTCCAGTTGGTGGACTTTTATTTGCTCTTGAAGAAATGGCATCTTGGTATAATTAACTCACATATGTCCCTCTTGCCTGTGTTTATCTTATGACATCTTACCTTTTGATATTTGCTCTTGAGATTGTATCTCATATGCTACGATCATACTTTTGCTTAACCTATAAGTTAAAGTATTTTATGTTGTACACTTTCATATTTCATGTTACACATTTCCTGGTTCTTGTTATCTTTGTTTGTGTTTTGTGGCTTTTGCATCCTGAGAAGGCTTGTCTGTTAGGGTTTAGAAGTGTTGTCATGTGTTTGGGGATGTTCTTTGGTGTCTGATTGTAAGATCTCTTTATCTCCAGAAAGGATATTTGAAAACTGAAAACCAAGTTGATTTAGAAAAGTCTTGCCAAATAATCAATTATAGAGCTATCTCTGGTACAAACACAAAGCAAAAACATTTTCCATTTGAAGTTATTGCCAGTATCTGGAATAGGCTCAGTAATCTGCTAACCAGATACTTGAAAACCTTATTCCATTGTGAGCTTGAGAATATTCGTGGCTTTTAAGCATCTTTGGATATTTATGACAAGAAATTGTTATGCGGGTGGAGCTTGAGAATATTGGAGCTATTTACTGATTAGAAATTTCTGTGGCTTTGAAGCTTCTTTGGATATTTATGAGAAAAGAATTGTTATGCAGGTGGAGAAGTGCACTTTTGTGGCGAGCTTTCTTCACTACGGCTGTTGTTGCAATTGTGTTGCGGGCTTTGATTGATTTTTGCTTGAGAGGCAAATGTGGACTATTTGGTAAAGGTGGTTTGATAATGTTTGATGTTACCTCAGCGAATATTGCTTATCACCTTGTGGATGTTCCCCCCGTAATTATTCTGGGAATCATTGGGGGTGTTGTAGGAAGCTTGTACAACTTTTTGCTAGAAAAGGTTTTGCGGGTTTACAATCTAATCAATGAGTATGCTCCCACATTCTCTCTTTTGAGTTTAAATTCTTTCCACAGAGACGGAAAACTTTATATTTCTGAACTATTCTTTATTTTCATCTCTAGGAAAGGTTCTCGTTACAGAATACTTCTTGCTTGTTCTATCTCCATTTGCACATCCTGTCTTCTGTTTGGATTACCATGGATTGCATCTTGCCGTCCTTGTCCACTTGATGCAGTAGAGCCTTGCCCATCAATTGGTCGATCTGGCAACTATAAGAAATTTCAGTGTCCTCCTGGTCACTACAACGATTTAGCCAGCCTCTTCTTCAATACGAATGATGATGCAATAAAGAACCTCTTCAGCAAGAACACCGACTCTGAGTTCCATAGCTCATCAATGCTAATATTTTTTATTACATGTTTTCTTCTCAGCCTTTTTAGCTACGGGATTGTGGCACCCGCAGGTCTATTTGTGCCACTTATTGTTACAGGTGCATCTTATGGGAGACTTGTGGGAATGTTCTTTGGTTCAAAGTCAAATCTTAACCATGGCCTCTTTGCTGTCCTGGGGTGTGCTTCTCTTCTTGGGGGATCAATGAGGACAACTGTTTCATTATGTGTTATCATCCTAGAACTCACCAACAATCTGCTGTTGTTGCCACTAATAATGTTGTCTCTTCTCGTCTCCAAGACAGTGGCCGACGTATTTAATGAGAATGTGTATGATATGCTTATGAAATTAAAAGGTTTTCCTTACTTAGAAGCTCATGTTGAGCCATACATGAGGCAGCTAACAGTCGCAGACATAGTCACAGGACCGCTTGAAATTTTCAGTGGCATCGAGAAGGTTGGTAACGTAGTTCATGTCCTCAGGACAACAAAGCATAATGCATTTCCGGTGGTGGATAAGCCTCCAATTTCCGAATCTCCAGTTTTGTTTGGTCTTATCCTCCGTGCTCATCTTATCACTTTGATCAAGAAGAAAGCTTTCTTGCACACTCCTGAACCAAATGGCTCTAGTGGCTTCTTTAAGTTGTCAGCAGATGATTTTGCAAGAGAGGGCTTCGGCCAGCAAGACAGAATTGAGGACACAGTCTTGTCAGATGAAGAAATGAATATGTTTTTAGATTTGCATCCTTTCTCCAACGCATCGCCATATACAGTTGCGGAGACAACATCCTTAGCAAAGGCTTTTGTGCTTTTCCGAGGGGTTGGTTTGAGACACCTGTTGGTGATTCCCAAGATTCCCGGGGTAAGAAAATTGACTTTATCAACTTGGTTTACCATTGCATATTCCACCCTCGTTCAAAAGTGTATGTGCTTATTGTATATGAAAGGCTTGGGGTCTGCATTCAAATGATAGGTTTTGGTATAACACTGGTTAGAATTTCATCTATCACGTTATCCTAAGAAGGCTATATCAATCGGCAATCCCAAATTGGAATGTCTAGGTGACAAGGTCTTTGCTTCTATTTTGCTGTTAGAGCCTAGATGTCGTGAATATCTTCCAAGCCCTCGTCTTTTTAGATGGCTTGATTTCCCCCCAAAATTTGATCTCTTTTATGAATATCGTGTTTCTCAACTGAGTGTCCATTTTCTTCTTCATAAACTTAAAAAAATTAAAGCCCAACTGTCTTCTGATATTTGTTTTTGGTAGTATGTATATATTCTTCTTGCTCTATAGCTTTTCTTGCAAGTACTCTTTCTACAGGGGATGGGGCATATGCACACTGATATTTTCCAAATATGCATGTTCATTTTCTTGGTTTGCAGCAGAAGTGATTTTTTTCATTTGTTCCTTATGAATCGAATTATTAACCATTTATGAATACCTTGTTATGATGTTTTTTCAGAGAGAGCCAGCCGTGGGAATATTGACAAGGCATGATTTCTTTCCGGAGCACATACTTAATTTACATCCGTCCTTATTAAGGAGCAAATGGAAAAGATTGAGATTACAGTTTCATCGGTGATAAATGTGATTTGTAATAGTTTTCCATGAACAGTTGGCTGGGAGCGGGTTAAGCTACACAATAACAATGGTATACCAAAAAGATCAGCTGCTGGCTGCACACACCCCAGAAATGGGATGTGTTGATTTTGTAAGAGCATCCATCTCTTCCGGTCCAACATTTCATTGGTAAAAAAAAAAAAAAAAACACTATTGAACCAAATTTTGAGTTTTATGGATAACGTCAGTGTGGCTTGCTTGATCATTCATTGCATGCAAGCTATGGACAGCATTGGTGTAGCTTGATCAAAACCGACATTTTATTCTAGGACGGAAACACACACATAAACAAGACAAACATTACTGAAAAAAAAAAATTAAGGGCAGGAATGGAATCATTCATAAGAAGGCTAATGACATTACGCTCAAAGATAAGCCCTACCTAACAAGGTCTTGTGCAGAAACAACGCCTGCGGAGTCCCCTGCATACTCCTCCGGAGAACCGTTCCGTTCGGCAAACATTAGCACAGTTGCTTGCCCGAATGCACGTTCCCTGGAAACTGTGGCTCTGAGACTCACAAGTTCTTGCTTCGGCCACCATCATCAGTGGCCCCATCTCTGTTCACATTCATTAATTAAGTAGTAAGTCCATAAACTAGAAATAACTGATAAGTAGAGGGTGTATAATAAAGTAGTAGTAGTAGGGAGCATGTACTGACCAGTTGCCATGAAAACCATCAGCAGGAAGGAAGCAACTGCAAACAAACGAATTGTAGAGCGCCCCATAATCTTCAGAGAGAGAGAGAGAGAGAGAGAGAGAGAGAGAGAGTAAATTAATCTTATAAACTCATGCAATCCAAGCATTGGCTCCTTATAAACAGAAGAAATTCATGAGTGATTAATTGTATCCTGCATTATTGATTGAGCATGGGTAAACAGGAAAGGAAAAGGGTTAAGACGTGAAGGTGTTGTCTCAATCGAGCACGCCTGTATTTTCAGCTGTACAGTGAGTCCTAGCCTAGATCAGTGTGATTAACTTGTCTGTTACTGCAGTGCGGGATAAATCATTTGAGACATGTATCCAAGATTTAGGTAAACTGGACAAAGTCACTTTACACGTAAATTTTTTCTGTTCCATATCAAGTCACCATATTAGTCATTAAAATTTATCCCAAGACTGAGATAGTAATTGAAAAGGTAAATTCTACTTGTAATCCCAGATTTTTTCTTATTCGTTTTTAGTAATATTCAATTAGAACTTAGAACTATCCAACAAATATTTAAATTTATATAAATCTACTTATTAAAAATAAAAGTCTAAAATAAACTTACACAAGTGAGTGTCGGTCAAATCACTAAACCAAGTTGGTAACACTGGGATCTATTTGGAGTATTCATGTAAATTATTTCAGCTTCCTGGGCCACAGTAGCACTAGTAGGTAAGGTAGCAGAAGATAATGATGGTGGACAGAAAGTTGTCAGAGAGGACGTAAAATTAAACGCAAGGCAACCACATGTTTGCTGGTGAGAATGGAAAACAGATCATTTGTTGCATTATTATGCAGAAAAGAAAAAAAAAAGAAGGGACTTCTTCAATAGTTACAGTCAACCGGTAAATAACAAAGGTTCAGGAAGCTACAAAATGGGTACGTTTTATACTATTTACAACCGGGGAAAATCTTTATTTTTCGTCAGGAATAGAATAGTAGCTTAATATTAACAAATTTTATAAAAATATATATATTTTTACTTGATTAATTTTAAATATATTAATATCATTTTTTTTAATAAAATTTTAATATGGAAACAGAAACCAGTGTTATTAACGTCGGATCGAATCGATTAAGTTTTAAATAAACTAAATGGAGTTAAAATCAGGTTAAGTTTCTCTGATCGATCAGTTAGATTAGAAAATCGACTGAATCAACTGACCAGTTAGACCCGTTACTTAAAAATAGTTGAATTTAATTTTTGTTGGAGGAAGGATTCCATCATGCATCATTTACTAGATAAGAGAGTTATCTCTGGTTGAAATCATTGGGACTTAGTTTTTTTGTTAAAATGTATTTATTCTTATAAATATATTTGGCAAGTCAAAATTTAGTATCTAGCAACTTTTCCAACGGTGCATGAGCCTCTAGTATTCTCGCAACAAAGTAAAGGATGCTTTTTCCCTCGTGTTACCGTCATTTTCACTTATTTGAGGTTGAGTTTTCTTTCCCCGTAGCAGGCTAGATTTTCTCAAAATTCTTAAGTTATTTTACCGTCAAGGGTTTCTGCTAATGTTTGGATATTTAAAAAGGTTGAGTTTTTCTCTCTCTTTTCACAACCACCAGAATCATGAAACCCATTACTTTTTCGGCCGAAATTCAATTGTCAGCAACTGTTTCTTGCTGAGCATGAGCCTCACTCCACCAGTCGACCATTGCAACCCCCACAAACGAGCGCATGCCGCTTCTCCAACCACTGCTCATCGACCCGGATTACACCACCTAAAGTGCCTGACCTTTAGGCTTCAGATCTAGTTTGGTTAGATCTTTCATAGGACAATTCTTTTTCGTGGTTTTTTTGTGCCTATTTTGGTTTAGATTACCCTTGGTTTCGGTTGGGCTTTCTGTTTTCTACGTATTTCTATTGCAAATCTGGACCATAATAAACCTATGGAGCTTAGCTATACAGCCCCAATTAGTAATTCAAGTTAGAAAATGCAAGCTTATAGAATGGGATTCTAATAAATTAGTGGATACCGTAGGTTCTTTTAGCTCCTTGACTTCAGAAGAAATTTGGCATCTTCGTCGAGCCACCATTTGCCACCGGCATGAGTCGAGCATCGCTGCCGTCCTCCACCAATACTTTTCATACAATAATTTGCAAGTTGGACATATGGGACATCTATGCATCAACTTCAACGGAAGTGTTGGATATTATATTAGTTAATAGATTCTAAATAGGATTATAATTGATTAGGCAATCTTAGATTGATTAGGAATTACCTATTTGACATAGTTATCATTTTGGTATCTTATTTTTCTTCGTATACATGTAGTTTTTTGTTAATAAGATGAGAGATTGATTTATCCTCCCAAATCCTAAAATTCAACATGGTATCAGAGCTTGGTTGCCTTTGAGATCGAGTATTCTCTCTACAACCTAAGGTTTGATTTGTTATCTATGAGGTCGAGTTTTCTATCTCTAGAAAAGTTGGGTTTGTTTTGCTGTCTTTTGAAGTCGAGTATTCTCTCTCAACAATCTAATAGAGGAACCATTTTCCCTTCATGTGTTACTGCCATTGCTGCTTATTTGAGGTCGAGTTTTCCTCCTTCACAACCGACTAGATTTGTTTAACTATCTTTTGGAGTTGAGTATTATTTCGCAACAGCCCAGTGCAACCTAAGGTTCGATTTGTTGTCTTAGGTCAAGTATTCTCTCTCTACAACATTAGGTTTGTTTCGCTGTCTTTTGAGGTTAAGTATTCTCTCTTTCTCTTTGGTGTTATTGCCATTGCTGCTTATTTGAGGTTGAGTCTTCCTCCCTCATAGCTGGCTAGATTTTTTCAAAATTCTAACTAGTGCCTATCGGCGGGGACTACACCACCTTAAGTGCCCCACCTTCTAATCTTCAGATCTCCTTCCATCTATCGGAGGACAATTTATTTTGATGCAATTTTTTACTTCAGATTGCCCTCTATTTCAGATTACTAGTCGGGCTTTTTGTTTTCTGCATATTTCTGCTACAAATATAAACAATAATAAACCCATCGAGCTTAGATCTACGGCCCCGATTAGTAAAGTCAAGTTGTGAGATGCAAGCTACATAGAATGGGATTTTAATAAATCAGTGGATACCATAAGTGCTTTAAGCTCCTGACTTTGAAAGAAATTTAGCGTCTTCATCCAGTAACCATTTGCTACCAACATGAGTCAGGCACTGCTATTGTAATCCACCAATACTTTTCATACCATAATTTGCAAGTTGGGCATTTTGGATATATATATTTTATATATATATATATATAGAACCCGCAGCAGCTATCCGTGGATATGTATAGGGCCCGAATCCAGGAGGGTGTTGGTGGGATTCGAACTCGAGACCTATGATCTATGTGCTCGCCACTTCTCCTACTGTGGTATCCCGGAAGAAACTTCATGTGGAACATTTATGCACCAACTATAGGGGAAGTGTTGGATATTATATTAGTTTTTATATTCTATATATTTTTATAATTGATTAGGCAATCTTAGATTGATTAGGAATTACCTATTTGGCATAGTTTTCATTTTGGTATCTTATTTTTCTTTGTATACATGTAATTCTTTGTTAATAAAATGAGAGATTGATTTATCCTCCCAAATCCTAAAATTCAACATGGTATCAGTGCTTGGTTGCCTTTGAGATCGAGTATTCTGTCTACAACCTAAGGTTTGATTTGTTATCTATGAGGTCGATTTTTCTATCTAAGGAAAAGTTGGGTTTGTTTAGCTGTCTTTTAATAGAGGATGCATTTTTCTTTCATATGTTACTGCCGTTGCTGCTTATTTGAGGTTGAGTTTTCCTCCCTTGCAACCTCGTGGATTTGTTTCGCAATTTTTTTAGGTCTGGTATTCTCTCTCAGCAACCTAGTAAAGGATGTGTTTTCCCTTGTGTTATCGTTATTGCCAATTATATGAGGTTGAATTTTCCTCTCTTGTAGCCGGCTAGATTTTTTATCAAAATCTTAAGGTTTTTTTACCGTCGAGGGTTTCTGCAAATTTTTGGATTTTTAAAATTTTGAGTTTTTCACTGTCCTTTTGGTCACAACGACCAGAATCGTGAAACCCATTACTTTTCCAGCCGAAATTCAATTGTCAGCAACTGTTTCCAGCCGAGCATGAGCCTCACTCCACCAGAGGCCTTTGCAACCCCCACAAACGAGCGCATGCCGCTTCTCCAACCACTGCTCATCGACCCGGATTACAAAACCTAAAGTGCCTGACCTTTAGGCTTCATATCTACTTCGGTTAGATCTTTCACAGGACAATTCTTTTTCATGGTTTTTTGGTGCCGTTTTTGGTTTAGATTACCCTTGGTTTCAGACTACTACTCGGGCTTTCTGTTTTCTGAGTATTTCTATTGCAAATCTAGACCATAATAAACCTATGGAGCTTAGATCTACTGCCCTAATTAGTAAATTCAGGTTAGAAGATGCAAGCTACATAGAATTTGATTCTAAAAAATCAGTGGATACCGTAGGTTCATTTACCTCATTGACTTCGGAAGAAATTTGGCATCTTCGTCCAGCCACCATTTGCTACCGGCATGAATCGGGCACCGCTGCCGTCCTCCACCAATACTTTTCATACAATAATTTGCAAGTTGGACATGTGAGACATCTATGCATCAACTTCAAAGGAAGTGTTGGATATTATGTTAGTTATTAGATTCTAAATAGGATTATAATTGATTAGGCAAACTTGGATTGATTAGGAATTAATTATTTCGTATAGTTATTGTTTTGGTATCTTAGTTTTCTTTATATACATGTAATTCTTTGTTAATAAGAAGAGAGATTGATTTATCCTCCCAAACACTAAAATTCAACATGGTATCAGAGCTTGGTTGCCTTTGAGATCGAGTATTCTCTCTACAACCTAAGGTTTGATTTGTTGTCTATAAGGTCGAATTTTCTATCTCTACAGAAGTTTTGTTTGTTTAGCTGTCTTTTGAGGTCAAGTGTTCTCTCTCAACAATCTAATAGAAGACACATTTTCCCTTGTTATGTTACTGCCATTGCTGCTTATTTAAGGTCTAGTTTTAATCCTTCACAACCGACTGGATTTGTTTAACTATCTTTGGAGTCAAGTATTCTTTCTCAATAACCTAGTACAACCTAAGGTTCGATTTGTATTCTTAGGTACAATATTCTCTCTTTGCAATGTTAGGTTTGTTTTTCTGTCTTCTGAGGTTAAGTATTCTCTCTGAGCAATCTAATAGAGGATGTGTTTTCTCTCTGTTACTGCCATTGCTGCTTATTTGAGGTTGAGTTTTCTTCCCTCACACCTTTCTAGATTTTTTCAAAATTCTTAAAGTTTTTCACAGCCTAGGGTTTGTACTAATTTTTGGGTTAGGATAATTTGAAAAGGTCCAAGTATTTCTCTCTCCTTATTCATCTCAATCCCCAAAATCGTGAAACGAAAAACGACTACTTGGCCAGTCGAAATTCAGTTTCTAGTAACTTTTCCAGTAGTGCATGAGCCTCACAGGCCGTCGGACCACCATAGCAACCCCCGCGCCCCCAAGCGTTCCGCTTTTCTGACTAGTGCCTATCGGCGGGGACTACACCACCTGGAGTGCCCCACCTTGTAAGCTTCAGATCTCCTTCCATCACTAGGAGGACAATTCTTTTTGGTGCAATATTTTGCTTCAAATTGAACTTTGTTTCAGATTACTACTTGGGCTTTTTGTTTTCTGCTGCAAATATAGACAATAAGCCCATCGAGCTTAGATCTATGATACAATTAGTAAAGTCATGCTGGGAGATGCAAGCTACATAGAATGGGATTTTAATAAATCAGTGGATACCGTAAGTGCTTTAAGCTCCTAACTTCTACGTCTTCATCCAGCAACCATTTGCTGCCAGCATGAGTCTGGCACTGCTACTGTCCTCCACCAATACTTTTCATATGATAATTTGCAAGTTGGGCATGTTAGATATTTATATATATATATATATATATATTTATATTTATATATATATAAACCCCCAGCTGCTATCCTTGGATATGCATAGGGCCCGAATCCAGGAGGGTGTTGGTATGATTCGAACTCGAGACCTATGAACTGTGTGTTCGCCACTTCTCCTACTGGGGTATCCCTGAATAAACGACATGTGGAACATTTATGCACCAACTTTAGTTGAAGTATATTAGTTTTTATATTCTATATATTTTTATAAGTGATTAGGCAATCTTAGATTGATTAGGAATTACCTATTTGGCATAGTTATCAATTTGGTATCTTATTTTTCTTTGTATACTTGTAATTCTTTGTTAATAAGGTGAGAGATTGATTTATCCTCCCAAATCCTAAAATTCCACATGGTATCAAAGCTTGGTTGTCTTTGAGATTGAGTATTCTCTCTCTCAACCTTAGGTTTGATTTGTTGTCTATGAGGTTAAGTATTTGATCTTTGCAAAAGTTGGGTTTATTTTGTTGTCTTTTGAGGTCGAGCATTCAGTCTCACTAGTATAATAGAGGAAGCGTTTTCCCTCTTATGTTGTCATTTCTGCTTATTTGAGGTCGTGTTTTCCTCAATTGCAACCGATTGGATTTGTTTCGCAATTTTTTAGGTCTAGTATTTTCTCTCAACAAAATAGTAAAGGATGTGTTTTCCCTCGTTTTACAGTCATTGCCACTTATTTGAGCTTGAGTTTCCCTCCCTCATAGTCAGCTAGATTTTTTTCTCAAAATTCTTAAGGTATTTTACCGTCGAGGGTTTCTGCTAATTTTTGGATATTTAAAAAGGTTGAGTTTTTCACTCTCGTTTTCGTCACAACCACCGTAATTGTGAAACCAATTACTTTTCTAGGCAAAATTCAATTGTCAGCAACCTATCCAGCCGAGCGTGAGCCTCACAAAGCATTAGACGGCTGTTGCAACCATGACAAATGAGCACATGCCACTTCTACGACCACTACTCATCGACCTGGATTACACCACCTAAAGTGTCTCTCCTTTAGGCTTCAGAACTAGTTCGATTTGATCTTTCATTGTACAATTCTTTTTGGTGGTTTTTTGGTGTGTGTTTTTTTTAGATTGCCCTTGGTTTCGGACTACTTCTTGGGCTTTCTGTTTTCTATGTATTTCTATTGCTAATCTTGACCATAATAAAATTATAGAGCTTAGATCTACAACCCAAATAGTAAATTCAAGTTGGAAGATGCAAGCTACATAGAATGGGATTCTAATAAATCAGTGGATAACTATAAGTACTTTTGGCTCAATTTGGCATCTTCGTCGAGCCACCATTTGCTACCGGCATGAGTTGGGCACTGCTGCCGTCCTCCACCAATACTTTCATACAATAATTTGCAACTTGGACATGTGGGACATCTATGCATCAACTTCAACGGAAGTGCTGGAAATTATGTTAGTTATTAGATTCTAAATAGGATTATAATAGATTAGTCATTTTAGATTGATTAGGAATAACTCTTTTCCTGCAGTTATCATTTTGGAATCTTAGTTTTCTTTATATACATGTAATTCTTTGTTAATAAGATGAGAGATTGATTTATCCTCCCAAACACTAAAATTCAACATGGTATTAGAGCTGGGTTGCCTTTGAGATCGAGTATTCTCTTTGCAACCTAAGGTTTGATTTGTTGTCTATGAGGTTGAGTTTTCTATCTCTGCAAAAGTTGTGTTTGTTTTGCTGTCTTTTGAGGTCGAGTATTCTCTCTCGGCAATCTAATAGAGGACGCATTTTCCCTTCCTATGTTACTGCATTGCTGCTTATTTAAGGTCTAGTTTTCATCCTTCACAACAGACTGAATTTGTTTAACTAGTGCCCATCGGCGTGACTGCACCACCTAGAGTGCCCCACCTTGTAAGCTTCAGATCTCCTTCCATCGCTTTTACGACAATTCTTTTTGGTGCAATCTTTTGCTGTAGATTGCCCTCTGTTTCAAATTACTACTTGGGATTTTTGTTTTCTAGGTATTTCTGCTGTAAATATAGACAATAATAAACCCATTGAGCTTAGATTTATAGCCCCAATTAGTAAAGTTGGAAGATGCAAACTACATAGAATGGGATTTTAATAAATTAGTGGATACCATAGGTGGTTTAAGCTCCTGACTTCGGAAGAAATTTGACGTCTTCATTCGGCAACAATTTGCTACCAACATGAGTCAGGCACTACTACAGTCCTCCACCAATACTTTTCGTACCATAATTTGCAAGCTGGGCATGTCGGATATTTATTTATATATATATATATATAGAATTCACTATGGCTCTCCATTGATGTGTATATTGCCCAAATCTAGGAGGGTGTTCGTGGGATTCGAACTCGAGACCTATGATTTGCATGCTCTCCATTCTGCCCACCGGGGTGTCCCTGAAGAAATGGCATGTGAAACATTTATGCACCAACTTCAGGGGAAGTGCTGGATATTATATTAATTATTATATTCTATATATTATTATAATTGATTAGGCAATCTTAGATTGATTAGGAATTACCTATTTGGTATAGTTATGATTTTGGTATCTTATTTTTATTTATATACATGTAATTCTTTGTTAATAAGATGCGAGATTGATTTATCGTCTTCAATCCTAAAATTCAACATGGTATCAGAGCTTGGTTGCCTTTGAGATTGAGTATTCTCTCTCTTAGCCTAAGGTTTGATTTGTTGTCTACGAGGTTAAGTATTCGATCTTTTCAAAAGTTGGATTTATTTTGCTGTCTTTTGAGGTCGAGCATTCAGTCTCAGCAGTCTAATAGAATAATTGTTTTCCTTCTTGTGTTACTGTCATTGCTGCTTATTTAAGGTCAAGTTTTCCTCCCTTGCAACCTGCTAGATTTGTTTTTGCTAATTTTTTAGGTTGAGTATTCTCTCTCACCATCCTAGTAAAGGATGCGTTTTCCCTTGTGTTACCTTCATTGCCACTTATTTGAGGTTGAGTTTTTCTCCCTCGTAGCCTGCTAGATTTTCTCAAAATTTTTAATTTATTTACCGTCAAGGGTTTTTGCTAATTTTTGGATATTTAAAAAGGTTAAGTTTTGCTCTCTCTTTTTCGTCACAACAATCAAAATCATAAAAACCATTACTTTTCCGGTCGAAATTCAATTGTCAGCAACTATTTCCAGCCAAGCATGAGTCTCACATGCCACCAGATGGCCGTTGCAACCCCCACACAGGAACGCAGGCCGCTTCTCCGACCACTACTCATCAACGTGGACTACACCACCTAAAGTGCCTCACCTTGTAGGCTTCAGATCTATTTCGTTTCAATCTTTCCCAGGACAATTCTTTTTTTGGTAGGTTTTTGCTTTCCCATCTGTTTCAGACTACTACTTGGGCTTTCAGTTTTCTGTTGCAAATATGTACTAAACCCATGGAGCTAGAATCTAAGGCCCCAATTATTAAAGTCAAGTTGGAAGGTGCTGCTACTTAGCATGGGATTCTAATAAATCATTTGATACTATAGGTTCTTTTAGCTCCTTGACTTCTGAAAAAATTTGGCATCTTCGTCCAGAAGCCATTTTCTACAGGCATGAGTTGGGCACCGCTGCTCTTTACTAATACTTTTCATATATTAACTTGCAAGTTGGGTATGTGGGACATCTGAGCACAAACTTGAGGGGGAGTGTTGGATATTATTTTTGTTGTTATATTCTATATAGGATTATAATTAATTAGGCAATCATAGATTGATTAGGAGTTACCTATTCGGTATAGTTATCATTTTGCTATCTTAGGTTTCTTTATATACATCTAATTATTTGTTAACAAGATGAGAGATTGATTTATCCTCCCAAACCCTAAAATTCAACACACACTATTCTAGAGATCTCTTAACCTATAGTTACAAACTATTTTAAACCTAGTTTTCTTAACTTGGAAACTACCAAGTTAGAATTTCACCAGGTTTAGAAACATCTCTGCTTCACTTTTTAGGGCTCAATCTCTCATTTAATCCAATCCCTAGTTTCATGATTTCATATGCATGCATGACTAGCTCAACATAAGCAATGAAAATATTTCATTACAATTAATAAAACCATTGTGGAATTTTCACTGTATTTTTCCTAGTTCATGCTGGTAGTTTTTATAGACAAGGGTATTTTTGCAAAAACTTACAAGGAACGGCCAAGTGGACTTGAGAGAAAAAGAATTTCCATAAGCAAATAATTCAAAAACTTTTATTACTAACAGTGAAATAAGATGACAAAACGTGGCTAATAGAAACTGTGATAATGTAGTAAGATGCAGCTTCAACTTGATAACACTTGAACTAAAGGAGTTGGTGTTAGCGAAGAATGTTATTGCACGATGTCACATAATCCATGATGGGTCAGAGTATGGAAAAAAATAGAAGCTGGCCACTCATTGAACATATATGACAACACCAGTATTATGGTGAAGATTAAGTATTTGGTTTAGAAAGTTCAATGCCTGCCCAGTAGTGTTCTTAGAGCTTGAGAATACCACTAAAACTGTAAAGTGATTTCATTGACCCAAAATAGTTGCAAAAGACAATTAGTTTTTGAAGAAGTGGAACCATGAAGCAGCTATTTGAAACTAAATTGCTTCTTCCCAAATTGAATGTCTATAAAGAATAGGATGGTTATGAAATCATTTTCTTACAAATGGGTCCCACAATAATTAATGTAAGGATAAGGCCTCAAAATGAATCTGGTCAAATCAAATCCGGACACCAATTTCAGGAATGGAATGAATAGTTAATAGTTTTGCTACTGCTCCTTAACGTCCAAGATTTACACTTTTCCTAGTATTTGGATGCTAGAACCATTATTTGAGTATGGAAATTAGATGAGCTTTTTGTAAGTAATTCAGTATATAGAACAACCACATAGATATATTACCTGCATACAGATGTAGGTAAGTCAAGGCGTGAGCAACATCAATGGAAATTTCAAGTTGTTGATTGAAATCCAAAATTTTGCCTTTCAAACCTTCAAGAAGTATCATGAGGAATATGATGGGAGAATTACCTGATTGAATGATATAAGAAGTTTAAGTTATTTTACTATCTAGATGTTCTCTAAGTGTCCCAGTTGGCACATACTCTGTTATTTTACTTTATCAACATAGCAAAGTAATATGACCAAATTTCAATGATCAATTTTGGCTAATATCTCAACTTCACTCCTGAATTCAGTTCTTAAAGCTTCGAAGTATTCCTGCAAATTGTCTTCAGGTTGGTAAATTAAAAACTACAATTCTGCTGCAGTCTGATCCTGACAACTGGTATCAGAACTTGGTTTAAAACTGTAAGGAAATCATGGCCGATAGTTACACTGGTCCAATGATTAAATTGACTACCTCAAATTATTTATTGTGGAAATCCATGATGGAGGATCTCCTCAATTGTAAAGATCTTTATGATCCTATTGAAGGAGATAAGGCCAAACCAGTTGAAATGAAGGACGCTGATTGCATCAAGTTGAAGAAAAAGACACTGGGTGCTATTCGCTAATGGATGGATATCAGTCTCTATAATCATGTTGCCAAAGAGACAAATCCTCACGCTCTTTGGATAAAATTACTAAATATGTACGAGACAAAGAATTCATAATCTAAATTTTTTTGATGAGAAAATTGATGAAGAGACACAAGCATGTGTACTTCTTGGTTCGTTGCTAGAAAGCTGGAATACATTAGTTGTCTCTTTGGGTAATTTAGCCCCTGAAGGCAAAGTTACATTAAATATGGTTAGAAATAGCCTATTTAATGAGGAGATGTGAAGAAGAGACCTCAATAGTGACTCACATGCAATTGTCACAGAAAACAGGGGGAGGAGCAAGAGCAAATCAAGAGGAAGGTCCAAGTCCAGAAACAATGTAAAATGTTATCACTGTGGTAAAATAGGACACATTAAAAGACATTATAGATTGTTTAAACAGGGTACAGACGAAATCATGAATCAGGTGGAGGATAAGGACAACACTGTGGCGGTCACAACTAGTGATAGAGATGTGACCTTAGTATGCAATCAAGGAGATTGTTGTCAAGTTGCAGATCCAGATGTTGAATGGATAATAGACTCGGCTGCATCATTTTATTGTGTTCCTGAGAAGGTGTATTTCTCCATATACAAGCCAGGAGATTTTGGTGTTGTGAAAATGGGAAACAAGACCACCTCTCATGTTGAGGGAATTGGTGATATTTGTATACGGACTGATTTGGGTTATACATTAACATTAAAAGATGTACGACACATTCCAGATCTGCGAATGAACCTAATATTAGTACCGGGATTGGATAAGAATGGATATAACCACTTCTTCAGCAATGGTATTTGGAAACTTGCCAAAGGATCTTTGGTGGTAGCACAAGGCAAGTTGTATTGCTCGCTGTACAAGACACACGTGAAAGTGTGCGAAGGTCAACTGAATGCAGTTGAAGATGATGCTTCTCCAGATTTGTGGCACAGAAGGCTGGCACACATGAGTGAGAAAGGGTTACAACTTTTGACTAAACAGTCCCTCATACCTATAGTAAAAGGTAAATTATTGAACCCTTGTGATTATTGTTTATTTGGAAGCATCATAGAGTATCATTTCAGAAAAATTCCAAAAGAAAATCAGAGAAGTTGGAATTAGTATATTTTGATGGTTGCGGTCCTATCGAAGTAGAATCGCTTGGAGGTAATAAATACTTTCTTACATTATTGATGATGCTTCAAGAAAAACTTGGATATACCTATTGTAGTCAAAGAGTCAGGTATTTCAAATTTTTCAACAATTCCAGGCCATGGTAGAAAGGGAGATCGTAAAGCCACTGAAGTGTCTCCAGACAGATAATGTTGGTGAATATGTTTCAAGTAAATTTCACGGTTATTGCTTGAAATATGGAATTAGGCATGAAAAGACAATGCCTGGCACACCACAAAACAATGGTGTTGCTGAACGGATGCATCAAACGATCGTGGAAAAGGTTCGATGCATGCTAAAAATGGCTAAATTACCTAAGTCATTTTGGGGTGAAGTAATCAATGACGTTGTATACTTGATCAACAGATCACCTTCAGTTTCATTGACGTTTGATATTCCTGAGAGAGTTTGAACTTGTAAAAATGTTTCTTATTCTCACTTGAAAGTATTTGGTTGTAAAGCTTTTATGCATGTGACAAAGGAACAAAGATCCAAGCTTGATGACAAAGCAAAATCCTATATCTTTGTCGGGTATGGAGACACGGAGTTTGGTTATAGGCTATGGGATCCAGAAAAGAAAAAGATAGTCAAAAGTAGAGATTTCGTTTTCTATGAACACGAGACTATTGCAGACATGGAGGAAAATGCAGCAAAAATGAAAAATCCATGAAGAAAGGTGTTGTTGATCTAACATTTGAGCAAACTTCATCAAACGGTGCCACTGATGAAGTAGAGGTACCAGAACAGGAGGTAGATGAGCCAGCCATAGGAGATGAAGAGGTCGATAGTTCTTTAATAGATGACGAGCAGGGGGAGTAAACACCACTACCAGAAGAAGAACCTCAATGGGGAAGGTCAACTAGAGAACGACAACCATCTACCAGGTATCCTAGTTCTGAGTATATTTTAATTACTGATGAGGGGGAGACCGAGAATTTTCAAGAGGTGGTCTCTTAGTAACAAAAAACTGTTGCATAAAAGCAATGCAAGAGGAGATAAATTCTCTAAAGAAGAATGAGTTGTACGAGTTGGAGAAGCTGCCAAAAGGAAAGAAAGCACTCAAGAATAAATGGGTGTTCAAACTGAAGAAAGATGATGATAAGTTGTTGAAGTACAAGGCTCGATTGGTGGTGAAAGGATTCAGTCAAAAACAAGGTATTGGAAGATTTTTTCACCTGTTGTTAAAATGAGTTCTATTCGAGTTGTACTAGGATTGGCAGCAAGCATGATTCTTGAACTGGAGCAACTTGATGTAAAGACTGCCTTCTTACACTGAGATCTAGAAGAGGAGATCTACATGGAAAAACCGGAAGGATTCCAAGTTAAAAGGAACGAGGACTTGGCGTGCAGATTGAAGAAGAGCCTGTATGGACTAAAACAGGCACCACGACAAGGGTACAAGAAGTTTGACTCATTCATGTTGAGTCAGGAGTACAAAAGAACTGCTGCAGATTCATGCATTACATGTTCGAAAATTCCCTGATGGTAAATTTATCATTCTCTTGTTATATGTTGATGACATATTGATTATAGGACAACATATGGAGATGATAAATGCATTGAAGAAGGAATTGTCAAAAACATTTGACATGAAGAACCTTGGAATGGCAAAGCATATCTTGGGGATGGATATAGTTTGTGATAGGAGTACTGGAAAACTATGGCTATCACAAGAGAAGTATATTGAATGTGTGCTTGAGCGGTTCAATAGAAAAATTGTATATCAGTTTCCACCCCACTTGTAGGACATTCAAGTTGAGCAAGAAGCTCTGTCCATCTTCAAAGAAAGAGTAGGAAGAAATAGAGACAATCCCATCCTCTTCAGCAGTTGGAAGTTTGATGTAAGCTATGGTGTGTACACGTCCAGATATTGCTCATGCATTAGGAGTCGTGAGTAGGTTTCTCTCAAACCCTGGTAAGGTGCATGGGAAGCAGTCAAATGGATTTTCAGATATCTTAGAGGAACCTCCAAACTGTGTTTGAGTTTCTAGATGGCGAACCAATTCTTGAAGGACACATAGATTCTGACATGGCATGAGACTTGGATAGTAGAAAATCTACATCAGGTTATTTGCTTACTTTTGCAGGAGGAGCTATCTCATGGCAATTCAAATTACAAAATGTGTCTCATTATCCACCACAGAGGCAGAGTATATTGTAGCCACAGAGGCTGGAAAGGAGATGCTCTGGATGAAAAGGTTTCTTCAAGAGTTAGGCTTGAAGCAACAGGAGTATGTAGTATTTTGCGATAGTCAAAGTGCAATTGCGATAGTCAAAGTGCAATTGAAATTAGCAAAAATACTATGTATCATTCTCGAATGAAGCACAAAGATGTAAGATACCACTAGATCAGACTAGCCATCTACAAAGAACTGTTTCGTGTAAATAAAATCCATACAGACAAGAATGTTTCTGACATGATGACAAAGATGATTCCTAAAGAAAAATTGAGCTAGTGTATTCAGTGCATCGGTATGAACACTTTTTAGAAGACAGCAGGAACTCCCATCTTCAGTTGGTACATGAGTTTGGAGTTGGAGATTTGTTAGGTCCAAACCAAACCAACAAAGATTTGTTAAACTACCAAATTGTTGACTAAGGTAATTAAACATATGGTTGATTTTTTTTTAAAGAGAATTGATTGTTGAACAATACCAAATTTCTTTGACTAAGATCAACCCAAATTACCTATAAATAGAGGCCTAATTTGAGGTTTTAAATGTACTCATTTCTCAAGTAAAATCAAGAGAGAAAGAAGAGAGAAAAATAAGAGTGGTGTGAGGTTTTTTGTAATACTTTATTAAGAGAGTATTGAGTAGTAAAATTGTGAGGATATGATATTATCCATATGAGTGTTAAAATCAAATAAGTGCAAATACTTGAGTTGTTGTATCCATTTTACTAGATATAGTGCATTTATTTACGGGTTCCTACTCCGTAATTTTTCCTCTAAAATTCTGGTGTCATTATTATTATTCTTCAGTAGTTTGTAAATTAAAAACTACAATTCCGCTGCAGTCCGATCCCAACAATTGGCCCCACAAACATTTACAACATATTGTTTATATACAATTACACAAATAATGACGTAGAAAATTTGAAGATTGTTAGTCAAAATTATAATATAACTATGCATTTTCCCCATAAAAAGATTATTCTAGATCCGTCAATGGATGTAATCCTTTATGCTTCAACCTTTACTAAAACCAATGACCAAAAGGGCCAGTGCAAATTTATTCTACCTCATACATGATGATATCATTATGGCAACCAACAGAGAGCAAATTCCTTGGTAAAACCAGGGTTTGAACCACACTTAATTTCCCCAAGGTATCAAGAAGAAATTCATCATAACATCCTAGGAATTATCTTACAGTTAATGCTTGGAACTGGGCAAAATGAATTTTAAAGCTTCAGCACTAATTTCAAGGGTTCAATTGTAGTGAGTACTAATGAATCTCTAGTGTAAGAGAAATTTACCAAGTACATTTACTGGAAAATTTTTGGTTCAATTAGATCTTATTTCCAGATGCTATGGGCCTTAATTCTTTTGTTTTGGATTATTTATCAATAAAGAATATGCCAAGAACTAACATGTCTTGGGATCAGGACACATATATTGTATTTATTGAAACCAAAGAAGAATTCTTGTTTTCATCTTATTGTATTTGTTGATTTAGCTTGATCATCTAAATTGATTTGCATGATTATATTGTTAGGGTTTCAATATTATTTTTAAGATTGATAAATCCACCAAATGGCTATTATTGTTTAAATTAGGTTTTGACTATCAACTTTTTTTAACAATAGGAAATTGCATGAGATTAAAGATACTCTATTTTATGTAATTTCATGTTGATAATGCCTTCATGTTTTATGCAATTTAATTGATTAAATTTATTTTCTACTATGACTTAGGTTTAATTGATTAAGTTAAGGATTTTATTTCTTGCAACAAAAAGTTGATCTATTTTAAGGGCTGAAATTTGAGCATCAAGACAAATTCTAAAATCAATTACTCAATTTTCATATTTGATATATGATTAACCTCATAGCAATTATCCTATGGATCGTTTCTTGTTAACAATTTTCTCATGTATATTCTTCTTTTTAAATTAGTTTTTAATTTTTTTCTTTACAAAACTTTTCAAAAATCCCCCTCTTCTTACTTGTTGATCGGTTTTATTAAACTTGAATTCAATTATCTGTGGGTTCGACAATACTTGCCCTAACTGCATAAGTTTTGGTAGATAGGATTAATTTACGTGTGTTGTGACAACACGCTCAGCTATCTTCTTGGATTGACATAACGTGATTTTGAATGTATCAACCTATGTTTTTGACAAGTCATTTCATCTAACTTTGAGTTTGAACTTGAAGTATAAATCTTTGTATTTAATCTTCCATTCTTCAAGTTTAGCTTCTTTGATCTTGCCATAGTCGACTAGTTGTTCTTCTTGGATTTGCATTAGTGCTAATGTCATCAAGATCTTCGTAATCCTTAGAACTTTATTATTTATATATGCACCTCATTTCATAGGGCATGTATTCCTCTAAGTCATTTCTTGACGGATCATTACTTGAAAGCATCCAAAAGCTCACATATACAAGTGAAGTATAGGTCCTTATAAACAAACTTCCTTCCATGAATATCAACTTCCAAGATGGCATCCTAATTGATCCAACCAATGCTTGTTTGGCTCTTTGATATCCATCAATATATTATTAAAATAAATTTTTTTTATTAATCTTTCATAGATTTTTTAAAATAAAATTAACTTAAAGGTCATGTTTTACTAGGATTGACCTCTCGATAAAGACTTTATAATTGCGAATTGTTATAGTAACTTAATTAATTCACAGTTATATAGGATAGTTACATCTTATCTGAATAGTCTTGTATTGTCTATAAATATAGATGTTTTCCAGTCTAATAATCACAAATTCTTAACTTTTTTGTGATATCTATATTTTTTTTAAAAAAAAGGCTTTACAATTTTTCCTTTTAGAAAGGGTTCAAATATTTTAATTATATGTTATCAAAAATGCTCGGGCATCTCATAAGCAGAAAACTTAGTATAAAATGTTTGTGATGTTATAATTTAGTAGACAGTATTTGATGAAAACCTTCAGGCTACGGTGTAGATATCTCATTCTCTTTCAAAGTCACTGTAGTAAAATATTCTCAAGGATACAGTAGTAACACCTTTGGCTTGCCTCCTCTGGGATACAATAGTTTAACCATATCATATGACTTAATAATTTGTGGACGAGATATTGAGTTTAAAACTTTACTAGAAAAACACCTTTCTTCAACTAGACACAAAACTCTTTCAACACAAACTTTTCTTTCTTGAAATCTTTTTCTCGTTGCTTGTGTAAAACAAAAGAAGGAATCCTTCTTTTATAGTTGAAGGAAACCTCTTGTAAAATATTGTACCAACATAAAATATTGTAAGCAAAGGGAAAATAAAAAATCACTAGAAAAAGAAAAAAAAAACATTAGAAGTTTTTTTAAAAAAAAAAACTTTATCATTGTGTGCACAAATCCAACAATAAGATAACAATTAAAGGCTAGGAGGAGAATTTTGATGTCTTGCTCTCGATATGTGCTGAAATGTTATTAAACTAATAAAATCATCCAATTGTAATATATTATACTCTACAGTTTAACTTCGATAAATACATTAAGTTAATTCCAAATCATTATCTTGTTTAACTATCATTCTTATTAAAGTCAACCGTTAAGTTAATTTTTTTTTATAAATGTATTTTATAAATTAAATCCTAAAGGGATAAATTAGACCATATTGATACTTGATTATATTATATTTTATTTTATTTTATTAAAAAAAATATAGTCACCATCAACTTTTTTTAAAAAAATAAATTCTTATATTTTTTATAAATATATTCTGTAAACTAAACTTTAGTATACTCGATCAAATTTTGTTTTATTTTATTTTATTTAAAAAATGTGTAATATTTTTATGAGAGAAAACATTACTTGGAAGAACTTAAGGAAACAATTTTACTCAATCATCTAAAATAGGTAAATGCTCAAAAAATTGTACTCCCTGTGTCTGAAATTGAATGTCCCATTTTGACTTACATGCATTTTAAGAAAAAAAAAGTTTGACTTAATTAATTTTAATATTTCTATGTTACTTTTCTTAATACAAAATTTAACTAAATTAGGAAATACGACATTCAATTCTGGACAACCCAAAATAAAAAACGAAACATTCAATTTTAGACGATTTGATAATCTGTTGTTATGACGTCTAATAAATAATGAATTATCTAAAAAGAAAAATATATCTTTTAATCACTAGCTTATAAAATGAAATATTATTTATTCATCATATAAATACATATATATATCCTTGAATATATAGATATATCCTTGAATAACGAAGATTGGTGTGTTTCATCCTGGAATTTTGAGGTCTCGGTGAATATAGTTTCCAATCTTTTTTTATTTTATGGTCTTCAAACTTTTTTGAGGTGTGATTAAGGCCCTTTTTCACATTTCCTGAATAAATTCAGGTCAATTCTTGCAAAATTAATGTTTTGGATTAAAAAGGGATTATGGACAATTAAATCATTTCTATGTTATTTTAAAATTGAAAACATTGATTTTGTCAGAACTGACCGGATTTATCATAAAAATATGAAAAGGGATCATAATCATAATTCAAAATAGTTTTGGGATCCATAATATTTGAAAAAAAAAAATTGGAAACCATATTCCCCGATACCTAAAATTTATTAGATGAAACACACCAATCTTTCTTGCAAATAATAATAAAATTTTTTTAAAAAAAGTCTTTTTGCATTCAAGAAAATATAGACATTTAACTCACATAGGAAAAGTAGCTGTTAATTATCTGGAGGAATGAACTTAACAATATTTGAGTAAATTAATTAAGGAAAAATAGTGATTTATTTATATGAACTATTTATGATTCGTTCAAATACTCATAAATTTTGTTTTAATCTAATTTATGTCCCTAATGAATTTACACGTATTTATTTTTATTCGCCATTTATTAACTTAAGCATCATTTATTAACTTGGGTGTGGATATATACACCTCTAAATTTGTTAAGTACACCCCAAAAATTAAAATAATTAAAATAAATTAAATGAAAAAGACCAAATGACCCCTTAAAAACTATTACTGTTTACTGTTGGCGGCGACGGCGACGGTGACGGCGCGGTGGCAGCGGCTGGCAAGCGACGACAGCGACAGAGGACTGCTGTGCTAGAAGAAGAAAAGAGAGAAAGTGGGGGAAAGAAAAGAGAGAAAGAGAGGGCTGCGCTGGAGGAAGAAGAAAGAGAGAAGGAAGAAAAAAGAACAGAGGCGTTGGAAGAAAAAGAAAAGAGAGAAAGAGAGGGCTGCGCTAGAAGAAGAAGAAACAGAGAAGGAAGAGAGAAGGAAGGAAAAAGAACAGAAGCGTTGGAAGAAAAAGAAAAGAGAGAAAGAGGAGGCTGCGTTGGCTGCACTGGAAGAAGAAAGAAAGGAGGGAAGAAGAAGAGAGAAAGCGGCTGTCCGGTACAGCAGTAACGACGACGGCAATTGGGCATAGTGGCGGCGGTGGGAAGGAAGGAAGAAGAAAAGAGAAGGAGAGGAAGGATATTTTAGTAATTTAGAGGGGTATATTTAGCTTTTTTAGAGGTGTATTTAACTAAGGGGGTATACTTAACAATTTTAGGGGTTCAAATATCCGCTCCCTATTAACTTAAGCATTAGAGTGAAATTGACTCCCCGTTCCAATCCTCTATTTGTTGCAGATTAACTAGTTGACACGGAACTTGATCCAGACACCAGCATTCCCTCAACGTTAATATGAAAACATTCCGAATGATAAACTCTATTGTTTAACTTGTAATATGGCAACATTCCTCATCCTCCACTTTACATTTTGAATATTTATTTATGGAGGGAAACAAATACAAATTAATTTATGCAAGTAAAACTGACTATGCGAACGGAGAGAACAAATGTATTAACGCTTAATTTGAAATTAATTAAAACCGTCTTCTGATCATATAAATATATATATATATATATATATATTTATCTATTCACCAGCTGAAACTTATCGACTCGAAATGGAGATTTGGCGCCAAACCGGAAGAACATATTTTTGCCACCTCAAGTCTCATCTTCTTTGGTCCACAAACAAAAACACCAATACTTGATTCTTTTCGCTCAAAGAGAATTTCTGCAACAAAAATAATAAACACCACAGAAAATTTGTCACAATTATTATTATTATTATTATTATTATTATTATTATTATTATTATTATTATGTGTTTTCCGATCTGCAGTTCGCGATATAAGTGATCGATGGATTATGAAAACTTTACTCTTTAGGTCTGGCCTTTGACCAAAATGGAGGACGGTAGAAAGAGAAACTGCTTCCTGGGGTAAACTTTCCAATTCTGTCTCAGCTGTTGCTCCGTCGTCTAGTTGGGGCGTATGAATGTGAATCTGATTGGTTTCCATGGAAATTTTTTTCTTATTCCAGAGAAAGGCTGGGGTAGCTGTGATGAGTATGGAGGTGCACATAAAAAGAATATTTAGAAGAGCCCGGGAGGAGTCTGGGTATATCTTATTTGTATTCTTATCAATGGGGTCAATGTAGTATCTGGTAAGAATTCCGATGAAGAGAAGGAAGATGAGGAAGGATAATGATATGATTGCGCCAAGAAAAAGCCAACAGTTGTTTTGGCCTAAAACAGGAGTTATAGGCGAATCTGATTGTTTGGGTTTGAACCACAAAGTCCTTGTAACTGATCTCGATCTCTTGTTGATTAATTCTGGCTCTGGAGCAGCTTCTCTAGTGACATAGGCCTCAATTTGTAGCCCCAACTTAGAAATACTACTACCATTCGCACCGCCAGAAATCGGAAGGAGAAGATCTAACATGGTAAGGTCTGAAGAGTTCTTAAATGCGGAAATCAAGAGAATTTGAGGCGCACTTGTCTCAGAATTAGTAGTACTACTGGCGGCATTAGCGTACATCATCAGCTCCCTAATAATGGAGATGAAAGGAGTAATACCACTGCCTCCACTCACCATCACCAGCAAGTCATGCCTGCACCCACCCATAATAAAAACATCAAAATGTAATGCTCTATTAATTTCTATATTTATAAAATCATGCATCAAGCTGCTGGATGAAATTAATTAATTAAGAAGCCTTTTGAAACACACACACACACATGTATATATATAGAAATATTAATTTGCATATACATATGTACCTTAGAAAATCAGTAGAAGCTGGTCCATAAGGTCCTTCGACGGAGACATCAAGATGATGATATTCCCCAACGGCACAAGAAGGGGATGATGAAAGAATCTGGTAAAGTTTCTTGGACCAACTTCCCTCACCTTTAATGATGACGCTCAGCGTTTCAGGCTCCAAGTAACTGCTGGAACTAATGGTGAAAGGATGCCATTGAAATTTTGAGATGCTGGGCACATTCACAAATATAATGCTGGTGGCACAGTACTTGAGACCTGACGACACAAGATAAATAAATAAATTATATATGGCCGGAATTAAGTCTCAACAATTTGATTATATTTTATATAAATACCTTTGGCCTTGGAGAAGTTGAGCTCAACAGTTTGACACGGAAGAGTCCGAGCCGAAACTAAACGGACCCTTTGACGAGATTGCAGAAACCTTAAGTATCGATCCACCATGAAGAGATAGAAACCGGGAAGCATAATGCAGGAATAAGGGATTCCAACGTGAAGCACAAAGAAGAGCAGGAACACCGTGTACAGATGATGACTGTAAAAGAACACCTCGAACATCTTCCTTCTTATTCCAGGGAATGTTGCGGACCACATTCCTAAACCAGCCACTAGAGATATTTCTCCGGCCAAATTGGATATATCCGTTTTCTGCCATTTTATCATCTGCTGTGCGCAGGTGCACGTACTTACGTAACAATTTTAAATATATATTCCTATTAATTAATCAATTGCGTACCTGATATAGCTGATTGGTAAGGGCCCAGTAGACGATGTAGCAAAGCCCATGAGCAGTGAAGAGGGTCATGACCATGTGCCCCAACCAAATATGATACTTGATGCTGGCTTCCGAGGTGAGTCCGAAAACTTGTAGCACGGAGGAGCCACGTGTCACCGGAAAGAACAGAAAAGCTAAGCATATGTTGCCCACTAACCCAAGCCTTAGAGCTGAACCTTCCAGCATAGCCTCCCACCTGAATTTATGTATGTAAGACAAACAAGTCTTTCATGGAATATATGGCCACATCAATATTAATGCATGCATATAATATATGTATATTCTTGATTAATTGTGATATATATTATGACCAATTGTATATATAAAAAATTAAATTGTAATAAAACAAAATTAATTAATTAAGTCTGATCTGGCTGTCTA
Source organism: Echites panduratus (assembly GCA_035221335.1). Lineage (NCBI taxonomy): Eukaryota > Viridiplantae > Streptophyta > Magnoliopsida > Gentianales > Apocynaceae > Echites > Echites panduratus. Next base: position 6,289,802 of record JAWZTD010000082.1, read on the forward strand.
ATTAGTTTACATTTTCTCTCCATCCTTTGCTGCTGATGCTGGAGTGATCTTCGCAAATTTGATATGTAGATAATTTGAGAAGGACCAGACGAGGAGTGCAACAAACATCACAAGAAAGCAAAGTTCAATTCCAGAGACAATCCCAAGTCCTTTGATGATTATCGGCCTCTTCAATGAGCCTTGCCCCTGCCCAGAGTAGCTTTCCTTTCTGCCCTGTGTGCTATATAAATATATATATATATATATATATATATATATATATATAAATGTTACCATGAGCACAGTTGCAAAGTTATTATGAACAATTATTGAACAGAAACTTAAGTCCTTAAAAATGTATATCTTTTGTAAAAAAATTATTTTCAAATTTTAAAATTATATTAACTCATAGAATTTTATTTTATCCTTTTAAAATTTTGTTTATACAATATATCTAAAAAATAATTTTTTTAAAAAAATGATTTTTTTAAAAAGAATTAAATCTCTTTTAAAGTTTTGAATGATTATCCATTATAGTTGTTTAACTGTATCCACTATAATGTTTCTTTACACATATATATTTAATTAATTAAATAAAGCATGAAAAATAAGTAGCAGTACTAAAAGTAAAAGACGATATTAGTATAAATTAAACCTAAATTAACAATACTTAATTAGTACTTATAATAATTACTACTTCTACATCTTCAATTTACCGCTGCAAATTCTTGTTACTGCTCATGTGCTTCTTTCCAAAATGCAGGTAGACACAGCCCAAGACGGCAACCAACATAACAGGAAAAGTGTACATCAAAGTGTTTGTACCTGCAGAAGTAGTATGTATTAATTAATTAAAAGTAAAACCTGCCATTAATCAATCCACAAATTATATTATATAATGCAGATTATATTTTTGTCTTAATCTTTCTACAAATTCTAATATTGATAAGCTTATAACTACTAACGAAACACTTGAGATAGATGCATTTTGTATAAAAAAATTATATTTATATAATTAACCTTGTGTTCCAAAGTAAGTTGAGTAGGTCTGAGCTCTAATCTTCACAATCCAATTTTGCTTGTACAAATTAGTAGGCATCATGATCCACAAGAAGATATACCCAACGGATGTCACCATCATCAGTGCCATAATTATCATCCTTTGGACACCTCCACGACGGCTTTCCGCAGCAGAATAATCCATGTCCAGCTACCTACCACCTCAAGCCCTAGAGCAAGCAAATTCCCTTAATGTTACAAATTATGTATGGATAGATCAATGGTGTAATGCGTGGTTGTGCTTTATACTGTAGGTGTACTTGATTAATCTATACATATACCATCATCACTTCAGTAACTTTAAAACCTTGATTTGGGTGAATCAGCAAGGGCGGACTTCTAAAAGCAGACATCATCAAGCTGACCTTAGGGCTTATTATACTCAAGGGCGAAATAAGTAAGAGCAATCTCTATATATCATATTTATCTTGAAAAGAAACCAAGCTGACTTGAGGGCTGATTATTATTATTATTATTATTAGGCAAATGAGTATGACTGATAAATATAACTAAAATACTCAACAATTCGATCTATGAACCGGGTATTAGACTTGTTTTACTAATGGATCAATATTGTCTAGTTTATAAATATAAGGCACAAGTCAATGAGACTTAACAAAAATCAAACTTACGACTACGATATATAATCTACGACCTATTTGGAAGGATAGAAAACTGTTATCAACAACTTACGGGTTGTGATCTCAGTAAAAGACCAAGGTAGCTAAAGGGATTTTGGTTAATTGCTTGAGGACCAAAATAATATCACGGTCAGCACTCTATAGAAATGTGTATAAATATAGTACCTTTTGACAATGAAACTCTATCAAATCAAGATAAAGATTGACAGGATATGCTCTAACAATTAAAGTCAAAATATACGAGACTAAGATTAACTCAAATAAGGTAATTATACCTATAAAACTGATTCACTCTCCTTTTTACACATATTGATCAAAGTCAATAAGACTCTCCAAGGAGTACAACTGAATTTAGTTCTATTCTCCAGGATTAAAGACTAATTTTATAATTATCGAAGTTATCTTCAGAACGACAATTCACTCCAATGAACATTCATCTTTTTTGTTATTCTTATAGGAGCTATAACATTGGAGTGATTTGTAATTCAAATTGAACACCATCAATTATTATTATTGTTGTTGTTGTTATTGTAACCTATACCTATTACAAAAACTATACTCTATATGATAATATATTTCATAATTAGCCAGGAATAAAAATTTAGAACTCAATGGATACTACTTTAATTGTACACTTTACGATAAAAGCAAGTCATCCAATGGCATGTGGTTTGCCAGCTTCCCTTCATTTCTGTGGCATGGCTCATGCACAAGTTTCATGTCACTATAATGTACAGATGCTACTTTCCTTCTTGCATCCAAAATTATAAACATAATTTTCTAAACTTATTACTCTAACACCTTCCTTTCCTTCTTAAGTTAATTAAGTGCATTATATCTTCCTTAATATTTTTTTTCATCTCACTTATTCAAGATGATTCAACTCCTAAGTATGATAATTATACTCACTCCATTTAACATTTAACTTCTTATTTTAACTTACAGATATTTTATAAAAATAAAAAAAAAACTTAATTAATAACATTTTAATATTATTTTTTAATGAAAGTTTAATTTAATTAATAAATAGAATATTCAATTCCTTTTGAGAATGAATCTTTATATTGATTTTTTTTCCCTTTATGGATTTAATTTTTTTTTTTTTCTTACATGTCATTGAACCCTTCTAGCTAATTTTTCAATATAATGTTTTATAAAGTTCAAAGGATAAAAGTGAAATATCATTTTAACAGGAGTTAAGAAGACTTAACAGAAGCTCTTGAGCTCCGTAGCCCATAATAGCATATCCATATATATATATATATATATATATATATATATATAATTTTATTATGGACAATGGAGTTCAAATTAAATGGTTAAAATTAACGATCAACTATCTCTTTTTTTATAAAAAAATAATAAAAATTAATCAAGTATCCTTAAGGTTTAGTTTATCTTTTTAAGGTTTAGTTTATAAAAAAAATTTATAAAAAAATTTATTTTTTCTTAAAAAAAAAAGAGTTGACAGTCAATTTTGATTGTTAAAAACTTAATAAGAGTTCAACTCTATTATCCATAATAGCATTTCTCTATTTATATATAATATATATATTATCTCTCTCTTTCTTGAACGTCAATATTTTATATTTAAATTAAAATGTTGACTTATATAATAATATAACAAGAATGATAGTGTGATAATTTTTTAATGTAAGAAAGCAATTATACAAGAGAAACACATGAAAAACTGCGTGGAGTCTCGTGTTAATATGAGGACTAAATGAGGTCGCCCTCGTTCTGGGTGCGTGTGTCCTCGTGCCCACTGGGATGATGTGCGAGACTTCCTCAGCATTGGTAGGGGTTGACAAAATCTAACATCTAATTCATTAGTAGTATTTAATTATTTTGACAGTGTAATGTACTCGAGAAATTTTCTCAGCCTTCACTCCTTCGCTGATGAATGTTTGCGTCAGGAAAATTCTTCTTCCCTGCCTTCTATTAGTGCTTTAGCCTTTTGTGCCGTGTGGATTACCTACCAAAAAATGGATCACCTTGTGCCTATATTTGTTCTAGCTACAAAGCCTTTATGAGCAACCATATCTATCCTCCTACTCTTCAATATTCTATTTATATAATAAAATGTAATTTATAATAATAACTGTTTATAAGACTATAACTAACTAAAACATAAAATATATAAATAAATTTTATCTAATTTAAAAGATAAAATATATAAAAATAGAAACATTCAAACAGTCGAAAGGAGTATTTGATTTTGCAAAAGCAAATTCAGCTGGAGTCCAGGCACCAGAAACACTGAAGAACAAAGAGAGTGCATCCCTTCTTTAATCTGTCGTCAAAGAGACTTGGGGTAAAAACAGAAATTTACAGACACCATTGCATTTCTAAATGGAATCTCTACAAGTACAGATATGTTTAATTAGAGAAATTTTTCCAATAATACAATGAGCTTTGTTTAATTGTTCAACTCAACTCCAGACCAATAACACTCATTCCCAGGAGTTCTATGTTCCTCCTCGATCTCTTCTTGAGGAAGAAGGAACTTTTTAAGTACAAGTGAAAACAAAACTAAATACATTAATTAATTGGTACATAAAGCGTGGAAGAATGCCATGGCAGAAGAAAGAGTGCTGAAAGGAGAACTTCAGTTTCCAGCAACAACAGAATGAACGTAAACCCCCCTGAAATTTTCCAGAACTAACTCCTTCCGCTCTTCACATAGTCCATTCTAATCCCCCACAACTGCTCTCCCACAGTTTTCATGTCGGGACGATCAGCTCGTGTCGGTGCTGCGCACTGAATGGCTAATCCAAACATTTTCATCAGAATCACCCTGTCGACTACTTCCCTCATTTGAGGGTCCATCATCTCCACAACACTTTCTTCATTATATTTTTTAAAAGCCTGCATTGAAAAATGAAAGCAGTTTTCTTAAGAACTAAGACTGCTGATTCAGAACAAATATCATTTAGTGCTTGTATTCAAGGCAAATTGAATCATCACACAAATCAGTATATCTTGCCTAATCTACATTCTGAAGGAGCACATATCGTGGCAAGAACAACAGAAAGCTTGGGAACTGGAATGATTCAACCAATCAATAAACAGAGAAAGATAATACTAGCCCAAGTATTAACAAATGCTGTAATAGGTTTACAACAAGTATTAGACAGGGAACAAAGTATTAAGTAATGCTATCTGCAGATTACATGTTCTGGGTTGGATTGAGCTTACACCCGGGAAGCTCAAACAGTTAGCTGAGTAGCTCAAGATTTAGTTGAGTAATTTCACATTGTTGAATATGAAAAAGAGTTTTTATTGACAGGTTAGAAAATGGTGTTCCATCATTAAAAATTTTTACAGCTCAGGCACACAAATATGCAAGGCAAATTCCCAGTTATTACATAAAGATGCAGTCATCTTAAAGCAAATCATCCAGACAATTCCGGCCAACAAATAAATTGAGAGCAAAATTATTGAAAATTTTATCCAATAAAATGATCTTTCTAGAGATGTAAAATGTCAGCCAAAACCTTTTAAAGTCAGCTGAAGATATTATTGGAGCTTAAGCTCCAGTTTTTCCAGTAGAAAACAAATTAGAGGCACTTACCCATCTCAGTGTTACTCTTTCATCAGGTGGTTTTTTCAACTCCACAGGTCGGCGACCGGTTAAAATTTCCAATAGTAGGACCCCAAATGAGTAGACATCACTCTTTGCCGTGAGTTGATTTGTCTTCATGTACTCAGGATCTAGGTAACCAACTGTTCCTTTAACTTTCGTTGAAACATGTGTTCTATCACTATCCATCTCTCCTAGTTTTGCAAATCCAAAATCTGCTACTTTGGCTCTCATGCTCTCTGTTAAAAGAATATTGGAAGACTTGACATCTCTATGAATAATCTGCTTCTCTGCAGCAAAGTAAACCACAAAAGGAGCCGTTAGAAACCAGGAAGATATTGTATTTTCCAATAATATAGAAAGAAAAGATGATAAATTTTTGAAATGAAAGCCAACAAGAAGGATTTTTATTCTTTATTTATTATTTCTACGAGGTTGTTTTGCCATTGCTATGGTATGCTTCAATGAAACGAACATCCCAAAAGGAATAGGAACACCTATAACCAAACTGATAAGATGTAAGCCTTCAAGCAAATTCCAGAACCCTCTAAAAAAAATCTGAGATTCATAAGAAATCGAATTGGACAGCTCATATAATATCCAAGTTAAGGACTCGACAGATCAGGATAGTTAAAGTTAAGTGCACACTTGAAAATGAACGGAACCAATTAGCTTCCAGGAATATGATCACAAGTTACAAAAACAACTTCAGGAACAAAGAAGTATTACCTACGAACTTTATTCTTGAATGAATTCCAATTCATTTCTGGAGATAAACTGGGAAAAGATGAAAAAATCTAAAGATTTATTGATTCTCAACGATATGAGTATAACTCCATCCATCTCACCATACTATTATTCACTTTATTCTGAATTATAGGATGGTGCCTTGCCCACAGCTAAATCTAGGTTCACGAGTTTTCTGCTTGCTGTAGTTAATCACACAAATAAGGGTGGTGAAGACAGAACCAGATCACTTGTGACCCACGCATATCAAGTAACTAAATTTTTGCAAACCATTTAGCAAGACACTTTTCAAGGTGTTAACAACTGAAGCTTCACTTCCATATGATGCATTTTAAACCTAGTTGCATACTGTTACTATATTCTATATAGGATTATAACTGATTAGGTAATCTTAGATTGATTAGGAATTAATTTCATCGTTTTGGTATATTAGTTTTCTTTATAAACAAGTAATTCATTGTTAATAAGATAAGAGATTGATTTATTCTCCCAAACCCTAAAATTCAACATTGTATTAGAACTTGGTTGCCTTTGAGGTCAATTATTCTCTATCTACAACCTAAGGTTGGATTTGTTGTCTATGAGGTCGAGTATTCTCTACCTGCAACGTTAGGTTTGTTTTGCTGTCTTTGAGGTCCGGTATTCTCTTTACAATCTACTAGGGGACGCGTTGTTACTGCCATTACGGCATAATTGAGGGCGAGATTTCATCCCTTGTAGCCGGCTGGATTTGTTTTGCTGTTTTTTTAGGTCAAGTATTCTCTCTCGGGAGCCTAGTGGAGGACACATTTTCCCTCGTGTTACCATCATTGCTGCTTATTTGAGGTCCCTCGCAGCTGGCTAGATTTTTTCAAAATTCTTAAGGTTTTTAACAGTCTAGGGTTTCTGCTAATGTGTTGGATAGTTAAAAAGGTTGTGTTTCTCTCTCTTTCTCATCACAACCATCAGAATCATGAAACCCATTGCTTGGCCGATCGAAATTCAGTCATCAGCAACTGTTTCCAGCTGCCCATGAGCCTCACGCGCCACCACACTTCTGCTGCAACACCCACGCACCAGTGCATGCAGCTTCTCCAACCACTGCTCATCAACCCGGATTACACCACCTAAAGTGCCTCACCTTTAGGTTTCAGATCTAGTTCGGTTAGATCTTTCCCAGGACAATTCTTTTTGGTGGTTGTTTGGTGCCTGTTTTGGTTTAGATTGCCCTTGGTTTTGGACTACTACTTGGCCTTTCTGTTTTCTGCATATTTCTACAGCAAATCTGGACCATAATAAACCTATGGAGCTTAGATCTACAGCATCAATTAGTAAATTCAAGTTAGAAGATGCAAGGTACATAGAATGGGGATACCATGTGTTCTTTTAGCTCCTTGACAAAGGAAGAAATTTGGCATCTTCGTAAAGTAGAAATTTGCTACCGGCATGAGTCGGGCACCACTACCGTCCTCCACCAATACTTTTCATACAATAATTTGCAAGTTGGACATGTGGGACATCTATGCATCAACTTCAGCAGAAGTGTTGGATATTATGTTAGTTATTAGATTCTAAATAGGATTATAATTGATTAGACAATCTTAGATTGATTAGGAATTACTTATTTGGTATAGTTATCATTTTGGTATCTTAGTTTTCTTTATATACATGTAATTCTTTGTTAATAAAATGAGATATTGATTTATAATCCCAAACACTAAAATTCAACATGGTATCAGAGCTTGGTTGCCTTTGAGATCGAGTATTCTCTCTACACTAAAATTCACGATTTAGGTGTTTTGCTATCTTTTGAGGTCGAGTATTCTCTCTCAGCAATCTAATAGGTGATGCATTTTCCCTTCTTGTGTTACCGCCATTGCTGCTTATTTGAGGTCAAGTTTTCCTCCAGCGCAACCGACTGGATTTGTTTAAGGTCAAGTTTTAATCCCTCATAACCGATTGGATTTGTTTAACTATCTTTTGGAGTCGAGTATTCCTTCTCAACAACCTAGTACAACCTAAGGTTCGATTTGTCGTCTTAGATCGAGTATTCTCTCTCTACAACGTTAGGTTTGTTTTGCTGTCTTTTAAGGTCAAGTATTCTCTCTCAGCAATCTAATAGAGGTCGCGTTTTCTCTCTGGTGTGACTACCATTGCTGCTTATTTGAGGTTAAGTTTTCCTCCCTCACAGCTGGCTAGATTTTTTTCAAAATTCTTAAACTTTTTCATAGCCTAAGGTTTGTACTAATTTTTGGGATAATTTGAAAAGGTCCGAGTTTTTCTCTCCTTATTCATCTCAACCGCCTAAATCGTGAAACGAAACCCACTACTTGGAAAGTCGAAATTCAATATCTAGCAACTTTTCCAGCAGTGCATGAGCCTCACACGCCGCCGGACCACCATTGTAACCCCCACGCCCCAGCGCGTGCCTCTTCTCGAGCTAGTGCCCATTGGCAGGGACTGCACCACCTAAAGTGCCCCATCTTGTAAGCTTCAGATCTCCTTCCATCTAATGGAGGACAATTCTTTCTGGTGCAATTTTTTACTTCACTGTTTCAGATTACTACTTGGGCTTTTTGTTTTCTACATATTTCTGCTGCAAATGTAGACAATAATAAACCCATCGAGCTTAGATCTACGGCACCAATTAGTAAAGTCCAGTTCAAAGATATAAGCTACATAGAATGGGATTTTAATAAATCAGTGGATATCGGTGCTTTAAGCTTCTGACTTCGGAAGAAATCTGGCATCTTCATCCAGCAACCATTTGCTACCAGTACGAGTTAGGCACTGCTACCGTCCTCCACCAATACTTTTTATACAATAATTTGCAAGTTAGGCATGTCAGATATTTATTTTTTTTATAAATATAGAACCCGCAGCCGCTATCCGTGGATGTGCATAGCGCCTAAATCCAAGAGGGATAGGTGGGATTCGAACTCAAGACCTATGATCTGCGTGCTCGCCACTCCACCCATTGGGGTATCCCTGAAGAAAAGGCATGTGGAACATTTATGCACCAACTTCGGGGGAAGTGTTGGATATTATATTAGTTATTATATCTATTTATTATTATAATTGATTAGGCAATCTTAGATTGATTAGGAATTACCTATTTGGTATAGTTATCATTTTGGTATCATATTTTTCTTTATATACATGTAATTCTTTGTTAATAAGATGAGAGATTGATTTATTCTTCCAAAATCCTAAAATTCAACATGGTATCAAAGCTTGGTTGCCTTTGAGATTGAGTATTCTCTCTCTCAACCTAAGGTTTGATTTGTTGTCTATGAGGTTAAGTATTCGATCTTTGCAAAAGTTGGGTTTATTTTGCTGTCTTTTGAGGTCGAGCATTCGGTCTCAACAGTCTAATAGAGGAAGTGTTTTCCTTTTTGTGTTACTGTCATTGCTGCTTATTTGACGTCAAGTTTTAATCCCTTGCAACCGGCTAGATTTGGTTCACTGTTTTTTCAGGTTGAGAATTCTCTCTCATCAAATTAGTAAAGGATGTATTTTCCCTCATGTTAATATCACTGCCACTGCCACTTATTTGAGGTAAAGTTTTCCTCCCTCGTAGCCGGCTAGATTTTCTGAAAATTCTTAAGGTATTTTACCGTCTAAGGTTTCTGCTAATTTTTGGATATTTAAAAATGTTGAGCTTTTCTCTCTCCTTTTCGTCACAACCACCAGAATCGTGAAACCCATTACTTAGCCGGCCGAAATTCAATTGTCAGCAACTGTTTCCAGCAAAGCATGAGCCTCACACGCCACCAAACGGCCGTTGCAACCACGAGCTCATGCCACTTCTCCGACCACTGCTTATTGAAGCGGAATAAACCACCTAAAGTGCCTCACCTTGTAGGCTTCAGATCTGGTTCGGTTCAATCTTTCCAAGGACAATTTTTTTTTTTGGTGGGTTTTTGCTTTGCCATCTGTTTCAGACTACTACTTGGGCTTTCCGTTTTCCGCCGCAAATATGTACTAAACCCATGGAGCTACGATCTAAGGCCCCAATTATTAAAGTCAAGTTGGAAGGTGCAAGCTACTTAACATGGGATTCTAATAAATCAGTGGATACCATAGGTTCTTTTAGCTCCTTGACTTCGGAAAAAATTTGGCATCTTCGTCCAGAAGCCATTTGCTACAAGCATGAGTTGGGCACCGCTGCTTTTTACCAATACTTTTCATACATTAATTTGCAAGTTGGGTATGTGGGACATCTGAGCACCACCAACTTGAGGGGGAGTGATGGATATTATTTTTGTTGTTATATTCTATATAGGATTATAATTGATTAGGCAATCATAGATTGATTAGGAGTTACCTATTTGGTATGGTTATCATTTTGCTATCTTAGGTTTCTTTACATACATCTAATTATTTGTTAACAAGATGAGAGATTGATTTATCCTCCCACACCCTAAAATTCAACACACACGATTCTAGAGATCTCTTAACCTAGTTTAGTTACAAGCTATGTTAAACCTAGTTTTCTTACCTCGAAAACTACCAAGTTAGAATTTCACCAGGTTTAGAAACATCTCTGCTTCACTTTTTAGGGCTCAATCCCTCATTTAATCCAATCCCAGTTTCATGATTTCATATGCATGCATAACTAGCTCAGCATAAGAAACAAAAATATTTCATTACAATTAATATGGAATTTTTGCTGTATTTTTCCTAGTTCATGCTGGTAGTTTTTGTACACAAGGGTATTTTTGCAAATTCTTACAAGGAATGGCCGAGTGCAGTTGAGAGAAAAAGAATTTCCATAAGCAAATAATTCAAAAACTTTTATTACTAACAGTGAAATAAGATGACAAAACTAGGATAATAGAAACTGTGATAATGTAGTAAGATGCAGCTTCAACTTGATAACACTTGAACTAAAGGAGTTGGTGTTAGCGAAGAATGTTATTGCAGGATGTCACAAAATCTATGAAAGGTCAGAGTATCCAAAAAAAATAGAGGATGGCCACTCATTGAACATGACAACACCAGTATTATGGTGAATAAGTATTTGGTTTAGAAAGTTCAATGCCTGCCCAGCACTGTTCTTTTAGCTTGAGAATACCACTAAAACTGTAAAGTGATTTCATTGACCAAAAACAGTTGCAAAAGACAATTTGTTTTTGAAGAAGTGGAAACATGAAGCAGCTATTTGAAACTAAATTGCTTCTTCCCAAATTGAATGTCGATAAAGAATAGGATAGTTATGAAATCGTTTTCTTACAAATGGGTCCCACAATAATTAAAGTTACGATAAGGTCTGGTCTCAAAATGAATCTGGTCAAATCAAAGCGGACACCAATTTTAGGAATGGAATGAATAGTTAATAGTTTTGCTACTGCTCCTTAACGTCCAAAATTTACACTTTTCCTAGTATTTGGATGCTAGAACCATTCTTTGAGTATGGAAATTAGATGAGCTTTTCATAACTAATGCAGTATACAGAACAGCCACACAGAGATATTACCTGCATACAGATGCAGGTAAGTCAAGGCGTGAGCAACATCAATGGAAATTTCAAGTCGCTGATTGAAATCCAAAATTTTGCCTTTCAAACCTGCAAGAAATATCATGAGAATTATGATAGGAGAATTACCTGATTGAATGATATAAGGAGTTTAAGTTATTTTACCATCCAGATGTTCTCTAAGTGTCCCATTTGGCACATACTCTGTAATAATAAGACGTTCAGTTCCTTTATCAACATAGCCAAGTAATTTGACCAAATTACGATGATCAATTTTGGCTAATAGCTCAACTTCACTCCTGAATTCAGTTCTTAAAGCTTCAAAGTATTCCTGCAAATTGTCTTCAGGTTAGTAGACAGAACTTTCTCAACGAACAGATATATGAGAAGGATAAGGGTAGTATGATCTCCTCTGTGGATGTAAAAGTATAGCATCATCTCTGGAAGTAATCACCGGACGACATGCATGATTGTGGAGGCAACTGGCCCCACAAACATTTATAACATATTGTTTATATACAGTTAGACAATATATGACGTAGAAAATTTGAAGATTAGTAGTCAAAATTATAATATAACAATGCTTTTTCCCCATAAAAAGATTATTCTAGATCCGTCAATGGATGTAATCCTTTATGCTTCAACCTTTACTAAAACCAATGAACAAAAGGGCCAGTGCAAATTTAGTCTACATCATACATGATGATATCATCATGGCAACCAGTAGAGAGCAGCTTAATTGGTAAAGCCAGGGTTTGAACCACACTTCCTTCCAACAAGGTATCAAGAAGAAATACATCATAACGTCCTAGGAATTATCTGACAGTTAATGCGTGGAACTGGGCAAAATGAATTGTAAAGCTTCAGCACTAATTTCAAGGGTTCGATTGCAGTAAATACTAATGAATCTCCAGTGCAAGACAAATTTACCAAGTAGATTTACTGGAAAATTTTGGGTTCAATTAGATTTTACTTCCAGATACTATGGGCCTTAATTCTTTTGTATTGGATTATTTATCAACAAAGAATATGAAAAGAACCAACATGTCTTTGGATCAGGACACATATATCAACTCATGATTTGCAGACTACTATTACGTGTGTCAGTGTCGTGTGCTGGCTGATATTAGATGTGCAAAAGCAAGGAAAACTTTATGCACCTTCACCTGACAGATCAGCTCTGTCTTTCCTATAGTTAAGAGTAGCTTTTTAGTTAATATTCTTTGTTATCATATTCTGTGTATCATTTATGTTGAGTTTGGGGAATTCCCTATCTGCAATACAGGTATTGATTCATCAACAAAAGAGATCACAGGTGCTTAAAATGTAATGACGTCTGAAAGAGTGATCAACTGCATGATGCTTCCAGAGAATGTATGGTATAACCCATTTGATCAGAACATAAAAGATAATGAAGAGTACAACAAGCATGTATAATTTTATACCAACAAGTATTGTATCTTAAAATCAAACAATGCTTGTGTTACAACATACAATCAAAGCAAAAATCAAGAATTGTGGTAATTGGCACATGGATTTAATTACTGATACTTCAGTTCAGAATCAGAAATAAGACATTTTTATACTATTTAATTACAACTTTCTTCTAAATCATGAAATATGAATGCCAGATATTCTCCATCCTATATGTCCAAATACAACTTTTGCCAAAAATAATAATTTGACAAATATTAATTCTTACATTTTCATGGCTTAATTTTATCCGACATAAATTCAACTTCTAAGAAGCATGTCTTTGGTACTTATACCCCAGAAAATTTAACACAATGAGAAGAATTCTGGTTTAATGCCTATTAGCTTTTGTCTCCAGAACAAGTCAGTTGCAGAAAGAATATAGAATGATGTGATCCTGAAAAATAAAAGAAGATTGGGAAGAAAAACTTATGCTCATCACCATAGCTTTTGCACTTTATTATTTTGTGATTCAATATCAGTCTATATTGCAGCTTCTCTGAAGTTTACATAGAATGTAAAATGTCTTAATTGAACTCCGATTACAGAAATAGCTCATAATATGATCAGGTGCAAATCCACAGCATTACACTGATATTAATTAGGATAAGAAAAGACTCGAACCTAAGTTAGTGATGTTGCAGTTTGTACCTTCTTAGCACGTTTAATGGCAACAACCTGGCCATCAGATAGCCGAGCCCTGTAGACCTTTCCAAATCCTCCTTCACCTATCCTTAGTGATTCTGAAAAGTTATGTGTTGCTCTCATCACTTGATTCATGTTCAGATGAACAGAACCAACTCTGTCCAGTTTTGGTGACATGGAGAATCTAGAAGGACTAGGTGGGACCCGAAAAGGACTTGAGGGAACCTTTTCATGGACAGAACCCATTTCAACAGAAGAGATTGAATCGGCTGTAAGATAGTTCAATATGAATGTTAACAACCATAATGAAAAGAAAACCCCCATGTTTCATGCCACCCCCATGTTTCATGCCAGATGTTAACCAACAAAGTAAACAAAAAGATTAACCGAAACTTATTCTTCTACGGAAAGATAGCTGAAACTATCAGACCATTTATAAAAAAATCATGGATCGATTATGAATAAATCTGAAGCTCATGCAAAATCTAAACTAGAGTTCTTCAAGCCTGGTTCTCTCCTCTTAATCCCATTCCCAAAATCATGGACTAAAAATAATTCTAAATCTTCTCGCAAGACTATTCAGAACATGAAAGTATAAGTCCAAAAATTTCCTTCTTTCAGTAGATGACAACTAGAGTTATGAATTTATTCTGAACATGAAAGTACAAAATAATAATAATAATACTTTCTTTCAGTAGATGACAAATAGAGTTATGAATTTATTCAGAACATGAAAGTAAAATTACAAAAATTTCCTTCTTTCAGTAGATGAACAACTAGAGTCATGAATTTACTCACTTGAATTCTGCTCCTTCTCAAGAACAGTATGGGCTGTTGGTCTTTTTTTTGCACGAAAGCAGGGGCAAATTATGCCACAGCATAGAATGAGAATTCCAGGTGCAGCCATGGCCACGTTCTTTGTGGTTAGTATAGAATCCTTGGCATTTTTCTCGTTGCTTTCCAGGGTTTTAAAATGCTCTTCCTTCGTTTCTTCTCTCACCACCCTTTTTAGAAATCTTCTCCCTTCCCTGAGAGGCAACTCATCTGCTACATAAAACAAAATACTTCAGTTCATTAAGGAGCTAATCCAAAGCTAAAAAACTGTTATCTCAGAAGGATGCAGAAATGTTTCCTATTCCAGAAACAAACATCGAGAAAGGCAAGTTAGATATGCACAGAAACAGTGCAAGATAGACAATACCTAATGAAAATTCCGAACCACAATATTGATGTGCAACATTTCCCTCAATGAGACAATGGTTCACTTGACAGTATTTGAGGGATTCACAGAACAAAAATCGATCTACTAGTTCTCCATTCAGATAAAAAAGTTCAGAATGAGCAGCATCCAAGTAGCTGATATAGTGATTGCCACAAGGATTAAAATCTTTTACCAAACCAGAAGCTGATGTTATTGGCAATCGTGCCGGCAAGAATAAACTTATTATGACCAACGCAATTCTTAGAAACGGACAAAATGAAATTTTCATTTCTGGGAGCAGAAAAGTATTGGTGGCATTGCTGAAAACAGAAGCCACCAGAATTGACACAATCCACCGAACCTTATAGGTCAAGTCAACAGCTTTGCCATGTCTGCATTGCCAAGAGGTCGGCTTGCAAGAAATGACAGTGGTCACCCTCTTGCAAAGTGATTCAAATTTCTGTGATCAAGATACGTCAGCCTCTGAAGTCAAACACACTTTGCAATGGATTCTGATGCAGATATTCATCAATCCCATTCAGAAAAAGAACACCCAACCAAAAACTTTCAGTATTTAAGCTTAGATTTTTAACCTCCAGAGAGACCTGCCAATTTGTAGTAATTTTTTACGAGGTCTTCAATACAGTAGTTTCATTAACCAAAAATATAAAGCAGGTAGTTCCAAGTGCCAAAGTGCTTTAAACCAAGATTGAATTCCCCGGATTCAGAATTTTGCCAATTCAAGATAAAGGGAAAACAGTACGATTGACAAAAACAAAAACAGAAATCAAGGATCAAAAGCAACTGCTACAATCAGATACGATGATAATCGTTTATCTCCAAACCACACATCTCAAGACTCAACTACCAAACAAACGAACAACAAAATCCCAGATCAGATTATCGAAAAGGATAAGTTTGTCCTCAACCAGCACACCAAACGAAAATTCACTGAAAAACCCACTTCTGAAAACGCCCAAGACCCAAACTCCCAAGCCGTCCCAGAGTCTCCTGCTCTAACCAACTTTACTTCCGTAGGATAGGAGAGCACAAATACAAGCAAAATATCCAAGAATGAGTGCTCTAAAGTCTAAACTCTGAAGCACAATAATTAATAGTCAAACATTGATTGCAGAAAAGAAAAAAGCAAACCTGAGGAAAAAGGCGGCTGATGAGGAGGAGAGAGAAGAAAAGCCAAAAAAATCAAACTAAAAAAGCTGCTGTAATTTGTGGCTGGTAAACTGTAAGTAATAAAAATATCAAAAAAGAAAAATCAAAGAAAGAAACAGAGAAATAAGGTGAACAAGAAATCTCTTGGATGGTACGAATTTTCTGTTGAATGGAACTTTTTGTTCCACTTTGCTAGCTGGCAAAGTGATTGGCCACGGCCGTCTCAATCATTAAAACATAAACTTTCTGTTCTCTAGTTTTTCTTTACAGTGGCAGCAAAGGGGAAGAAGAACGCCAGAATCCTAATGAATTAAATTTTGAAAAAATAATGCTACAGTAGTAAATAATATATTCGTATGAAATTAATTACCATTTTTTATGATTTATCGATTATAATTGGGGATAATACTTAAAAAATTTTCATTTTTTAAACTTTGCTTCTTATTTTCTTTAGTTATTAGTTTTGGTCTCTGTTTTTTTTTTTTTTTCCCTAATCGTTTTAACTTGTGGATCTTTTAGCGAAACCACCAAAATCACCATATTTTAAATAGTATAATTAAAAATAAAAATGTAATATTCTCAACATATTTCATAACAAATATTAATGTATTTAGCTGCTAATATTTCTATAATTTTTAACAATGATCCTCATTTTAAAAAATAGAAATATTTTTGTTCCCTAATTTTTTTTTTGTTGATCATTTTGGTCCTTTTACTTGAAATCCATCAAGTTATCAAATATACTTTAAGTAAAGATGTCATTTCATTATTCTTTCTCTTTTTTTAAGAATAAAATAAAAACAAAGGAGTAATAAAGAAAAATCCCTAAAAGTGTAAAAGTCCCAAATCAACAAAATAGAGTCTTTAAATTCAGGTTTTAGTTCAAGTTTTTACATCCATTTTGATAGGCTGGAAAATCAAAATTTTCATCTAATACATAAACCCGTTTGATAAAATGGGTAGAAAAATAATATCACCGAGTCAGATTCTTAGGAGAAGGACTACAAATGTGTATAGCGACAAGAAACAAATCTCCTAACCGAATTCAAATTCATCGATGATATATAAATCATTATTGCTTACCCACAATAGCAAATTGTGTTCTGGTATTCACATATTCACCCTCTTGCTCCGAATAAAATGATAATTTGTACTAAATTGAAAAGTATCATTATCGTCTTCTTCATTTGTCATAAGCCTTGCATTATTGCTCTTCAATTTAGTTCTCAACCCACAAATTGATTACTACTGTGCAATATAAAGTTTCATCAAATCACTACTTATTTTTCATCTGAAAATCGGTTTTTTTTTTTAAAAAAAGGAAGGAATAGTAAAATGACATCTCTACACCCACTATATAGTAAAATGTCCGGTGAATTATTGACTTAAATTTTTTTTTAAGTAAGGACTTTGTTAGACATCTGTAAAAAAATCAGGGACTTATTTTTTAAAAGGAAAAATGATTAAATATTTTAAATGTCACAATAAAAGATTATGGATTTAGTTGATTAAATAAAAAAGACCATGGATTTAAAAGTCTAAAAAAACAAAAGAAGACTTACATGGAGAAAGTATAAAAGAATATGGACTAAATTGAATATTTACTCTCATCGATGCCTTACAAATCTATATACTCAATACAATTCGAACCAACGAATCCTTCAAAAAATATGTGGATATGTGGAAGAATTTGTGGGCAAGATATAAATAGATTTCTGAGACATGTATAATATATATGAAAATGCTGTAGTGGACAAAAAATTTCAAATTTTGGAGTGTTCCATTTAAGTATTTAAGGGTCAACTGACTGTCAATCTCTTTTTTTTAGAAAAATTAAAATAAAATTTGATCAAGTACTTTTATGTTTAATTTATTTTTTTAGCATTTAGTTTTTAAAAAGAATTTTTTTTAAAAAAAAATGGTTGATTCTTAGAAACTTAACATGAACCCTTCATAATTCGAGCTTTATTATTCATTACAACATTTCTCAATATATATGGTAATGTTATTGAGGGATACATACCTTACTTTATGGAGTGCTTCAATTAAATCTTTTTATTTTGAAGTTAATGGTCAATTATAAAGAAAAAATATGTTCTTCTATAAAAAATTATTTTTGTAAATATTTTTTATAAACTAAACCTAGAGATACTAGATTATGTTATATTATAAAAAAATGTTGTCCGTTAACTATTACCATTAAAGACTTAACTAAAGCAAGCTATAAGGCATGTTCAGTAGTACTTTATAGTATTTTCTTATATATATATATATATATATATAATTGAAATGATTAAATTAGTTAGGAACAAAAACTCATTCAATTGATCTAATATTTTGAGACTCAATCAATCAAATTTAAACTAAGATATATTGGACTTTTTTATTTATTAGAGGCTAATTTTTTTTTTTAGCTGTGTCCGACCAGATTCATACATGCACATCGACCATACTGCTAATAGCTACAAATTTATCAATGTTAAAATCAACAATACTGCTAATAGTTACAAATTTATCAATGTTAGAATTTGTAACAATACTGAATAATATATATTGAACTTGATCGGCTAAATTGGATCCTCTATATAATACTTATTTTTATTATATCATATAAATAATTAATATATACAATATGTACTTTCAATTATACTCTCAATCAACCACTTTAAATTAATTTAAGGGATTTTAAGTGGATTTCAAATAAAGTGACCAAAAAAATTATCAAAATAGTAAAGTAGGAACCATTTTTTTCCTTTTCTTTTTAATAAGGATGAAAATGCTAAAAATGTTAGTGGCTAAATATGTTTTTTTTTTTTTAATGATTAGGGGAAAAAAAGATAAATTTGAAAAATACAATTACATAATAAATAAAATATAAGATACTCTTTATCCATTAAGACTTACACCTATTTAGGAGTTGATGGAGATCAAGAAACCTTGATTGAAACAAAGCTTGCCAAGGACCAAGATAATAAAGATGGATACAAAGACTTGCTTCCTTACAAAGACTTGCATTTTAAATATACGGAAGATGTTTCAAGAACTTGGAGAAATGATTGAAGGTTGGAAGTTTCCATACAAGAATCTATATTTCAAGTTCAAGCATGAAGAAGGGATATATATATAGCTTGTAAAACACATCTTGATGGACTTAAAGTCATAACATTTGAATTGAAGAAGGAAGCATCAAGATGGCATGAAGAAATGGAAGCAAAATGGAGAAGAAATGAAGTAGAAAGAAGGTTTCCACTGTTGCTACAGTGCATGATGTTTTGATGTCTTTAACTTGTTTTAAAGGGTGTTTTATGTCTTTAACACCCAAGAATGAATTGTAGTATATTAGGGTTCCATTACTCTATATATATATATATATATATATATATATACATATATCTATATATATATATATTATATCTTGTAAGTTGAGGACTTCTTTGGATAACCTAAAAACATATTTCTTCTTGAGAGTAAATTCTTGCAAGATTAAATTGATCTTCTTGAGAGAGTCTGGACATGAACTAATTAGGGTTCTTGAAAGACTACTTCTAAGGCATTCTTTCACTTTGGTTTAGGGACTTTGGTTTAGGGTGTAAAAGGTCTTATAAAACTTGTAGATTGGTTAGTTTTTTCCGTTATATTTGTCAATCTACTACTAAACTTGAATCTTCGATGAATCTTGAGAAATTTGTTTCATTGTGAGTTGTTCTAAATATTGAGCCAATGAATTTAGAAACTTCAATCCAAGAAATCATATTAGGACTTCAGAATAGAAAAGAAAAGAAAGTTAAAATGATTTAAGAGTTTTGTAGAGAAAAAAAAGGGGGGCGGATTTCTACCCATCCATTACTTTCTCTTCTCATTTTGCATCTAGAACTTTCGAAGATAAATTATTTATTTCCTTACTCGGATTTCTAAACATCCCATACTTTCTTTTCCGAGTTTTCATCTAGAACTTTCGAAGATAAATTATTTATTTCCTTACTCTCTAGACTTTTTCTTTTCTTTCCAAAAAGAATCTCTATTCAATCTGTGTCAAATAAAGTGGCTCTCGTTCATGATGACTAGCAAACCTGTCAATCAGAGGCACGACTCTAAAGGTAGCTTGTACAACTAAGGGCTTGTTTGACGAAATACTTTTCCTCGATGTTTTTAAAATTGAATCAGACATCAAACTTGAATAGTAGATAGGTCAAGGTCTGGCTGATCGGATTA
Source organism: Echites panduratus (assembly GCA_035221335.1). Classification (NCBI taxonomy): domain Eukaryota; kingdom Viridiplantae; phylum Streptophyta; class Magnoliopsida; order Gentianales; family Apocynaceae; genus Echites; species Echites panduratus. The sequence continues at coordinate 6,309,970 of JAWZTD010000082.1, forward strand.
TATTCTATTCAGTCAGATTTTTTATTTTTAGTAATTTTTTAATAAATTACAATATAAAAAAATATCATATTTAACTTTTAGAAATGTTTAGCTTTATTAAATTGACAACTATTATGCAAAGCACATTATATATCATAAAAAAATTCATTAAAAATAACACAATTTCTGAAATCTTTATTTTTTTCTCCCCAAGGCTAGAGTATGGTAACGACATGCGTTATGTAAGTCTCACCTCCAAACCACTCTACCACATCCTTGGATGCATCATTATATGTTCTTTTCTCATTAATGTTTCTTTTTATATTTTATAAACTGTTTTTTCATAAAATTATCATAATAATACATAATAGTAATAAATTAATAACATCAAATCAATATTATTAATATTATGATGATTGTATTTGATACATATACTATGTATGCATACCTACTCTTGCACAACATTTATAGCTTGTATCTGCAAGATAAATACTAACTCACTACATAAATGTGATCTATATTCATAAATCTTCACAACAATATACAACATCAATTATTAGATGCTAGAAAATTTTCAATACAACAACTACACCACATCAGCATATTGATTTGGTATGATGACATTACAAATATTAGATATGGAGGAAGACCATTTTTCTACTGCACCAAATCAATATGCTGATGTGGTGCAGTTGTTGTATTGAAAATTTTCTAGCATCTAATAATTGATGTTGTATATTGTTGTGAAGCTTTATGAATATAGCAATAGAAAAATGGTCTTCCTCCATATCTAATATTTGTAATGTCATCATACCAAAAAAAAAAAAAATTTCACGTAGTTAACCTCCATTCAAACATAGAAAGTCTTTGCCTTCTTCTCTTTCCATATTTCTATCATATTTCTGATAGCGATCGGGAGCAAAATCAACCCAAATCTTGGAAATATCTTCAAGAGAAAAAAAAGTTGAATGCTGTATTTTTGACTTTTCTAGGAGTACGGGAATTATCCTCAAGTTTGCTTTTTCAGCTCTATTTTGTCGAGAACGGGTACCGTCAAGGAGGCTCTTCTCATTAATGAAAAATTCTACAACTTTGCCCTATTTTTATTTTTTCTGGTTTTCTATTCTTCTTTTCAACTACATTTTGATAGTTTGGTTTCTTTTGCTTGGACTTTTGGGAATGAAATGAGATTTTGTATAGCGGACGAAAAGATCTGTCTGTGCTTGTTAAGGTGTTTCTCAACATGCACTTTCATATTGTTTTACTTTTCTAGTTGAAACCAGTAGTTGTGACAATTTGTTTTGAAATTTCCAAGGTTCCTTTCTTCTTCTCAACAAATTATATCCTTGCCATTTTGTTTCTTAAGTTGTAAAAGATATGACTTTTATGTGTTTTGTTGATTAAGTTTGTGTTTGACTTGTGACATTGCAATGGATTTTGATCAATCTTCCTTCTAAATCCAGTTTATCTTTTGTCTTCTTTTGGTTAGTTTTTTTTTATAAAAACATGCATATATCTTTATGTATTTAGATTTAATTATGGAATTCAAATTATTTCTGAATTATGTTAGTGAATACCTTTGGTTATGAATCTAATGAAGATTTCTAAATGGTTTTTCCCTATATTCTTTCAACTATTTGAATTGAGAATCATGTTCAACATGAAAACTCATGGACTAAATATGTTTACTTTTGAAACATTTTTTACTCTATTTGGTTGCTCTTTTGTTTATAAAAGAGCATTTGAACTTGAATTAACCTTTCCTATATTCCAATTATGAGCTCTATCTAGTATTTTACTAGAAAAACACCTCATCATGTCTTCTATGTAGAGTATGATTCGCAACACATTTGTAGAACTACAATTATGTTGGTGGATTATCTGAAAACTAGCCAGCTAGGTTTTTGAATTTCATTTACTGACAAGTCAGCTATACAAATCTTAAATCTTATAAGGTCAAAATTTGGTTAGCTTGGCAATAATTTTGGTTGCTTGTAACTTCAGATGAAGAGGGTCACTTTAGAATATATTTCAATTTAAAATAGTTGAAGGACGTTATAAGATATTCCTAGTTTTCTTATCCTTTTTTTTGTATCATGATCTGACCATGTTATATGTTTAGCAGAGTTGAGAACTTTTTTTCTTATTAAATTCTCATGGATTGGAAATATTGGCCAACAAATCAATTAAAGAAATTTCATCTAGTTGAGACAAACTTATAATTGAAATGTTTGTCTGTACAAAGGAAAAAATTAACCACTAGAGAGCTTGATTTTGAACTATGTTTGCATTACCTTCTATGTAGAAGTTCTATACCTCTAATTATCATTCTTTCTTGGTACTTAAGATGGCATTCCCTTTTTCTCTTTTTTGTTTATGTATTCAAGAATAAAAAGCTTTTTCTCTTGGATTGAGTTGAGAAATTTGCACCATAGTTACTGTGCAAGTAAAATTCCTTACAATTTCACCATAATCCTTTGTCCTCCTCCTTTTGCCTCTTAAAAAGGAACAGAAAATGAAAAATGAAACAAAGAAAAAACATTCATTCAGTTTTGTGTGTTTACAGGGGATATCTAGTTCCTGAGTATGCCTTGTTAGGACAACTAACCAAAAAAGCAAATGTATATAGCTTTGGTGTGCTTCTGCTTGAAATTGTAAGTGGAAGAAGCAGTAATAAGATTGCATTCTGGAGAGGATCTGTTGTTTTTGGTGCAAAAAACCTTTTCACCTTGATAATATTGCAAACTTGCAAAGTTCATTTATGTTGATAATTGCTGGTCTTTACATTTTTAGGATAAGAACCTGGAATTAAGGTTTTTCTTGTTTTCCTTTACAATTAGAATGTATATGAAACATTATAATGTATATGAAAAGCATTTGTGTAGCTGTTTCATTTATAGCATAAAAAGTAGTGGGAATCAAATGACTCTTATTCGCAAATCACAATTGGGAGTTATTGTTTTATCATATGAATATACTTGTAGACATGGAAACTAGAAGAGCAAGCTAGACTTCTGGTAATTATCGATCCAGAATTGCTTGAATATCCAAAAGATGAAGTGATATAGTTTATCAAAGTTGTAGAGGTAATTCTATAATTTTGTAAACATAAGTATGTAGGATATACTCACAACAGACAGTCATTGTCATAAGAAATCTATTCAATTATCTCTACTAAATAGTTATTTTTATCCATAACTTGTTGGTTCATTGAGTTAATATCCTAAACATAGTCATATTTAAGTCGAGATGCTTTTATTTTGAGATGAGTTCATTGTGAAGTTCCATCTCAAAGTTAAGTCATGTAGTTTAGAAGCAAGAAGAATAAATTATTACTATTGATATCATGCTCATATGGTGCTATGTCAAATAAGCTTTTAAGGTTTACATTTATGTAGTGCTGTGCAACATTGCATTTTTGGTTGAAACTAGTAGTTTTACTATGACTAATCGAAACATTTCAGGTAGAAGAGAAACTTGAAGCCAGACAAGTGAAAACGGCTTTCAAAAGGTTCTTGAATATATTTTGTACACCAATTTTTTTTGTGGTAAGTAAGCATTTTAAGGGTTTTTAGCCTTACAGGTCTAGTGTTTTTTAATGAAAGGCTAATTAATGTGAAGCTACTTATTCCTTTGAATTAGTTGCCATGTATTGAAAGAATGTGGTTATTTATGTTACTTAACATAAAAGGGAATAAAGATTCTCTAATCCTCCCATAGTAATTCTCAGCTTTGCACTTCTTTCTCTAATTATTAGTTCAATCTTCATCAAGTGATGGTCCTCAATAATTTAATTATTTTTCCCTTCCCATTTTGTGCAGTCATTCATTTTAACTTTTTTAGCTGAGTGGGGAGATCGTAGCCAAATTGCAACAATTGCAGTAAGATATTTTCTTCTACAAGACCATTTTTCCCTATTGAGACATTTGTTCTCTTGGCATAATTGTTCACTGTGATTGATTTTCCTACTCAAAAGTGAAAATTTTCTTTTTAGCTTGCCAAGATGATCTTTTATGTTATGATATTGTCATGATATGTTTATCTCTTCTTTCTACTTTTGTCCAACAAAATGTGGTAACCACTTTGATAGCTAAAAACTATAAAAGAAAACTAACAACTGTAGATTTTTGCTTTTGTGGGAGCTGTGAAGCTGGTATTTTCAAGGATATAAATCACTTTTTTGCCTTTGAAAAATTCCTTTTTTTCCTTTCTAGAGTATCATATCATATTTTTGATTGGTATTATTAGCATTTTGACAGTTTGCAATAACTGATAGTATTATGGACTTCCCAAAGATCTCATAGAAAGACCATGAATGAAGTTCTTTAAAATGCTTGATGTAGTTTAACTCTTGCCAAAAAAATCTTTAGCAAGTCTTCTCAGGGTCTTTGAACTACATCAACTTTGTATGTATACCTTAAAAAACTTAGCATTCTTTTCCCTTGTACTGTAAAGTCAGGTTGCTTAACATTTGGATATCTAGTTTTCATCCAAAGTCAGTTTAGCACTGGTTTTCCAAACAACTTCAAAGTAATGTGCAAATTATGGAAGATATCATTGTTATTAGTGAAATGTCAAAGTAATGTGCAAATTGTTGTATGATATAGCCCTCCAAAAAACTTCGAGATAAAAGTCAAGATCTCATTACTAAACATGAATATTGTTAATAATTTCTGAAGGTCATACATGAGGTTTGACTTCACAAAAACTTTACTTCCATCTAGGTGTAGCAAAGGTGAAATATTGAAAATGGTAAATCAATGTTTTTCAGTTGTCTGTTTTCAGAACAAAGCATTTTAGGTGTCAGTCCCAAGATAATAGTGAAGAATCTTACTTTACAAGATTTTATCAAGCAAAAAAATCATTTAATCTTTTTGAAAGTTAATTTAAATAATATTAAAATTTTGTTTCTCTATCTATTCCCTGGTGCCAGAATGGTGTTCAAATTGTTGGGACAAATTCCCTGGGGCAAGAACAGGCAGTGTTGATGCTATTCAATGATGAGGAATGTTTTTCAATATTCATTTAAGGGTGAATTACCCATTTAGTAAGTTTTTGGAATTTTCATATTATCGAACTATGTTTATTTGTGATCAATTTAATACCTTAAAATTTTAAGTTCGATTAATTTTATACCTTCTGTCAATTCCTAAAGGAAGAAAGTTAAATTTGGGGTTATTTTTATCTTTTCCATTTCCCCCAACAACTAAGTCCTTTTTCTACTAAAATCCCACCGGAAATGTAATCTTCTTGAACCAAAATTCCCAAGCTGGTTTCTCTCGATGTGCAATCTATGTTTGCTTCAAGATAAACAATTTTTTTTTTTTTTTGTTCTTTGAATAGATTGTCTTATCTATCATTCAATCATCCAAAACAGGTATTTTCCAATCAATATTATTTTTTCATTCCTTATTACATCTTAAGACTGGTAATCTATGCAACGACTTCCTCCGATTCATATTAAGCATTACCGTATTTCCCCTTTGACGTAGTGGTGAAACTAAATATCTTAGACAGATCCATTCACAAATGGTCTGCCGACAGAAGAAGATTTATTGGGGGAGCATATATTTGTTCCCAAGGGAACCAGTGAAGAAGATGATGGATACCTTCTTGTGGTGGTGGTGAGTAATATATTTAAGGATTATATAAAATTAATTATTACTTATTTGATCATCAATTAATTTTTGAGTTTTGTTTTGGAAAATAGATTTTGTATCTCTATAGAGCATTCTTTTGGTTTGGGAAATTTTGCAGTATGCCGTTTCGACACAAAAGTGCTATTTTGTTATTTTGGATTCTAAAAGAATTAGGAAGAGCAATGTTATTGTTGCCAGAGTTGAAATTCCAAGACATCTGAATTTTCCTCTTGGCTTTCATGGATTTTGGGAAAGTAGTGACTTTGGCCTCCACAATTAATTATACAAGTAGCTTAATTATCAAACAAACAGATAATAATGGGGTGAATTCCAGAGAAACCAGCTTGGGAATTCTGGTTCAAGAAGATGACATTTCTAGTGGGATTTTAGCAGAAAAGGACTCAGCCATTCGAGGGATGGAAAAGACAAAAATAGCCCCAAATTTAACTTTATTCTATTAGGAATTGACGGAAGGTACAAAATTACATTCATTAAGTTAATAGATATAAATTACCTCACAAACATTTTGTTGATCTTGAGATACTATAGTTGAAAAACTTCAGGATATTATTCTTTTTTCAAGATTACTTTGTCCTGTTAGTAGAAATAGAGAAATACACTAGGTAAAATAAGAAGTTTTCCAAAAATACTAATGTTGCAAAAATGAAAATATACTTACTCAATGCAACAACTTTTGATTGTTGTGTGCAAAACATTTTTCTTATTCATTTCGTGTGCTTCTCAAGATTACTTTTTATTGTAGCATTCGTTTCTCCTTTTGCTCGCACATGAGAAGGATTCATTATAACAATGTCATTGTTACTTGGAGTTTTGCTTCTATTGTTTTGTTGAATATTGTCATCTATACTTACAATATTCAAACTGGCCTTGTATTGTCTAATTCTATCAATCAACTTATCCATAAGTTCATTAGCAATATTGACAATCTCTTAATCAAAGGTAGACATATTCATGACGTAACTTGCCTTATTCATTAGCCTACTAAAACTAATAGCAGTTGAAAAACTTGAATATTTATCCAATGACTCAATTGATTTGTCAACAATTCTCCGGTCCATAGCATTCTTTGTCCACCTCTTTTTATTACATTCTGAAGGAATTTTATTGGCATTACATTTGACATTTAGCACCCTTAGAGCATGAAACATTCTTAATCTTTCAAATTTCTTGCAACTACAAGGAATTATGCTATTTGAAGACTCAAACAGAACATTGTGAAATCTTTGGGAACCTACTTTATTCAATTTAAAGCACTGTACTTGTCTGTCATTGTTGTATTCAACAACTTTGTCAACCACAACTTCTTTGAATTCATTTTGAAATACATTAAACATCTTATGAGTGTATACATTAGCTGCATGCTTCAAAATTTCACTAGATATGTGTATGGAAGGCTTCCCTTGTGCACCACGAAAATCTTCTGTCCTTCAATCTCAAGCATCCTTTCCAAAATTTTTTCAAAATGTTAAAAAAAATTTGTGAGAATTAATATCTTGCATGAGATTTGGTGAAACAAATTATTTGCACTCGCAGTTCTCTACGTGGATCATATTTGTTGAGAAGAAATCATTATTGAAAACAGGACACCACTTTGATCAAATATCATATAGTTTCTTAAGCCACTGGTTTTTTGAAGCATCATACTGTTCAATCATAGATTTTCATGCTTGCTCCAACTCCATCTCGGTGTCACATCCATGGAAACAATGACGAATTTTTTTCAAAAATCAACTTTTACATAAATATGTTTAATATTTTGGGTAGCATTCTTGAATATATGCCATTCACACAAACGATGACATGTGTTAGGAAATACCTTCTTTATTACACTAGCTATCGTGTGATCTTAATTAGTAAATATTGTTTTCGGATGCTTGTTTCCCTATTGCCTGAAGAAACGATTCAAACACCTAAACAAAATGAAGGGATACTTTCATTTGAGATCATTGCACAACCAAATAAAGTATTTTTCCAATGTTGATTGACAACAACAAATGGGGCACAAATCATATTGTATTTGTTGGTACGATAAGTAGTATCAAATACCAAAACATCCCAGAAGAAATTATTGTCAAATTTCGAGGTCCCAACTCTCCAGAAAAGATTTGTTAATCTACTATGATCATCCAATTGAATACTATAAAAGAATGTTAGATTTTTTTTGCTTGTTTATGCTTAAACAAATTTATAAGACTGAGCATCTCCAACTTCTATCTATCCTGCTCTTTTATTTTGGACATAATTAGAAATATCTTGTATAAGGTATCCAACATTTTAAACTCCATCTAACTCTTTTGTCATGTATTCTTAAGTCTTTGTTGGTCCAATACCAGTATCAATCATAAAGTCAACCATAACTCTACTACTGTCAGATATTGTTCCAACCTAACTTCAACAAATGTCTCTGATATGCTAGAGCAAGATTATGCTCATCAAAGAAATGACTAATAAAACCCACAACCCATTTTGTACTTTGAAAGTGATATGTGCTTTACAACCAGTTCTTGTATATAGTCTTTCCATTTCTTCAGCTCAAAAGGATTAGCATTCTCACTAAATCCTTCTTTACTACAGACAAAACTACGTTCTCTAATTTCTTTAGTATTGTGTTTATTTTTATTTGATCTCGACGAATACTAAACCCTTAGATATAGCATATTCATTATAAAGATCATAAGCTGCAAGCTCATTATGAACTACCATGCCAACTTTCGACATTAAATTACTCTTCTTCGAAAGCACCACATTATTAACTTCATTATCACCATCCAAATCAATAACTGCATAAATAAACCGTGGAACAAGTTATATAAAACTATGCACACATATTCTTTCATTAAAAAAAATCTATTTCATCTCTCAAGATCCAATTAAAATGGATAAGCATGTTCAATAGTAGATATAAGGTGGAAAAATAAGTAATGACAATTGACTTTGTGTTGGAAATTTTAATCTTTGACTATTGATTAAGTTAATTTGCCAACAGAAACAACAAATTTAAAGATGGGGCCAACTTCTTTTCAATTAATTTAGATTGTTTGAGTTGAGTTCTCAAGTCCCTGACTGTAGACTGCATTTTGAATTCCAAATAAAGAGAAACACAATTAGATCATTACCAGAAATTAACAATAAATTCAATCCAATAGAAGAAAATAAGCATAGGCACAACATATCATGCTATAAAATGAAAAATAGAAAATTCTCTTGGGGTCAATAAACAACTTTCTATTTAATTACTGAAATTTCACATAGACTATTCACTGATTTTCCTAGAAACAAAGCAGATACTTTGGATGGAATTCAGCTATTGGTGATGAAGACTACTTTTATAAGATATGCCATAGTGGAGAGAATCATAGCCGACAATGGCATTGGGGTTTCTTTCAAGAAGAGGAAATGAGTCGGTAACAAAGTCCTTTCAAGTAAATAAGATAAATGAATAACAGATCATGTGCCTGAATTTAGCACCATGTTTCATCATTGATGGAAGGTTTAATAACCTTTTTGAAAATTTTGTTTCGTTTAAGTTTATACTGAAAGGATTTTTCTCATTTTCGAAAAATGCTGCAGAAGTTCCATGCATTGCATAAGAGAGAATATGTTCTCAAAAAAGAATTTGAGTTAGGAAAAAATTTAAACTTAGCATTGAAGATGAAATGCCTTATATTCTGAAGTCATTCTCCACTAAAAAATTCTAAATACATGTTTACTTGAATTTGAAGATCAATGCTAGAAACATTATGAATAACCTACAAGCATCTATCTAGCCTTTAACTTTCTTCTAAGTGACAAGTTTAGCATATAGTAAAATGAATCAACTTAGTAATGAGCATCAAAATGGTCCAAAGCACAGCTTATAACTTGTAGTATTCTTGACAAGATCTTTGTTGAGATAGCTGGAGAAAAAAAATAACTTTCTAGAACTTAAAAAATATGAGTCTCATATAAATTCTGTTTCAGACAGGACCTTGGAATTGTAGATTGGTGGATTGGTGGATTATATTCTATTGCTAATGATAATTCCATATGTTATGAAATCTAGCTCCAGAAACATAATCTTTTTAATGAAGGCATCAAGTTTTTCCTATAAGCATGATGATTAGAATCATTAGGCTAGTTTAGAAGCAAATTTTCTTAATTCTTTAAATCAAAATGATAAATGATGATAAATTTTAATTTAGAAATGTAAGACAACATGAAAGTGCAGGTTGTGAAGCATCTTAACAAGCACAGACATATATTTTCATTAGATATACAGAATCTTATTTCAACGGCAAAAGTCCAAGCAAAAGAAACTAAACTATCAAAATGTAGTTGAAAAGAAGAATAGAAAACCACACAAACAAAAAAAGGACAAAGTTGCAGAATTTTTCATTACGAAATGACAATGGCAGAATCTCATCTCACATATCCAAAATTCCAAATCCTAAAATGTACTACTAATTTTCAATCTCACATTTGTTTCCTATAATGAGAAGAGCCTCCTTGTCGGTACCCATTCTCAACAAAATAGAGCTAAAGACGTAGAGTGGAGGATAATTCCCATAGTCATAGAGAAGTCAAAAATATAGGATTCATGTTTTTTTTTTTTCTGAAGATATTTCTAGGGTTTGGGTAGATTTTCCCCTCGATCACTACCAAAAAATTTGGGAGAAATAAGGAAAGAGAGGCAGGTGACAACTGTCTATGTCTAAATGGAGTTTAAGGGAATGAAAACATTTTTGGGTATGATGGCATGACATATTAGATATAGAGGAAGACCATTGGTCTATTACATCAAATCAGTATGCTGACATGGTGTAACAATTCTACGGAAATTTTTCTCATTAGATACACATTATCTAAAAAAGATTGGTCATCAAACATGGTCATTTACTACACAATAAAGGACCTTTTACACAATATTAAGTGTAGGACAATAAAGTATAATAAAGGAATATCCCATATTGCTTAAAGGTTCTATTGACGTGACCTTTGCCATTTCATGTATAAATATGTTATTAACATACATTCCAAGATATGTCACTTTTAGTCCCTCTCTAAAAATATAATTTTTACCTTTTCTATTTCTAACTTAAGCATCAAAACAAAATTGGGACTATTCAAAATTTTATCTAACAATTGTTTTGCAGATTGACCAGCGGGAATCTCAACTTCAAATTAGCAAATTCACCACATGATTGTTCCACCATCGTCAGTATCAATATTGAATCATTAAAAAACTATTATTAATATTATTATTCAACAAATCAAGTGGGAAGAGTGATAGAATAAAAAGTTAAGCAAGAAAAGAGTGAAAAATAAAGAGATATTTGTGAGATAAAAAGGTAATAAAATAATTATGTATGAATTAAATAACCAATTTGTCCTAAATGAGAGGGATGTAAAATTTGACATGGAGGAGGAGGAGGAGTTCCCCTCCTAACTTACTTTCCTTTTTTATTTATTTCCTACCAAACAAAGTAAATCTTTAATTTACATCATGATTCATTTTTTCTTCCCGTATACTTCCTTTTTTCAATCCTACCAAACATATTGTAAGTGAGAGGAGGAGAGTCTACTTTCCTAATTGAAGGCCTAGCATTTCTTTTCGACTCCCTAAATTCTACAATAGATGACATTTAAGGTTTTGCATACTTTTTTTAAAAAAAATCCTTAATTTTGAGAGATTTTATATATAATTAGACTAAAATGTCTCTTTTTCTTTATTGAGTATAATGATATCCTTAGTATTATTTATTCAGATAGTTAAATGAGGGTAAAATTGAAAAAACTTGACTAATAATTTTTGAATAAGCGTATACGATTGTTATCCATTATGAAATGGAAGGAGTACATAATATGGAAAGCGATGTCCCAAACATGACCTCGTTTGATAACCTAGGTGTTTGCCCACTCGTGTTATAGAGAATTAGTTACTTCATTGTGGTCAAAATTTTCTTCTTTATTCTCATACCCTTTTATGAGGATTGATACTTTTGGTTCCTAGCCTTCTTTGTTTTTACAAGTTTAGTCCAAAACTTTTTTTTAGTTTTGTTTTTATCCTCCACCAATTTTTTTGGTGACTTTGGTCCAAAGAATGGTATTTTAGAATTTTCATAAGGTAAATTGCCATTTTTTTCTCCTCTATCTTTTTTTAAAAATCTTTTTTGATCCTCCGCCTTTTTTATCTTTTGTGTCATTGGTCCTGAAATTAAAATTTTAAAAATAAAAAGTTTTTGCTTATAATAGGATTTGAATCTTGGCCCTAATATTTAAGGCAAATGAGTTTAACCAACTCAATCATCAATATTTTTTATTTATTTTCTCATCTAATCATATATATTGTAATCTTACAATAAATCATTCACATATTAATTTTATATATTCTTATTTTACAAACAACTTTTATGTATATATATTCAAAATTATATTTGACATATTTATAAATTTTAAAGTTTTTTTTATACATGAACTTTATATCTTAATTATTTTATTTAATTAAACTAAAAGTTTCAATTATAATAATATATAGAATTAGTAGAGGTGCTAAGATTAGAAATAAAATAAAATACATAACGCACTAAAAAAATTAAAGTAACTTAAAATTATTATAATTCAAAAATAAAATAAAAGATAGAGGAAATAATTATTATAATAGAATCATTATTATGGACTAAAAATATCAGTCTTTCATATTATCACAATTGAAATTTTTAGTTTAATTAAATAAAATAATTAGGTTAAAAATTTTATGTACACAAAAAATATTTAAAAATTATAGATATGTCAAATATAATTTTGAATATATACATAAAAGTTGTTTGTAAAATACAAATACATAGAATTAATATGTGAATAATTTATTGTGAGATTATATTTAATATTTGAGAAGAATTTTTTTGAAAATAATATATATAATTAGATGCGAAAGTAAAATAAAATTTATTTATGGTTAAGTTCCTTTGCTTTAAATATAAGGACCAAGGTTCAAATCCTATTGTGAGAAAAAATATTTTTATTTTTAAAGATTTAATTTCAATACCAATAGCTTAAAAGATAAAAAGGTAGAGGACAAAAAAAGATTTAAAAAAATATGAATGATAAAAAAATAACAGTTTACTTTATAAAATTCCTAAATACTCTTCTTTAACTGGTTAAAAAACTCTTTAAAACTTGTTTTCTTTTCATTTGAATAAATTCTGTAAGAAAAAAAGGTGTAGGACAAAAGAAACCAAAATAACTCAATATGAATCAAAGTCACAAAAAACAAATTGCCGGATAATAAAAAAAAACAAGAAGACTTGTAAAAATAAAAAAGCAGTAAACTGGTGTATTTCCCCGATTTATGAGAGTTTTCTCTTTTCTCCCCTGAATAATAATTTAGATAATAAGATAACGGAAATATAAAAAATAAATTTTAAGTATTTCCATTTCTTTTAAAATGTGAAATAGTACTATACAAAAAAAAAGACAAAAATATATAAGTTAAGAACTGAGAAGGAATCTAAATTGTATCAATAAATACAAAATTTAAGACGAAAGAATAAAACAGTTTTAATAAATAATACTCCATCTCTAATTATAAATCTTTTTCTTCATCACTTTTTTTATTTCTTATATTATAGGTTCTTTTCACGATTTCTATTTATTCTTTATAATATTGTCTCTACTTCTTCTCTCTTTATAAAATATCTTTTTCTATTTCATTTTTAATGTTTTTCTCTAATAGAGGCATTTAAGAAGGAAAAAAAAAACTTTACTTTAATATTGATGAACTGACTATAAATAACCTATTGGATGAATTAGGAACGTTCCCTGGAACATGTTATTTTCCATGAAGTTGAGTGTGAAAAGAAATCTGCAAGAAAGCTGAGACGGTAAGTCTATTTTGTTGACCAAAACCGAAGGAAAATGGCGTGACTTATGGGCTGAGATTGAAACTTCCTCCAATAAGTCTAATTGCTTCTTCTTCTTTCTTTTATCCAGAACATAGAAACATTTAATACTTCTTCCGTAAGTCAGCCACTGTTTTGAAAAACATAAGGTAATATTTAAGAGAAAAAAAAAGAGTAAATTGTGATTTATATTTATTATTTAATGATAAAGAAAGTTAAATCAAATGTGTTATAAATAATTATGAATGTCAGTATATTTTTATGAAAAAGACAAGGACATAAATATTTTGATTATTTCTGAATTCATGTCTATTGGGGTATTTGGATAACGGTACAAATTTTTAATTTACCTTTCTTAATTTTTTAAAATAAAATTTTCAGAATTTCCCGAATCCAATAAGATATAAAATTACTCCTCCATATATAAATATATATATAATATTACTATTTGGTTTAGCTTTAATTAGGGTTAAAAGTTAAAATTAGAAAACGTGTCCTGTCCAATAGTTAAAATAATTGAGACTCTTTCGACCAAAATCCTAGACAAAAAGAACCCTAATTGTCCAAAAGAAATAGCCTCTACAGCAACCATAATCACAACTTCTCTTTTTCTATTCGTTCTTATCCAAAACTTTAGATAAAGAAATAAATAAATAAAAAAAGATAAATCTAAAAAGACCAATGGAGAAGAAAGAAAAAAAGAAAGTGGTCGTTAACAATCCAAGAAAATAACCTTTACTGCCGGAGGGCTGCTTTTTCGCGGCGGTCTAAGTGGATCATAGTGGCGGTTTTCAACCAAGGAGAGGACATCATGGTTGTTGAAACAATGTTGTTATAAAATAATCATCGTCACGTCTTTTATTGGTTGCGGTTTCGAGGAGCCAACCGTCATGATGTGTTTTTTAACCGCCACATTTAATCCATTATGTTTTCAACTGCCTTAAGGGGTACCGCTGGTGTATCACATTATTGTTAATATAATATAACAGGTTATAATATTATATTAATATTTAATTGTAATTTGTAATATAAAACTAATATTTAATTATAAATTGAGAAGAAGACATATCAAAATTGTCTTCTATCCTCAATTATAAATATTATATCTCTAATATAAATATTCAAACCAAAATCATTTTTCAGATATATTTATCTTTTCACAAACTTTCTCACATTTTATCTCTTTCTGACTTGACCGTCGGCGACCTTTGGAGGACACGATTTCTCTTTGGTTTGTATGCAGGTACCCGAATCTTCAAGGAAGGTCAACCGATCCCTCTCAGCCAAATCCTTTTAGAAGAACATCTTTACCAACAACATCATATTAGCACCTACCTACCGTGCTCAAGCATATTTTACAAAATGAAAACAAGTCAATTTGCTCATCCTTCTTCTTCTAAGCCAATAGTATCTATGCCTCCTGTTGATCCGAATACTCTTCCTCCAATTGATCCAAACTTTTTGAAGAATACTTTCTCATCCCATTGTCTACCGAACACATTCATTCGGATTCATCCCGAACACATTCTATCTCATGGCAAGGGAGATCTAAAGTTGTTAAAGTTTCTTCACGAGTTCCTCCACATATTATTTCTGATATTGAAAAAGTGAAGTTAGCTTTGGAACATTATGGAGCTTTTCAAGCTTATCTGATTTCTCAGAAAATTATTCCACCACATGTGGCAGTTCAAGAGGGTGCGGGATCATCTCACCATGAACAAACTATAAAGGATCGGGAAGATGATGAAGTAGAATCTAGGTCACTTTACACCCCTCCTCCATCGGTATTACCTGGAAATGTTCCTCCAAATCATCCAACAAACAACTTATGGGATTACCATATCCTCATTACGAATATTATCAACATCTTAGCTACCAAGAACCACTCATGCATGCAATTAGGTTGGAAATATTCCTTCCCATGCTCGTCAGCCGGAGGATAAGGTTAACAATTTAAAAGAACAAATTGTTGCCATGATATTGAAGTTAAAGTCTGTTCCAACTCTGCCTTTGAATGAATCTACCCCATTGCAACGACATCTTTTCCATGGCAAAGTCCTGAAGGATTTTAAAATGTCTACCTTCAAAAAATTTGATGGTTCCACTAATCCTAGGAGACATTTGACAAAGTTTAATGCTTTATTAAATTTCTATGATCCTGATGATGTTTTATATTGCAAACCATTCTCTATTACTTTGACTGGTTAGGTGCTGGACTGGTATTCAAACTTACCAAATAACTGCATTGATTCATAGCTAAATTGAAGGAGTTATTTATGAATCAATTTGCTACGAACTCACTTCAAATGAAGTTGTACTCACATCTTCTTGACATTCGACAAAGGAAAGATGAAACTTTAAATGACTATTGGAACCAATTTAATGTTGAAGCCCGAACGGTCTCCAATTGTTTAGAACTAGTCGACATTGAAGCATTTTGTCATGGATCGACAATCTGAGAAATTATAAGTTGATCCACCAACAACAAGGGTTGAATTATTGCATAGAGTATATAAATTGATTCAGGTGGAGTAATCTATTTGACAGAATGAGATGCAAGAGT
The DNA here is from genome assembly GCA_035221335.1 of Echites panduratus. Lineage (NCBI taxonomy): Eukaryota > Viridiplantae > Streptophyta > Magnoliopsida > Gentianales > Apocynaceae > Echites > Echites panduratus. The sequence continues at coordinate 6,326,049 of JAWZTD010000082.1, forward strand.
TTACAAAGAGTTATAATGATAAAAAGGGTGGAAAGAAACATAAGTTTTCTCACCCTTCGGCCTATTTTTCTAGTTTTCAAAAATCCAATAATTCTGGGCCTAATGTTCTCGATCAGGACAGACCCCTAAAACTGATCAACAACCATCTTCCCAATCTGTAGCATAGGACAGACCACCAACTCATCCTCCAAAATGTTCAGATGATCCTGCTCAATCAGATGCCCCTCAAAATGGGAAGGTAAAATAATCCTATAGGAGGTCACACTAGAGGATTTAGAAATAATGAAAAATTTTCACCTTTAAATGCTCCAAGAGCTATGATCTTGTAGCAAGTCGAAAGCCTTGGCATTTTAATTTCTCCAAACATCGATAGAGAAGAGAAATCCAGATCGGCATTGTATGTTTCATAAGGAAGTGGGTCATTATATTAATGAATGCTTCCAATTTAAGAGAGAAATTGAAAATGCCATTCAGCAAGGAAAGCTTCAGTAATAGATTAATCATGTTCAAGCACCCACTTTTCCACCGACACAGAATCAAGCTCTAGTCCCCAAAGTGATTGATATGATTCCTGGAGTTCATTCTAGATTTTCTTCACGTCCAAAAAGAAACAAAAGTTGAATTGTTCGGCAGTGATGAATGATGATATTCTTTGGTCATTTCAATAACTATTCACGAATAATTGATGAAAAGAACTTTAGTGGACATGATCATTTCCGCTAATATTCTATATTACGATGCTTTCTTCAAAGTGTGAATTTTTTATTCATTGATAAAATCTAATAGAATTCCATTGGTTGGTTTTTTCAAGAGAAACAACATTGACTTTAGGAACTGTTAATCTAAAGGTTCTATGGGGACGAAATCAACTTCTGGGGCAGTTTGAATTTGTTGTAGTTGACTCACCATCGGCCTATAATATCATTTGGGGTCGCCCAAGCCTCAATCAAATAAGGGCACAGATTAACACTTTTCAAAATATCTTGATGGTGCATGAAGGAGATAAATTTTACACTATCAAGGGTGATGTACAAGCAAAGCATACATGTTATCAAACAGCTATTTCTAATGCTAACCTTGCTGAAGTTGTGCCAAAGCTTTATGATGAAGATGATGAAGATCGGATTGAGCCTGCCATTGAATTGGAGGAGTTTCAAATACAAGCGGCTCATCTAAAAGAAAGGTCCTTGTTGGAAAAGCATTACCTATAAAGTTGAAGCATCAATTGTTTGACCTTTTAGCAAAATATTATAATGTCTATGCTTAGTCCACAATGGACATAGGGTTAATTCCTCGAACCTTCATTTAACACTGATTGGGTGTCCCTGAATCGGCAACCCGGGTAGTGTAGAAGAGAAGATTTTTTGGGCCAGAGAAACAAAAAGCAATCAAAGCTGAGACAAAAGATTTGCATTAGGTTGGGATAATCAGGCACATTCAGTTCCCTTCATGGTTGTTAAACCCAGTAGTTGTACTGAAGCCTGATAGTTCTTAGAGAGTGTGTATTGACTTTAGTTCTTTAAACAAGGCAATACCCAAGAAGTCATATCCCATGCCAAAAATCGATCCATTGGTGGATTCAACATCTGGATTTTCCCTTCTATGTTTCTTAGATCTCACAAGGGTTATCATCAAATCTAGATGGCATTGGATGATGAAGAAAAAACATATTTTGTCACCCACATGGTCTTTTCTGTTATACACAAATGCCTTTTGGATTAAACTATGCTGAGGCAGATTTTCAAGAAATGGTGAACAGAATGTTTCTTGAGCAATTGGACCGAAACGTTGAAGCATTTATGGATGATATCTTGATTAAGTCTAGAAGTTATGAAGACATTTTTGCTAATTTGGAAGAATCTTTTAAAATAATGATGCAATATGGTTTAAAGCTATCCTAAGAAATGTTCATTTGGTGTCAAAGCAGGCAAAATTCTTGGTTTCATGGTGTCTTGAAGGGGAATTGAAGTCAATCCCAAGAAAATTAAACCCTTAATGAACATGCAGCCACCAAAGACAGTAAAAGAAGTCCAAAGATTGACGGGAGAATAGCTACTTTGGATCTATTCCTTTCTAAATCTAGAGAAAAGTGTCTTAATTTGTTACAAAGGTAATCAGTAATCCAAAAAAATTTGAATGGAATCAAGAATATGATGCTACATTTCAGAAAATAAAAAAGTATTTGGGATCTCCACCCATATTGGTTTCATAGATCATTGGCGAATCATTATACTTATATAAGTCCATTTCATTGATGACATTGAGTTTGGTACTTTGTGCTGCTTAGGGTTCGGGTTTAAAATCTATATATTATATTAGTCATATGCTACAGAGACCAGAAACCAGATATTCCACTTTGGAAAAACATGTTTCGGCTTTAATAATTTCAACCCGAAAACTAAAACCATATTTTCAAGCTCACACTATTAATGTGTTGACTAATGCTACCATCAGACAAAATTTACACAAACCTAATATTGCTAGACCATTGATGAAGTAGGCAATTGAGATTCTAGAATTTGACATCATGTATATGTTCAGAAAAGCAAAAAAAGGTCAAGTCTTTTCTGATTTTTTATTGGAATGTACTGTTCCCCGAATCATTCATTATAAGCCAACTGATGAATCGAAATTAATAAAGGATTGTTAGACTTTGTATACTGATTGCTCGGCTGAAGGAGTAGGATTTGTGTTGATAAGTCCTAAAGGAACCAGACTTGCATATGCTTTGAAGTATGAATTCCAAATAAGCAATAATGAATCTAAGTATGAAGCTTTCTTAGTAGGATTAAGGGTTGCTGAAAGTCTTCACATTTCAAATCTTCTTGCTAGAACAGATTCTCAATTATTATCAAGACATATTAAATGGTGAATATGAAGCTAGGGAAGAAAATATGGAAAAGTATTTAGCATAAGCCCTTAAACTTGTGACTCGATTCAAACATTTGAAGGTGGAAAATATTTCCCAAAAGGATAATATTGAAGCAGATTTTTTTTTTTTATCAAAATTAAAGAAAGTAGCAGTCATTAGTGGAGCATGGATAAAACCATTAAAATCAAAGTTAATCTTTACTATTGAAACTTTGCCAATTAATATCCCTGATTCATGGATGACACCTATCTACAAATATATCTTTGAAGGTATCATATATTGAATCTTATATTTTCATTATAATAACAACTTCTAATATTTGTTATTTAAATTAAAGGAATCTTACCCGAAGACTTTGAAGAAGTCCAAAAGGTTAATACAACATCTTCCATACATGTTATGATGAATGATCAATTTTATCGAAGAGCATATTCATGGCCTTTACTTAAACGTGTTACCAATGAAGAAGGTGATTACATTTTGAAAAAAATACATGAAGGAATATGTGGATCACATATTGGTTCCTAATCTCTCACCCAAAAGGTTGAAAATAAATTATGCCTATATTTTAATTATTAAGCAATATGTAATTGATTGTTTTCTCTAAATATTTTTAGGCTTCTATTGAAAAAGATTCAATGACACTTGTTTGATCTTGCAAAAAATGTCAGATTCATGATAATGTTCATCATTACAAATTAAACTTTGGTCTCTCAGTAATCCAGTTCCATTTTATCAATAGGGCATGGATATTCTAGATAAAGTATTCACAAATATTTGATATTTATGATTCAAATTTCAGAATTTAAATAAATTTTCTCCTTTAGGACCTTTAATGAAGGCTTCTAGAGGAAGACAATTCTTAATTGTTGCTATTGATTTTTTACCAAATGGATTGAAGCCAAATCATTAGCAACTATTACAACCCGAACGGTCAAAGAATTTTTCTAGAAAGATGTGATTACAAGATTCAGAATTCCACAAGTTTTGATTACGGATAATGGAAAACAATTTGATGTAAAGGAATTCCAAGATTTCTATGAAGGCTTGAAGATAGATCACAGATTCACATATGTGAGTCATCCACAAATAAATGGATTGACAGAAGTTGCAAATACAATCATTTTGCAAGGATTGAAGAAAAGATTGGATTCCATGAGTTATCAAGTATTCTTTGGTCTTGTAGAACAACACCCAATTCCAGAACAAAATAATCACCATTTAATCTTTATTTCGAGACAGATGCAATGCTAGTTGAAGTTGGAAGTTCATCCACTAAAATTGATCTATTTGATAATGAATGAAATGATCAGAAATTGGCTGAAAATCTTGTTATTATTCAAGAAACAAGAAGAAAGGTTGCTAAAAGAGAAGTTATATATAAAATGAAATCTGCAAAGTATTATAAGAAAAAGGTTGCAAAAAAAATATTTGAAGCAAGGAGATTTGGTTTTAAGCAAAAATGAAGTTAGTAGGCAAGAGGCATCCTGAAAGTTTGACCCTACATGGGAAGGTCCTTGCATAATTGCTAAAGACAATAAGAATGGAAGTTTCAAATTGAAAGATATGGATGGTAATAATATTGCTCAAACATGGAATGTATTGAATTTATGAAAGTTTTATCCTTAGTAGATTTTCCCTATAAAATTCATTGTATGAATATAACATTCATAAAAAAAAATGATATTTTTATGACACATTTGGTTATTTTTACATTGTGTAATCTTTGCAAGTTTATATTGTAAAAGACAAGAATATAAAAACATAAGTACAATGAAAAGAAAATATTCATTAAATAATTCAAATCAACAAAGTACATGAAATTAAAAAAGTAAAAGTTACAAATATTTTAAGGTTCAGGCTGTTTTGGTGAATTAGGATAAGAAGCTTCAAGAAGAGAATTAAATGGGGATAATTGACTGAGGAACTATATCCGAAGAAGATAATTTGATCCTCTAAGATGCTTGACATCGAGTTGCTTGTTGGAGCTGTAAATGTATTGATCATATCATTTACAACTTCTTTAGAATCAGTTGTTGCAAGAGAGTCTACTGCCCATGGTTTTCAAATTTCTTCTAAGTTAAAATCGGCTTCCAATGGTAGTGGACAATGGCTGTAATCTTCATCAAACTAATTTATCAGACCCGAAAGCTCAAACCTACGATGCACTTCTTTAACCTGCTTCAAAGTATTGTTAATACCGGATGAACCTTTTAGCCAATTTCTCAGACATATTCATAAATTTGTTAGACTAGAAAAAGCCCGTGATGATTCAGTTTTCTACACTTTCCAGCAATTTTCCAGTATCATCTTCGTAAAGTAACAAATTCTTTTTGGCTATCAATTCCCATTCATTACATTCACCCCTTAGTTTTATATTTTCATTATTTAATTAATGGAAGTATTCTTGAAGTTTCTAAACCATTGAATTGAAATCAATCTCTTTTTTGTCCACCCTTGTAGTTTTTTAAAAATATTGGCCTGCTTGGATTACTGGACAAGGCTCTTTTCAATTCGGGCATTTGATTCTGCCAGAAAAGTGTCGATCTTTTTCTTCTCATCCTTCATCATTTTAACTTTCTTTTCAAAATCTTCCACATGAATCATTTATTGATTCGCATCAAAAACCTAAACAAGGAAGATAATATATATTCAATATTATTTAAAACAAACAAAATAATTCATAAATGTAAATAAATATAACACACATACCTAAACATTTCTGAATTCAAAAGCCCTTTTCAATTACCCAAGGGTCATGTCATAATGATAATTGACATCACCACCAGGCAAACAGTGGTCAAGCCTCATAGAAACTAAATCAGCATCATTGCTGACCATATGTTTCTTCAACAAACCACAGTCAGGAACAAACGCTTCCTCATCAACATGAATAACTTCTTTAGCCTTCAATTTTTAGCTCATTTCATTCACTGAGGCCTCCACCGCTTTCTGTTTACAAATCCAATCAGCTTGTTCCTTAATTATATTTCCTTTTGTTTCTAAACAGTTGGGATCAGTGCCCTTTTGTGCAGTAGCATCAGCAACAATAGACTTCTTAGCTTGCGGAAGAGGTACTAGAGGTTTGTGAACCGAAGGGATAGTAATAGGACCTTTTGGAATTTCTATAACAGGACCCTTTGGCTTTTCAGCAATTTTGGCTGAAAAAATAAAATAAAATAAGTTTTAAGAAAAACACAAGAAAGAAAACAAAGGAAATAAGGATTTACCAGCAGTTTTCTTTTGAGCCATTTTTCCATTCTTCTCAATAACATTGGCATCAAATTGTTTTCCTGTAAAACAAAAAAGTTGTTTAATATATATTCGGGAAACAAAAGATATTGAAAATATGAAAAATCAAAATCACATACTTAATTTAACATAGTCAAATTTAGACATGTCAAAGATTCTTCCATATCAAAGCAAGTTAACATTCCAGATTTCACTACCTTTCAATTCCCATTCAAACGAAGCCAACTTAGAGTTGTTGGGATTTATGCCCAAAAAGCTATCTTCTTTGGTCCCTCTTATCTTGATTGTCAAAATTAGGTTTAGGATCATCTACTCCCAATCTTTCTTTCAGTACAGAGATTAACTCGTCCATAGGGATGTTCCAGGGAGTGAAGGTCTCTGTCTTTCTTATCCCATTTTTTCCCTCAAGGTTGTTTAGCCTGGGCAAGCTCGCCTTCTTCTTGGCGGGGTGGGGAGATCCCACTTGCTAGTAAGCCACCAGTTTCCTCACCACCTCAAACATTTAGACAATTGATTTTGGCCGCCTAAGATGGAACTCTGTCTTAAAATAAGTTGACATAGTTCCATGGATGAATGAATATAAGGCCACTTCCATGCTTACTCCATCAATGTCGTTGTACACTTTCTTAAATTTATCAATATATGCTTCCAGGCTCTCTCCCTAGTGTTGCTTAACATTGAAGAGATCTCCCTGATTTTTTGCTGAGGCTCTAGTGATTCCGAACCTGGGGAGAAACTCTTTCTCCAAGGAGGACCAACTACTTATTGATTCTAGCTTCAAGTTGGTAAACCAAGTAATGGCTTTGTCATTGAGGATGCTGGCTAAGGCTTTGCAATTAACTGCCTTGTCATTTGTGATGAGCCCCATTACATGTTCATACCTATAAAGGTTGTGCTACTCCCTTCCTTTTCCCGTGTAGAGCAGTAAGGTGGCCAACTTGAAGTCCTGATTTTGGTGTGCGTCCCTTATCCATTTAGCAAATGGGGACTTGGTGATGGATCCCTTTTAAGGAGATTTAGACCTACTACTCGACTTCCTTCTCTCGGGGGTTCTTGTTCTTTTTTTTCACTAGATATAAGATCTTTCAGGGCGTCTTTTCTTTTGGCTACCACCTTTAACAAGGTTCCTAGACTCCCTTACTTGACTTTTGGAAGGCCTTGGTCTCGTCCTGCTCACTCGAACCCTACTTACCCTAGGTTCAGGTATCTTTTTCCTTTTACTCACCAAGTTTTGAATGTCGTGACTCTCATGATATGTCCCTACTCCAGAGAGAATATCTCTTGACAGATGTGTCGAAGGCGATGGTATTGGCACTGATGGTGGTAGGGTGTTGCCAATCATGGCCATCATTTGGCTGAACTTGGCTCATTCCATCACCATTTGATTTTTTTTCATTAGCCATTTATAGTTCTTCCTATAGCCTTTATACCTTTGAAGGGCCATTGGATGAGAGCACTTCTTTAGTGAACGGCCTTTTGAAGTTGAGGGTTCTCCTCAGGTCCCTGACACCGAACGACATAACTCCTAATGCTCTCAACCTCTGCTTAGCCAGGACTTTTGTTGAAACTCTTGTTTATCTTCTTTGAACTGTAGCTAGAGTAATGGGTTCTCCTTTGGGAACCCAGACTCGTGGGTCTTCATAGAAAGTTAGAGCAGAGTGTCTTGACTGTTCTTGTTCAGTTTCCTTTCGTTTTCCAAATTTCTCAGTTGGAATAGGAGGAGGTGGAGCCAATGGTGTGAGTTTTCAAAAAAGAGTGGAAGAACTTACCTTTTAGGATGAAAGATCCTCTGAAAGTAGTTTGCAAATCTCGTTCCCAGTAACGGAACCAATCTGATGATGCACAAAAATTCAGAAATTGATTTTGGGTGCTTCGAAGATGGTAGGAAACATAATGAATTTTCCTACAAATCAAAAGGGTGTTGAGAGTATCTCTCGGGAATACTCCGACGGTTAAGTTAGAATACCTAGAAAAAAGATTTAGAGCAACTTGAAAATAGAGAAAAAGATTATAGATTACTTACAATGGTGTGCATGGATTTCCCATTTTATAAGATAGGAGTCGGGATGTTTTCGTTATTTTAGATGCAATCTTAATAAACTCCTTAGGTAATGTCCTTTTTATACTTCTTAGGAGATTCCTAATTATATCAAATGGATATGGTATCCGTTTTGATCATGTCATTTACCCAAACGTCATTTATATGTTTTTATATTTAATGAATACTTAGAAATATTACTAAAGCACGTTTCACGTATATGATTGAGTGATCCCTCCATTTATATCAGGAAATGGTGGTGAAACCTTTCTCTCTCACAGCTCGGCGAGATGATGTGCACTGCCAACAACGCGCGATGACCCCTATCCAGCGGGCATGAGTGGAGGATCCCCTGTCTCGTGTTGTTCTTATATATTGGATAATACTTTGGTCCCTGGTGGGCCTTTGAAAAATCTCTACGTCATTGATGTGTGGGCTTGATTTAGTGGGCCAATGTTGCTGATATCCTAAGCATTATGAAATTAAGCCCTACTCAATAATTCAGTTTTATTCATTCCCGTCAGCATGAACAAGAGCGGAACATCGAATTCTTCGACTACATGCGAATATTCCTACAATTAAGGTTAGTTTTTATATAAATTTTTAGAATTCTTTATCCTTAAAATTTTTAGAATTATAGATTTGAATGCCGGATCAGGGGTTTCGTGAATTTATGCATATAAATATATATTTAACAATTATGTTATATATTTTAAAATATGTAAACATATGTTATGATTTCAAAGTTATCAAAATTAAAAATTTAATCGTTTAGAAGCCAGGTTCTATTATTGTTGCCGTTAGTCGACCGAACTGTTTGTGCTGCTTTGCTCTTCATAATTCCCTGGTCTTGTTCTCTTTGCTTTTCGTTCCTATCAGAACCCACTGACAGCCTTACTTTATTATGTAAACTCTCAAGTTTTTTCATTCAGGATATGCCACCTTTATTATTTTTAAATAATATTTTCATTAAAAAATTCAATAAATTATATAAAAATATGTTAAAAGAAAATTAAATTAATACCTTTCATTTTCTTAAAAAAAATATTATTATTCTATTATTTTATAATAAAATCATTTTATCTTTTAAGAAATAAAGTAAATTCTTTTTAAAAATACCCTATTTTTCATATTTTTTTTATATTTCATAACTCAGTAATAGAATCTTTTTATCTTTCTATAAAACTAAATTTATATTTAGATAAAAAAATTTTTCATTATTTACTAAGTTTAAAAATTCAATTTGTTGATAAGAATATTTATTTATCTATTATGTCTATCTACTAGTCATACAAAATTTCTTTAATTTAAAATTTTAATTTAATAACTTGATGAAAACATCTTTTAGTTTCTTGTATCATATTCCCTATTCCTCTAAAAACTAATCATCTCTTTCTTTTCATATTAATATTCATATTAATATTCAATTGATGTAGGTGGTGGACTATAGAGAGAAAAGGAGTCAAATCAAATAAGCATTTTTCATATTATCTATTTTTTAATTTTTTTTTCTTTGTAGGGTTATACTAAAGGTATGTGTTAGTCTTTGCTTGTGATTCGGCACTGATGGACAAAGGTTGTGGTTCTGGTTGGGATGAACATGGAGGTGATGATATATGCTATTTGATGATATGATTTTTTAAAAGATCTCATATTATTCATTTATTTATAATTTTTTATTTTGAAGTATGATATTGAAGGTGTGTATCAAATTCTCATATTATTATTTTGTTTCTGATTTAATTTAAGATGGGTGATGTATGTCTTGGATAAGAATAGAAACAGAAGGATTAGATTGTACTTGCTCAAGCCAAACACTAACTAAAAAACATTTTTTTTTTCATTTTTTTCTCCTAATTTTTTTACTAAGGAAATTTAAGGGAATGGATGAACAAGTTTTTTATTTTTGTTGTTTACCAAATATGTTGTGCAATTCTTTGAATTTATGGTATCAAGTTGCATGTGAATTTCATGCCATTGGTTCTTGAAATTATTGCTTTTTTCATTTAATGTTTTCCTTTTAATGTCTTTCGTGTTTATTTGAAGGTTTGAAGATAAAAGCAAGTTATTTCAATTTTTTAATATGTATCTTGTGCTAATATGTATATATTTTTATATAAGATTGTTATTATGGGTAACGAAACTTAAATTATTTATAGCTCCGCTTAAGTTTCTAACTGTCAACTGTATTTTTTTAAATAAAAATAAAAATAAAAATTAAACAAGTACCTTTAAAGTTTAGTTTGTCTTTTTAACACATGACCTTTTAACTTTATGTTGCTTGAGAGAACGAAACCAGCAAACATTTAAATGGATGAGAATCCTATAATCGACATATGTTCAAGGAATTTGACGCCAGGTACTAAATTGGTCACCTATAAAATATGTACTAAATTGGTTACCCATAAAATGTTTAAATACCAAATTGGTCACCCGTCAACATATGTTTAAGGAAAAAATCAAAATATCCTCAAAAATAAAGTTCTTCAATTAGAATTTGACTACAGATAATTGATCACCCTCAAAAATAATATTTAAGTATCAAATTGATTAAAAAAATATATTATTTGAAAATCCTCAAATAGGCCAAACAACTAATCATGTACGAAATGGGTCATTCACCCTTTTTAAATCAATATTGTTTTTGGCATCCTTGTGACCTGTATTTGGGGCTCTCCTCTTCTCCCTAATACATGGTTCCGTCTAGCAATGGCAAACGGGCTGACCGGAACGGGTTAGGCGGGTTGGGGAACCCACCAAATCCAGGTGGGGTGGGCTAGGACGGGTTGGAGGGCCGGGCCGGTTCGTGAGACACGAATACTGGCCCGACGGGTTGACGGGTCATATACTGGGCGGGCGGTTCGGCACGGGGCGGTTTGGCACATTTTGGGAGGGTTTGTGACGGGTTGGACGGGTTTCGAAAGGGTTATAACAGGTTTGGGATGGGTTGGACTGGTTTTGAGGCCGGTCAATGACGGGTTTCGGTGCGGGTTGGGAAAAAAATTCGATCACTGTTCATGCAGGTTGCGGGCGGAGTAGGTTCCGATGGGGCTGGCGGATTGGCCGGCCGACCCGTCCCATTTGCCATTGCTAGTTCCGTCTATGGAGCCTAACGCTTCAACCAAGGCATGGCAGTAAGTTAACCTAGTCTCTTCTAGCAATTATGACCTAAGAAATTGAATTATTACTGCTTTGGTAGGTTTTGGATTGTTTTCTTTTGTTTGACTTTTAGAAGAATGCTATAATGAGACATGTTATCCATTTCCTTTGTACTTTTTTGATTCAGATATTCAAAGTGTAGATAGTTCTGCAACAAAAAATTTGATATAGTTTGGTTTTTAGTATTCTGCTCGATGGATGGTATGAGTGGCATTTTTTTTTTTTTAAGGAAATTTTAGTGTTTTTAATGGATTATTCAAAGTGCAAAAGTAGTTCTGCAAATAAAGTCAAGTGAAGTTGAAGAACATGAAGATGATCTTAGGAGGAATATTTCATTTAAATCTGAGTAGGCCTTTTTAACATCTCTTGATTTATTAACAAGTTGTTGAAATTTTTGTTCGTTCTTATTCTTTCCTCTTTGTTTTGAGACTTCATATACAGTTCTTCACTACAAAGTGAATTTTTGTTGAATTATTGTATCATTTTCCTAGTAGAATATGTATTTCTTTTGTTTGTGCTGGACTTAGATGTTAGATTAATGTAATCATGATTTTGTGAATCTTTTTTCTGGAAATATTGGTATGCTAAGAATAACAGAGTTAGTACTTTTGGATCTTTTGCTTTGATTTAGATATGCATTTTCTTTTTAAAGAAACAGTTTGATAGAGTGATTATGAATTTGACTTATGTTGTTATTTAGTTGTGATGCCAAAGAGAATCCAACTTGAGAGGCAAACTTCAAGAAAAGTAGAAGGTTCTGCAGCAATCCCAAGAATGGTTGCTCAATGGCTAGGTTTTATTCAAATAAAGGGAGGAGTACATATTTGATAGATCTCATGAATTGAGTAAGCTTGAAAAGCAATTGGAAGCTGCAAAGTTAACCATTATGGATGAAAAAATTGGTGCTTATGACTAATTAGTGGAAATGTTTTGGATCTATTCTGCAGAGTTTGGTGTGGACCATCATGTTGCATTTGTTGGTTTGCTATTGAGAGTTCTTTGATTTGCTTGATTTTTGACTGGTCCCTTTGGTGTGGCCAAATCACTTGCTGTCTTATTTTGGTCTCTGGATTGCTGGAAGTTTGATTTGGCTATACTTGTCTGTGCTGGAATGGCTCACTCTTTCTATTCTTTTTACTATGTATAGTTTATCTTGGTTATATTTTAATCCAACTTGGACAATGGTGAATCTTGCTGTTTTGGGATGAGGCACAAGCTTTCTGCCATTTTTTTCTGGAGTGATTGTTTTGCTTGACGAGATCTAGTCTTGCTTGCCCCTATCTATTTGGTTGCAGAGCATTTCCTACACACTGCTCCTGCTATTTTGTTGTTGAGTTGCACACTTGGGTTTTTTTCTTGGCTACTCTCTATTTTGCTGGACTTCTGCTTTTGGTATTATGAGGTCCTTGTGCATGTTGAGAGTTGCTACTCACTTGGGTTTCTTCCTTGGCTACTCTCTAGTTTTGTTGGACTTTTGCTTTTGGTTCTACTGGATCCTTGTGCATAATTGACATACACCTTGAAGGGCATTACAAGTCTATTATTCACAGAATCATTCCCTCAATTTGGGACTTCTTTTGGAGATCTTTTAGATGACTAGACCTCTTAAGCCATAATTTGTGTATTCCCCTAAAAAGAACTTGGGTCTCCTATAAATTTTTTAGAGTTAGGATTAGCTTCAATGATCTTAGATATTTATGTAAATCTTAACTCTTATTGGACCCTTTTTCTATTATTGTGTTGAAATGAATTTTATTTTTCTTATTCATAGTGTATGTTTTCAATTCATGCAACATTCAGAGTAATAAAGCAACAATATCCCATTTTAACAAAAACTATCCTCAACAATAAATCCAAATTCAGAAGCTAAAAACAATCAACACATAACTACTTAGAAACACCATAATAAAAGAAATTTCTTTTTCTCATTCACAATGAATATTTTCTATTCCTGCAACATCCAGATTGTTCACAAAAACTATCCACAACAATAAATCCAAATTGAGCAGCCAAAAACAATCAACACATAACTACTTACGAACACCATCAGAAAAATTTTTCATTTTTCTAATATTTTCTATTTATGCAACATTTAGAGTAATAATGTAATAGAGTTACATTCCAGTCCATATATATATATATATATATATTCAATATCCCATATTCACACAACAATAATTCCAAATTCAGTAGATAAAAACAAACATCAATAATATAGGAACATCATAAAAAAGAATTGCATCTTTCTGATTCACACAACAATACAAAATGCCATTCCCTCAAAAATTTTGTCCATAATACTATCTTGTCTTAACAGGTGAAAAAAAAAATAACATAACATTAAGCAAAAGAAGTAAAGTTCAATAATTCTTATTAAAAAATAACATCACTTAAAAGTATTTAGATTACAAGATGCTACCAACATGTTGAAAAATAATATCTCTTAACATATGAGAAGAAAAAAGAAAGAAAGAAAAATTAGTCTCAATTCCACATCTACTTCAACTCATGGCATCACTTCTCCACCTTTTATCCTATAGTTACTCTTGACACCATAGTTGTTGTTGCCTTTTCTTTTCACTTCTTAGGAGACTACCTCTATGGATAACTTATGTCACGAGCTGCTAGCCTACCAGGAGGAAATAATGCAAAAGAAGAAAAAAATAAAACACATACTCAATCTTCTAAGTCAATCAGATATGTATTTGAACATCACTTACATTGAATATTTGAAGTCCCATTCTTTCATTCATATATAGGCCTTCTCCAACCAATCTTGAACTCATCTCTAGTTTATTTTGAGATTTTGTTATATTACTATATCTCTTTTGTATTGCAATGTCTCTTGCTGCTCCAGTTCTCCTCAATGAGATAAAGACTGGATTGTTGGTGATTGCTTGGCTAATCAACTGAGCACTCTTCAATGAAGCATTGTCTTTGTTTTTTTATCAAGTTTCTCATGCACCTCAAAGATTTGCCTTCCTTCTTCCCATGCGAAATGCAATTTGATTTGGTTCTTTATCAGATTTAAAGGCAGGATATACTGCCTAAATATCATAACTATCTCTTTCAGGACTTTGCTGATGCAAACAAGCTCCATGACGAGTCTTGTTTTGACTCCTGCCTTGGGATCCTAGTTATGTGGTCTATATTGACAGAAACACTACCTTTGTTATGGACAAGATAGCTCTCAATCTGGAGAAATAAAAGAAGATCTATCAACACTTATTGGTGATTATTATCAAAGAGCAAGAAACAGCCCATGACTAAAATAAACATCCTTTAACTCAAATAAACAACCCGTAACTCAAACAGTCAGTAACTTTACACACAACTACCCGTGCAAGCATGAAACAACCCTTAACGCAGAAACAAGAACACATTGAGCATGAAACAACCTGTAACTTCACAAATAACAACCCAATGCGTGAAACAACCTATTACTCAATAAACAACAATCCACGAAACAACCCATACACAAAAACAAACGGCACGTAGTGATTTCTACAACAAAAAAAAAACCATATGAAAAAACAAACCCCTCGTACACAGCCTAGGAACAAACAAAATGCAGAGGCTTCTATACATACTAAATACATTGAAAGACCGAAACTTTTAATGTAGAAATTAAACATCATTCAGTCTGTACATAGCTTTTAACTAAGAAATTAAGCATTTTTCAGTTATTTAGTTGCAAAAATTCACTTATTACAACTTATAAACATTACTCAGAAATCATGAAAACTTTTTAAGCAAACAACCCATTTGAAACTGCACTTCGAAGAAGACAAATTTTGAAACTGAACTAATAGAACACATTACACAAAAAAAAAAGAAAAAAAAACATCCTTCACTTATAAAACTCATTACCCAAGCAAAAAGTCTGACCTTTAGTTCAAAAAATAGTAGTTCCAATTGAGATTAGTTGTAGCTTCACCAACGAAGCTTGTTCGAGCTGTTGCTGATTGGAATAGAGTTGAAGAGTCACAGGAACTGCTTAGAATGATGGTAATGCTTTGCAAGAAGGAGAGTGATTCGACAGGTTGAGATAGTATAATGGTGGCATCCTACGCTTTCATTTTTGTTAAGGGGATATAAAATGGTTTGCATTCTAGTAACTTCTCAACAACCCGTAATAAAGTAACAAACAACCAGTAATTGAAAACAAACAACCCATAACAGAAAAAATTGATTGTTTAACTATGGCAAAATGTAGACAGTCACGAAATCCACTTAAGGAAACTACATGAGACTCTAACAACAACAACTTGTGACCAAAAGTCCATGTATGAGTTGTTTTTGCATATCCCGCCTATTCCAGGGTTAAAATGGTCTAAAAAAATTTTCTCTTGGCTAAAATTTTTGCAACTTAAAACTATAATCAAATTTTAACTCACTTATCCTATTTGGCAGCAAGAAAAAATTGCCCTGAAAACCAATACACAAAATATGGACAAAATGGGCCTAACTAAATTCAATGTGCATCCATAGACTCACAAAATCGTAGAAAATAGAATGCCTCAACACCAGTACATATTCCACTACAATGCACCATCAATTGTCATTTCCATTTCTATCATTTGTCTTTTATGTTCTTCAAGATGAAAGAATAAACCAAAACCTTTTCTTCTTCTACTTCTACCATGGATTCCACCGCCAACACTACCCCATCTTCTGAATCTCTATTATATTCATCTCTAGCCTAAGAACTAAAAAAAATCTTCAAAACATTATTTTTGAGAGCTCAAAATTTGTAGTGAAAATATTTAATTTGTTTATTTTTTTTATCTTTTCCTCTTTCTTTTGAGATCTCCGCCTATTAAGAGATGATTTTTTTGTATCAAATTTGAGAAGATAGGACTAAAAGGAGTCATGAAGGTGAGGAGTGGCCTATAAGGAGGAGATTTAGATCACATTTGTGAGGAGTTGCAATTTAGCCCCCTCCCTTATTTTTTTATTTTTGCAAACTGGGCGGTTTGATAACTAATCAGCCTGTTCAAAGGTTCATCAATTGAACTTGCCGATTCAATACGATTTAAAATTTTTTTTTTACATTGTTTTAAAAAAGATGAGTTAATACCTCAGATCTAACTAGTTTGAGGGGCCAGTTCATGATCTAGCTAGTTCAACCTATCAGTCTGGTCCTCAAAACACTACTTACAACTGCCTCTCTATCATCGGAGCTCTACATGACCTCCTCTTAGCTGAACAATTCATCAATGGTGTCTAAAAACTTTTCTCCCAAATCAACTTTGCTGACCTTCCCTAAAAGTGCATCAGCCATATCACCAACGTCAACCTGCTCATTCACTGCTATTTGGTAGCATTGTTCATCATGTACTTCCTGGATGAGTTGATCCAACTTATCTTGCCTCTTCCTCAACTCTTCCAACTTTTCAACAAATTTTTCTCCAAACTCACTCAACAAGCTTTTCACACTTGCCATAGTATTTCATACATTTCAAAAACAAACATTTCTAGATCTCTAGGGGTTGATGGGCTTGACTGGTGATCACTTGGCATCTCTTTTTTAGCCGGTGGGTTGGGATGGGTTGTTTTGAGCCTTTTTCAAGAGGGGGAGTCTCCTCCAATCCCCCCTCCCCATTGCGGTCTCAATCTCCATTTGAGTCATCTTCCGCTCCACCCATCCCAAGCAGTTCTTGAAAATGGTGACCACTCAAGCTTGGGTCATACCTCTCTCCTACTAAGTCATCCTCATCTATTCTAACCCAGTAATCACTTGTTACTTTTTCATGTGATGGAACCAATTCAGGAACCGAAAGAAGCTAAAATGACAGTTCATTAAGGGAAGCTTAAGCACATATTATTTATCAATAAAAAAAAAGGTCATGAAAGATAGTGACCAATTTTTACCATTTCTCTACTTCCATTAGATTGAATACCTTGTGCAAATTTTATTTTTTACATTGATACAAAAAATTAAAGATCGCCAGTGTATGCGGTAGACCTTGTAGTGCCAACAATTCTTTTGCAAACACTCTTAGGCCAGGAATTGCCTCTAGTGCCCAAAACTAGACAACATATAAAGAGAAACCCATATCAGAAACAACACAATATACTCTAATAACTCCATAAAAACAACATAGATATAATGATAACACTAAAAAACAACCAGTAAGATATGATAACACCCATCAAACAACCTAGACAATACTTGACTGACACCCAAGAAACAACACACACAGTGTGATAGTACAAGAAAAAACAACCCACGCAATATAATAGCACCATAAAGAAACCCAACCAACACAATGTAATAACACTAGATAAACAACCCAAACAATATGATAAAACCCAAGAAACAATCCATACAAAGTGATAACACCCAAAAACATCCCATGTAGTATACTAACACCTAAGAAACAACCCATGAAATATGAAAACATTCAATAAGCACCCTATACAATATACAGATGCCCATCTTAAAACCCATACATAATGACATCAATCAATAAACAACTTATGTAACATACTAATGCCCATTGAACAACCCATACAATATGATAACACCCAGAGAACTGATTGTTGGACTTCTACAAAATTTGAATTATGTGTGGATTACTGCTCATTTTGTTGACGATGATTATACGAAGATTCTCAATTCTTGTCAAATTCCAAAACTCAAGGGTGAAACTATATGAATGACAATAGAGGAAAAAATTATTTGAGTGGGGAATTGATAGAGTTTTCTCTATTACAGTTGATAATGCTTTTTCTAATGATGTTTGCATTTCTTATATGAAAATAATAATTAATACATGGAGAAAAGGAGTCCTTAAAGGTGATCCTTTTCATGTGAGATATTGTGCACAGATTTTGAGTCTAATTATCGCGGATTTGGTTGAAGGATGTTAATGAATCAGTTCTGAAAATTAGAAATGCAATTAGATATGTAACTTCTTCTCCTACTAGTTCACAAAAATTCAAAACTTGTGCTGAAGAGTAGAAGCATCAAACCATAGCCCTTGTCCTTATGGATGTCAAAACTAGGTGGAATTCAATCTAAAAATTTCAAGCAATATTTAAAAGACTTGAGAAGACTATGTGATTATTTGATGGATTTTGTGGGAGAAAGTGAGAGGAAATGAGGTCCTCCAAGATTGAAGTTGCATCTAAATTTGTTAAATTTCTGAAAGTTTTTTATGATGCTACCCTTAGTATCTCTGCTTCTACACATGCTATTTCACCTTTGTATTTTCATGACTTCTCCACTATATTATCTTTGTTGAAAAATGGTGTTCTAGAGGTGATGAAAGTTTCAAGACAATGGCTAAAAAAATGAAAAAGAAAGATGACTAATATTAGGAAAGTACTACGGAGATGAATGTGATCATTTTTATAGCATGTGCATTGGATCCTAGGTACAAGATAAAATTTCTTGAGTTTGCTTTCAACAAATTATATGATTTTGAGACTATGAGTCTGTGACTGCATTGATGTTTAAAGTGAAAGACACATTGTCAAGAATGTTTGATCATTATCTTGTTGAATTTAGTAGTATTGAAGAACCTATGAATGTTGAATCTCAAGTCTTTTCTGAGAAGGGATGCACTAATAGGATTGTAAATGACTTTTGTAACATTTCCATGAACTTTGCTCAAGAAATGAGTAAGGAAGATGAATTGGAAAGTAAAAATGAGGTTAACATTTATTAGAGTGAAGCTCGCAAGAAGATTAGTGACAAGTTTGATATCTTAAATTGGTTGAAGGTGAACTCCTAAAAATATCCAATTCCTTCAATGATTTCTAGAGATATGCTTGTCATCCCAATTTCTAAATGGCTTCTGAAACTGCATTTAGCAGTGGAGGTCATGTTTTGTATCCATATAGAAGCTCAGTAGAACCTTGTAAGGTTGAAGCACTAATTTATTCATAGAATTAGTTTAGATCATCACCTATGCCAATTGATATGGATGGGCCTAAAATGGTGGAACAAATGGAGAAAGGTAATGTTTATTGATTCTTTTATTATTCATGATTATTTATATGCTTAATATTAATTGAATTTTTTTCCTTGTTATAATGAAGAGATTACTACAATAGCTGAAGATGGGGGCCTCAGAATTTGATGAATGTTTACTTATTAGAGTTTTGGACAAATTTAAAAGTTAAACTTGAGAGACAGTGTATTTCATGTCCTATTTATGGTTTTCTTTTGAGTTGTAATGGTTATAGAAATACATGAATTTGTATTGTGAACCAATGCTTATTTATTTATTTGTTTTGTTCATTGTCATATTAAAATTGCAATGGTTGTGTTTTGCAAATTGTGACATTGAAAATATAGTATTTATATTTAAATTTCATTGTTCAAAATCCAATCCAATAGATCCAATCTAGGATGATCGGTTAAGTCTCAAAGTATTGGATGGGATTTTGATATAATCGACTTAATCGGTTTAATTGGATGGATGATCACATCCAATCCAAACCTAATCGATGAACATCCCTACCTGAAACCAATAAAAACTTGCTTTTCCCAAACCTTATTATACGATCCCCAATTGTAAACCACATCTTGTTGTCAGGGGTCTCTAGCATAATGACCCTCCTACAGAGTATTTCATGAAGAATATTTCCAACAATATGGTTTTCATCACTAAATGCAATCAAGTGGCCCATGCATCAAGTTCTCAAAATGGCAAACTCATTCAATCCATACTTCTCTTCCATTGCTTCCTAGATTTGTGTCCCTAACTTAATCCTTATTAGGTGTTCAATTTTCAGCAACATGTCACTCCACAGGTTCCTATCGTGCATCAAAAACTTGTCCATGTTTGTTGATAGCGCACAAAAGTTGTTTGGTCTTGGACTATATGTTGCTGTGGAATCAAAGCTTCCCTACAGAAAAGAACAAAGGAACGAGAATGAGGAGAATATCTCCTCTTCACACTCCGACTATCAAGTCAGTTTCTTTCTTATCAGATGGAGATAGAAGTTTTCTTAGTTTGTAAAGGATTTTTCGTACCTCTTTAAGGCTTCTGAATCTCCCCTTTATAAAGGGTCTTGAGTGCATTTTTCATTATGAGTTCTAGAGGGAAATTCGGATAACTAAGCAATTGACCATACCTTTCAAACGACAAGGTATGGGTTAGCCCCTAAAATTCAGGGAGATGAAAGTGGCAGTCATGATTTGATCAGCAGCCTAATAGTCATTTCGGTACCTACCGTCATAGTACGAGTACGAGAATGCATTAAATGATTGTGAGGAAGCATGCCTCAATCTTGGGAGTCAAGCAAGATCCTTTCTCAATGTCAGGATAATCTGTATCTCGCGAGATACAAATTTTCTCTTGCCCGTGAGGAACTATCCTAACTTGCGAGTAAAAGAATCCTGGAGGGCTTCTTTTTAGGTTGGCGATTTCCCCAGCTTCCCGCTGCTCGCTGATTTATTTGGGCTAATCTTTCATGGGCCACTTTTCCCTGGGCTCAACAGTAGGCATGATTTGGCCTTTTCAATTTAGTAGCCCCCTTGGGCATTCAGCCAAAAATCGAAGAGATACGGCATATATTCCAGCAGCATCTCGATTATTCGCAAGGCTATTAGAGTGAGACTCCTCATCCCAAAATTGCTAGCCGAGCTCTTGTCACATTAAATGCGGACTGGGTATTGAGGTGATGTGGGTAGGTGGACATTTCGGGCTATGCTCATTTCTCTTCTTTTCCCCTTCTCGAGGTCAACAATGATGTCCCCTGAGTTCCCCTAGGTAATTAAATCCTTTATCAAAGGGGGGCCTCAGGTTTCTTCAAGCTTCATTCTGAATCTTTCAAATTTCCTATTGCTTGTTAACAACAACTCTTGGAGGTTTCATCCAGTTGGGTTCATCGTGCTCAGGGTTCTTTGTGATCAACGAATTGAGCTTGGTTTTTCTCCAAGCTCTTCTAGGTGCCACACCGATCGATCTTCCTTGAAGGTCTTCATTTTCCTTTTACGTCCCCATCGAAAGGTACAATCTGGTCTTTATTTCCCGTTTTACCTTTTTCTTTTTGCTCATTAGTATCTTGAGTTCTTTCTCCGAAGGATTCCCACCTTGGCTTCATTAAATGTCTGGGTCTCTTGCTATTAGATTGCCAGATTTGAGGCTCTATGAAAAGTCCCCGTCCTGTTTTCTCTGGAAATCTGTTAGAGGTACGAAAGCCTACATTATTCGTAGGGGTGGTACGTACAAATTAGTACTGAGGGAGGCTCCTTGTGATGAATTACTTACTTTGCCAAATCTGATTCTAGAACCTCGGGATCAGAGAATTAAACTTCGTGACGAGGGAGTTCTTGAGTTTTATTTGCAAGAGAAGTTTCAAGATGATATTGAGTGATCTTTTGCAAAAGCTCGCGAGATGACACAAGTAGCGGGAGGACCCTCAACTAGGAAAGTCCATACTGTAAATAACAAGTTGACCTACGAGAGAATGAATGCATTGATGTTCAGGTACAGAGTTGATCATTCCATTTATCAAGCTCATTATAGTCTTAAGGAATCCCCCCAGTCTCGAGACGACTATGCTCTTGTGTTCGCACACCAGTTGGAAAGCGTATTGAGTTTCTCGATAGATCCCTTCATTGTCGAGTTTATGGACGCATGTCAAGAGACACTTTCCCAGCTTCATCCTAATGCTGTTTGGGCATTGACATCTTTCATAACAGTATGTTGGACCATGGGATTTGAGCCTACATAAAATGTCTTCAAGTTGTACTTTTCGGTAACCGCCGGGCCTACTCTCTCTATTCGATAACTCGTGGGGGCTTTGAAATTGATTAACCACTTCAAAGCCAAAGTTCATGATTGGAATGAGTATTACTTCTTATTGGAGAAGAAAGGGGGGTGGCCCTTCAACTCGATAAGGCATCCGACAACTCTTGGTCTGAGAGCTAGCAAGGCTGATTTTCAGAGATTGAACCCGATAGAGTTAACCTTTGTGAAGCGAGTTAATCAAGCTTTGTGCGGGGAAGTAGACGGTGCGGGAGAAGCAACTTTATCTCTTTTATGTAGACAGGTTCACTGAAAGGGATCTCAAGGAGGGGGTGATTTCAAAAGTAGCCTTAGAATCTCCCCCAATGCGTACTTGGGAGTGGGTGGTCCACCAAGATGGGTTTTTTTGGTTTGATGTGCCCTTGCCGTGTTAATGTCAAATGTGGGTCATGTCTTGAGGGTAGGAAAAAATATATGTAAACTTTTTGTCTCCTTTTAACTGATCTTGTATTGATTCCTCTATTTTGGTAGATATGGTGTCCGCGAAGAGGATGATGGAATTGATTCAAGAAAACCGGGAGCAAGCTCAAGCTCAACTGGAACTTGCTCAAAATACCATTCCACTTCGCCATGCTCTGGATGAGGAAACTAGGGAGGATCCTCACATCCTTATTCAACCTATCCCTCTGCCCGCGATGGAGGTATCTGCTACACAGGTGGATCTCGCTAGCGAGGAGACCCAAGCTGCTCAAAGGAAGAGGAAAGGAAATGAGGTTTCCTCACCTAGGCCGAAGAGGAGGGTAGCTCCTCCTTTGACTCCTCAAGGTTTAGGGATTTCCATTGAGGGAAGTCCACCCCATGTCCCACCAGCGGCCAATGTAGACGCAGGGATAAGTTAGCCAATCACGGAGCTCCCTCCAAGAGATTATTAAAGCAAAGCTGTTGAAGATTCATCTGTTATGGATATAGCTGGAGTTGGGGATGATCTTGTCCCTGCGAGTTCCCCAATCCGGCGGGATATGTTCCTTCCAGCTATGGTTGCCCTCTTTAAATGAGGGTTACTCCCCCTTGGGAGTTTGATAATTTTGAGTTCTCTGTTAGTCCGGCGAGGATTAGGACCTGAAACATGCCTTGGGGGACGTATCTGTTTATGCAAAGTTAGACTTCACAGATGCTAAGATTGCCAAGTACCTTGGTAAGTGCATGCTAACGAGAACGAGCGACCTTCATGCATGCAAGAAATATGAGGATTTTTCTCGCAACAGGGCTATCCATCAACGTGGTGCACACTTATCTGAGGCGAGTTTCTGCCTTTGTTCTTGTCTATTTATTCTTTATCGTTGTCATTCTCTCATGTATGCCTCATTACTTTTTCAGTTTAGCTCCTTGCTTTTGCATGTTGATGAAGTGGAAAGAAAAGTAGAAGATGAAACCGACCAACTCCTCAACCAAGTAGAAGAGTTGTTTGGTGTCAAGGAGGCCGAGGCTATCCTTGAGAGAAAGTACAAACGAGCAATTGTCTGCCTTGACTCAAGAGAGAGACGACCTCTTGGATCAAGTCTCTACTTCGCAAGCAATATTGGAGGTGGCGGAGAAGTCTGCTCAAGAGGCCAAGGACCAGGCATCAATTTTGAGTGGTGAGCTGGCTGAATCTCGGGCTGTTATTGTTCAAAAGGAAGTGGCAGCGAAGTCCTTGCTATCTGAACTAGAAGTGTTGAGGGCTCACAACGAGGAACTTGAAGGCTAAGTATGAGGCTCCCGAGTATCGAGCAGCTATAGAAGATAAGGCCAAGGCGGACTTTAAAGCTTCCTCTGATTATCAAGATGAACTCTCAATGGAAGCTTATGGATTCTATCAGAGGGGTATGAACTTTATTACCAGGAAGATTTATGACAAGGTCCTCTTTATGAAGGTTATTGCTTAGAGCCCTCTCGACGAATTGGCCATGGATTCGTACCATTTATTGAGGACGAGATCCAAGAGATGGCTGATTTTGACACCGAGGAAGGTCGATCTGCTTGGGTTCCTTCGCCTGCTATCACTCCTAATTTTTTCGACCACCAAGCTCAATTGGTCGCGGACCCTGCCCTTGCTAATGCTACCGTTGGAGATACCTTGGTCTTTCCCTCCTTCAATTCTTCATTTGATCCACCTTCTGGTAGCGACCTCCAACTGCGGATGTGCCTCATTAGGAAGTTAAATGTGTAAAGGCTATTCATGCCTTATACTGTGCTCTATCTACTTTTGAATTGGACTTTGTAATTTGGCTGAAGATTGTTCCTTTTTTTTTTTTGTCTTCTAGCTAGCTTGCATCTTGCAGTTTTTGTTTTTCCTCCGGCTTTGCTTCCAATTCGTGAATTGAGTGCTTGCCAATTACCATCTTGTCAAAGGATCTTTTTTTCTTTTTGCGACCTAGTTATGGTCTTGTTTAATTCGCAATTCAATGACTTGCGAGTTGCAATGTCAAAGTAAGCCGCCAACTTTCCTATCAGCATATTCTTGACTCTTAAAACATGGGCAATATTGAGGTAATATTTATTTGTAAAACCTTATACAAAATATTTATTCAAATGATCAGAATGCTAGGGATTGGGTAATTTCTTTCCATCCTGCTTTTCCAAAAGGAAAGTTCCTTCTCGAAGTTCTTCTACGAGTTTGTAAGGTCCTTCCCAATTTGGGATGATCTTCCCTCTCTCTGTTCTTTGTCCCGAGCCTCAATCTTTCTTAGCACCCAGTCGCCAACCTGGAGTTTCTTAGGATTTATCCTTTATGTCGTGATACTAATTAGTTTTTTGCTTATAGAGCTTCATTCGCGTTCGAGCATTTATCCTTCTTTCTTCTAGCAAATCCAGGTCATTCAATCTTGCTTTTTTATTCACTTCCTCGCTGAATTTAGCAATCCGATGTGTCGGAAGTGCTACTTCAGCCGGTGCTACAATCTCTGATCCGTATACAAGAGAGAAGGGGCTTTCTCCTGTTGATCCTCTAAATGATGTTCGAATGGACCATAGAACGGATGTAATTCGTATACCCATTTGCCATCCTTTCGTTCTAAATTCTTTTTTAGGGCTGTGATTATTAATTTGTTTGCTGCTTCGGCTTGACCATTTCCTTGAGGCTGTGCGACAGATGATTTCCATTGCTTAATCTTCAATCTCTCGCATTCTCCTGTGAATTTAGAAGAAAATTGTGTGTCGTGATCTATCACAACAGCCCGAGGGACACCGTACCTGCACAGTACTTGGTCGTGAAAGAAATTTAATACATTCTCCTCAGTTGGATAGGCCAGAGCTTTAGCTTCAATCTATTTAGAAAAATAATCAACTGCCACAACTAGGAACTTCCTTCCTCCACTTGTTTTGCCTTGGGGAATGGCCCCATCAAGTCTATCCCCCACATGTCTTGACACATTTCCTTGCGTATTCCTTCACTTCTTGTCTTAACGATGGCCAATAGTATCCCAAATTAATTATTCAGTCCGCCAT
This sequence comes from Echites panduratus, assembly GCA_035221335.1. Lineage (NCBI taxonomy): Eukaryota > Viridiplantae > Streptophyta > Magnoliopsida > Gentianales > Apocynaceae > Echites > Echites panduratus. The sequence goes on from JAWZTD010000082.1 coordinate 6,351,565, forward strand.
TAACCTAGCCCCGGGGTGACCGCCGCAAATTCCCTCATGAACCTCCTCTAAAGTGGGGTTACCATGTGTGGCGGGATGCATCTGAGCAATGGCTTTGAGAAGGATCATCTATATAGTACGTTGTCTAAAACTACCTACCTTGTAGCCCTCTTTTTAAGTGTTAAGGCATCTTCTGGATTTTCAGGCAATTTTCCATCTATTAAAAATTCCTCCATTTCCTGCGTCCAATCCATTGCATTGATCACTTGTATTTCTTTATGGGCGTCTTTTTTGCTGTGTGAGATACTAGGTTCCAATAGTTTTTCTATCTCAATTTGCCCTACTACTCCGCAAGGTGATGTTGTCGCCAATTTGGAGAGGAAGTCCGCTCGCTGATTATCCTATCGGGGAACCTTAGAAAGCTCAAAATACTCAAATTTCTGACTCTTTCATCTCACCTTGTCTCTGCACTTAACCAAAATTTCATCGTTAGTCTGGAACTCCCAGTGGACTTGGCTCACCACTACTTGGGAATCACTCTTTGCTATTACCTTTTTGATTCCCAACTTACTCGACCATTTTAATCCTACCAGGAAGGCCTCATACTCTATGGTGTTGTTGGTTCCTTCAAAAAAGAACTTGACTCCTTTTTCCAGGTTGATTTCTTCCCCGGGTGATATCAGGATTATCCCTACCCCTTTTCCGTCATGGTTTGTTGCTCCATCGACAAGTATGGTCCATAAGTTTGCAGGCACTTCTTTGGGTTCCTTCCCCCCAGAAGAGACTGGGCTCTGGTTTGACTATGTTTTGACTAGAAAGTCTGCTAGAGCTTGTCCCTTAATTCCGTTTCTAGGGACGAAGTTTATGTTGTAAGCACTAAGCTCTATTGACCATTTTAACATTCTCTCAGATATGTCTGGTTTGTGAAAGATTTGCCTTAGTGGTGCATTTGTGTAGAGATTTATGGTATGACAATCAAAATATGCTCTGAGCTTCTTGGAAGCGATTACTAAGGAATAGGCTAATTTTTCTGTATTAGAATATCTAATTTCAGCCTCGTGAAGGGCTTTGCTTACATAATAGATTTGAGATTGTCTAAACTCTACTTCCTTAAGCAAGACGGCTGCTATTGCTAACTCAGAAGCCGCCAGATATAAGTACAATTTTTCGCCCAACTGGGGGCTCTCGAGTAAAGGGAGCTCAGCCAGGTACTTTTTCAAATCTTCGAAGGCTAGGGCGCATTCTTGAGTCCAAACAAAGTCTTTCTTAACTCCTTTTAGTGCTTTGAAGAATGGGAGACACTTCTCTGCAGATCGTGACATGAACCTTCCCAGAGTTGCCACACATCTTGTCAATTTCTGGACTTCTTTGACTCATCGGGGTTCCCTCATGTTAACAATTGCCTAGATTTTCTCGGGATTGGCCTCGATTCCCCTTTGGGTTACCATAAACCCTAAGAAATTTCCAGATTCCACTCCAAAAGTACACTTAATAGAGTTCAGCTTCATGCTATATTTGTTCAAATTGTCAAAAGTCTCCTTCAGATCTGCCAAGTGGTCATTTTCCTGAGTTTTGATGACCATGTCATCTACATAAGCTTCCATGTTTCTTCCAATTTGTGACTGAAACACCATATTTACCATCATTTGATAAGTGGCTCCTACATTCTTCAATCCGAACGGCATCACATTATAGCAGTAGATTCCTCCTCCTGCCCGGAAAGAAGTATGAATTTGATCCTCAGCTTTGAGCTTTATCTGATGGTACCTAGAAACTAAATACCTCAGAGTCTATCCGTGGCAGTGGATAACAGTCTTTCGGACAGACTTTGTTCAAGTCTGTGAAGTCTACACACATTCTCCATTTGTTGGTGGCCTTTTCGACCATCACCACATTAGCCAACCATGTCGGATATTTGAATTCCCGTATGAAACCTACTTGGAGTAGTTTGGTAGTTTCTTCTTTCATGGCTGCCTCCTTTTCGGGCCCTAATTTTCGCTGCTTCTGCTAGATAGGCCGGAAGGTTGGGTGAATATTAAGGTGGTGAACCATTATTTCCTCATCTATTCCAGGCAACTGGTTGACATCCCATGCAAATGTATCAACATATTCTTTAAGGAAAGCTATCATTGATTGCCTTTCCTCTTTCAAAAGTGTTGAGCTAATTTTAACCTTTTGTTCAAGATAAGCTGGGTTGATCTCTATCTCTTCCAGCTCTCGTTCCTTTCTCGTCGAGCTAGTGGCGGCTTCCTCGACAATGAATGTTGCTATAGACTCGTAGCGGGTAAGTGCCTCATCCCTCTTCCTTTCCCTGCAAGCTACTTTATGCTTGAGTACATCCCAAGGGTTACTTTCCAAGGTGAGGATATGTCCATGAGAAGGAAACTTGACTTTTTGATGAGTAATGGATGGTACCATCTCGAATTAAGCCTGCAAAGTTATCCCAAATATAGCATTGTAAGATGAATTTAAATCAAGTGCAAGAAAATTCACCATCTTTGTCCTGTTGCTATCGTCGGCACCTAGTCAAACTTTCATATCGATGCTTCCCTTGACTTGGACCCTGTGATTTGTGAATCCTTCTAAAGTCCCATTATATGGAATGAGATGGGTGTCCGGGATTCCCATCTCCTTGAAGCAAGAATAATAGAGAATATCTCTACTTTCCCCCGTGTCTACGAGGATTCTTTTAACTCTCCAAGGACCTAGGCCCACCATTTCGAATTAGGCATCTATACTTAACCGGTGCGCTCTAGCGGCCCTAGGATAAGCAAGCTCGCACCATTTGAAACAGATGGTTTCTTCCTTTCCAGCCATTTCTGCTACTGAAAAGATCTTTTTCAAGGAATGGATCTGTTTCTACAATTGAGTGTTAGATGGAATTGGCAAGGTGATCATATTTCTCACTCGCTTTTCCCTTTGATTGTAGTTTCGCTCACCGACTCGCGAGCCGTCAGCTTTAAATTCCTGCATGTGTCCCCTCTGTAGGTACCTCTCAATTTCCCTTTTTAGTTGAAGACAATGCTCGGTTGAATGGCCGTGATCCTTGTGAAAAAGCAATACCTTCCCCGGTCCCTTTTGTCTCGATTATCGGGATTAAGGGGCTTAGGATCTTCTACTCTGAATTTCTCCTTTAGAATGGATATGAGTTCCGCCAGCAGGTGTTTAAAGGAGTGAATGTTTCCTTTTTCCTCACTCTATTTTTTCCTTCTTGATGACTATTGTGGGGCGATCTGACTCTTTTTCCTGCGGGATGTCGGGAATTTCCTTGCTGGGACACTACAAACTTCCTTGCTACTTCAAACATTTCGGAGATTGATTTTGGCAGCCTGATGTGAAATTCCGTTTTTAAATAGGATGATAAGGTCCCATGAATAAATGAGTGTAGTTCCACTTCCATGCTAACCCCATCAATATCATCATACACTTTCTTAAATTTTTCAATGTACGTTTCCAGGCTCTCTCCTGGATTCCGTTTGACGTTAAAAAGGTCAACCTGATTTTTAGCCAGTGCCCGGCTTTGCCAAATCTAGAAAGGAATTCCTTTTCTAGAGAAGACCAACTTTTGATTGACCCAGGTTTCAAGTTGGTGAACCAAGTGGTGGCCTTGTCCCGTAGTGTGCTTGGAAAGGCTTTGCATTTCACTACCTCGTCATTGGTTATGACTCTCATGGCATGTTCGTATCTACACATATCATCCTGTGCCCTACTTTTACCGGTATACAAAGGTAAGGTAAGGCAGGTAATTTGAAATCTGGGTTTGGGGGCGCATCCCTGATCCACTTGGTGAAAGGAGATTTAGTGATAGGTCCCTTCTTGGGAGACCTAGACCTGCTACTTGATTTTCTTTTTCAGGAGTTACAGCTCTCTTTGTTCATGAGATGTAAGATCTTCCTTGTTCCCTCCTTTGATTGTCATTCTTGGAGGGATTCCTAGATTCTCCAGTTTGACTCTTGGGTGCTCTTGGCTACTTCCGACTCCATTGGGCTTCGTTGACCCCTGAATCTAGGACGTCCTTCCTGTTACTCATCCTGTCTAGATTATAGGGACTTTCATGATGCGTCTCTCTGCCGGAGAGAATGTCTCTCGACGGATGTGCTGATTGCCTTGGTATTGGTACAGGTGGAGGTAAAGTATGTATGATTATGGCCATTCTTTGACTCAGTCTTGCCCACTCTATCATCATCTGATTTTTTTTTTGGGCAATTTGCAGTTCTTCTTCCAACCTTTGTATCCGAGAAGGATCGCCGGAGGGAACGCCTTCTTCTGTGAGTCCTCGATTGAAGTTGAGGGTTCTCCTGAGATCTTTGGTCCCCGATGTTCCTACTCTCGTTTTTCCTAATCTTTGCCTGGCTAGGATTCTATGTGCATTACTCTCTTTTCTCTGGATAGTAGCCGAAGTGATCGGGTCTTCTCTGGGAATCCGAACTTAGGAATCATCCTGAATAGCTGGAGCAGAGTATCTTGATTTTTCCCATTCTGCCTCTTTGCCTTTGCCGGACTTATCTGTCGACTCATGAGGTGGGGGTGCCATGGGTATAAAAATCAAGAGAGGATGATTGAACAACCCCAACTAAAGCTTTCTGTTCAGAAACACACTTTCCCATCCTATTATTCCAACTAAAAAAGGTCAATTGTTGAAGATCATTCCTTGTGACCCTAAACATTAACTCAAATTTAAAAAATATATCATTTTTCTCACATAAAAGCTCGTTTCTTTGATGTTTTTGTTTAAAAATCAACCTTTTTCATTAAATTTTTAAAGAGAAAATCTACCTTTTTTAATATTTTGATGATGATGCTTCGAGCTTCAACTTTAATGGAACTGAACAGTATTTTCTCGAGAATAAATAGAGAGATAAATCGATTTATACAAACAATGACTGGTTTGAGAAGAGAAAGTTGAAAAAGATAAATAATCTAACTGCTCTGGACACTTAGGCTTTGCTTGGTTTCACCATTTATCCCTTCCATTCTCCATTCTCCATTCTCCATCTATTAGCACGTAAAATGTATATATCAATTGGAGTTCATTTTTCGTTCAAAAATAAAAAAAATTGATACATCCCATCTTAGATGGATGGTTTAATTTTATTTCCAAAAAAAAATTTCATTTTTGAGCGAAAAATGAGGTCCAATTTAAAGGTACATTTTACGGAATTGGATGACACCATCCAAACGGAATTGGATGACACCATCCAAACGGATGATGTATCCAATCCAAGCCTTAATCATCATAATGGGTTGTTTCTACAACCAAAACATTTCAAATGATGCAAAGTGTGCCTTTTCACATTCTTTTTAGATAAAATAATCTATACAGAAAATACAAACAACTCATACTTTCATGAGCCTGGGTTGTCTTTTTGGGGGCTGCCACTTAGTCGGTTATATTTGTCCCCAAAAAAATGCCCATGAACTATTTTTGTTAAACTTAAATGAGGAGGCAAAATTTGAAATGACTTATATGAGATGACACATAAAATGGCTCCTACGAATAAACTGCTCACTGAAATAGTATTTCATATAGTATAGTCCATAACATCCACAAAATTCGTGGGGGCCATGGCCGACTGAAGTGGTGTGTCGGTTTAATTAAATAAAATTTCCGCCCCGAAGAGCTATGGAGTGGGGATGCGATGGACATATTCTGCAAATTTAATTAATAACTTAAAATAAAATATTTTATTTTTTTTTATAAATTAAAATAAAATATTAGAATGACCTCTTCTTCGTTTGGCCGCCAACACTGACCTCCGGGCTGCGGCCACCCTTCGCCGCCTCTTCCTATCCCGCATCAGCTCCTGAAGGTCACCATTGCCACTCTAATTTTTGTCTTTTTTCTTGAATGAATCTATAAAATAAATAATATTGCCACTCTCACACACATGAGAACATGAACATTCTTCTACCCGGCGTCCAGGTCCACTGGGGTGACCAAAAGGAAGCTGTCTCTTTCAAAACCTCAAAAGCTACTTAATTTCTGCCTTCTCAGGATCCCCAAAGCTGAGTGAATAAACTTTAAAACCAAATTCCAACCCATCAAACAAAAGAACAACATCAACTTGACAATCCCTTTCCTTATATATAATTTAATTGTTGTTTTCCTATGAGAATTGAAGAACAAAATCCATTCTGTTCATTTCTGTTAACTTTTCAAGAATCATGGCTCTGGTGAGTAAGCTTTCTTCTTTTCCTTACGCCAGAACCCAATTTGGAAAAGCCAATTCTTTTGCTATTAATCCAATCCGTTCCGTCCAGTGCAATTCAAAATCACATTGCGCTTCACCCTTCACTGAGAAGCATTCTTCTGAGAGGTACCAAAGGGATAGTTGGTTGTACAAGAGTAATTATGAGGAGTCATCATTTTGTCAACTTCCATCGGATTCTAACTCCGTTAGAGACTATGACATAGCTTTGCAGTTGCCGGAGCTGAAGAAATTGCTGCAAGTCTTGAAGGAAAAAAGGGAAAGTGTAGGTGGGCATAAACAGAGTGGACCCGGAAATGTTTTCTTGGTGGGAACAGGACCTGGGGATCCTGAACTTTTAACACTCAAAGCCCTCAGAGTAATTCAAACTGCGGATCTTTTGTTGTATGATAGATTGGTTTCTAATGATGTGCTGGAATTGGTAAGCCCTAACGCCAGACTTCTCTATGTTGGCAAGACTGCTGGATATCATAGCAGAACTCAGGTTAGTCCATTGACCTTTTTGTTCAATATGAATAGTTTCTTCTAGTTTTCGTTGGGTGATTTAAGTTACTATAATGCATGCTAGTCATGAATCTTAAACTGGAATTTTCGGGCTATCTTTTAATGAGTTGAAACTCTAGTCAGTTTATCTGTGGGTGTGTGGTTCTGCTTGGGCATTGTCTTGAATTGAGAGTCAGAATATGCACTGGTTCATCATTGGGTATCCGGATGAGAACTGGAAAGTGGATTTGATCTCTGGATATGCTTGATTCAACTCAAGTTGAAATCCTAAATACCTTATTCAGTCTCAGATGGATATTTTCTTCTAGATCCATTTCATCAATACTGAGCCTATTGTTGATTGTTGCTCTTAAAAAGTTAGTCGGAATTTGGATATATATGTTAATCATCTGTTTGAAGAGGGTAGAATGAACATGTCCTGAAAGTTCCCAATTATTTCCGATTTATTTTAGAAACAAAAGAGAGAATTTTAAAATAGAAAGTTGAGCATGCACCATTGAATTGCATGTAGTAACGTTTTTCATGTTCTCCATTTGGGGAGGCAAGTTGAATGAGCAATGCCACATATCATTATCTAGAGACAACAAGACTGATTATAGTGATGCTTGAAGGGTTTTCTTTGACATTTCTAAACATTTGAAAGTTTCTAAATGTGTAGAAAGTTCCTTTGAAAGGAAAAAGTACTAACAACTTAAGATATTTTTCAGGAGGAAATACATGAGTTACTCTTAAGTTTTGCTGAAGCTGGAGCCACAGTTGTAAGACTGAAAGGCGGTGATCCACTGGTAGTGTATTGTTCACACATCTTTCTGGTTTTTGTAAACATCAGTTGTGTAGCAATGCTATGTTTACTGCATTGTTAATGGATTGAGATTAGCTACTAAGAGTTACATTTTGAACTAATAGGTATTTGGTAGAGGTGGAGAAGAGATGGACTTCCTACAACGACAAGGAGTGAAGGTGAAAGTTATTCCAGGTATTCCATCCATATATGCAGTTGTTCTTATGCAGATGAAAGTAAATTTCTAGGAAAGCAGGGAAGCAATCATGACTTGCAAGACAGCTTAAATAGGATTAAATGCTTCTCATGGAATTTGTTGAAGGAATTTAATGAAAATGAATATTTGTGAATACCTAAGAAAAGATTACTTGCAAACCTCACTGGAGTTAACTATCATGTAACATTGCAAATGTTCCCTGCTTTCAGTAATTATTTAACTGACTCCATCTGCAGAAAAAGCGTGCCATTTCATATAACCAAGTACATAAATGGATGAAGTTTATTCTGATTCTGCTTGTTTTTTTCAGGAATAACTTCAGCTTCAGGAATAGCAGCAGAGCTTGGAATTCCGTTGACTCATCGAGGTGTTGCAAATAGTGTGAGATTTCTTACTGGCCATTCAAGAAACGGAGGAACAGACCCTTTATTTGTAGCAGAGAATGCAGCTGATCCTGATTCGACATTAGTTGTTTACATGGGTTTGTCGACACTTCCTTCTCTTGCTTCAAAATTGATGCGCCATGGTCTGCCACCTAGTACACCAGCTGCTGCTGTTGAGCGAGGCACCACACCACAACAACGCGTGGTATGTAGAACTTCTTCACCTTATTATTATTTCAATTTTATGTGCTAGGTTTGTGAATGGTAGTTGTAAGGAAGATGACATGAATATTGTAAAATATTTATTGCAGTATTTCTTGATGCATACTGGAATGACCTCTGCACATCTTAGATGTAGCATGTGTTGAAATAACCAAACCTTAGTTTATGAATTAAAATATTCCCCAGGCCCAAAGATTTGAAACAATTTGAACCCATAATGCATTAGGTTATAACCAAAGTATATTATAAATTATTTGTGGTCCTTGTTAGCAAATACATAAAAGATATGTCATCATTTGTTTCAGTACCATTTTGCAGATAATTTAAAGAGTTCTGTTATTTCCACCCCTCAGTTTCCAATCCCATGTTGTAGTTCTCATATAATTTTAGAAACACTTTTTACACCATTCTGTTATGTATTGCTGTCTCTCCATGAATTGTACTACTTTAATAATCGTTGTAGCAGGAGTGATGATATTGTCACAGTTTCCTAGATACCCCTTATGCTCTCTGGAAACTTCCATTGCTGCTTTTTTATATTCCAGGCATAGTGATGCTTTGTTTCCTTAATTTCAGGTGAGTGTATAATATAGAATTCTATACATTTCTGGCATTTATCTTCTATGCATTTTATTAAAAAGGACACTAGAAAAACTAAGCTCAAGTCTGTAAACCTGTAAGAGGCCTCTGTTCATGAGCTTGAAAGGAGTTGTGTATTTCAGAAGGCTCTTGAGCAGACTTGATTCTCTTTGTTACCTCTCTTCCTTGAGCCACGCATGATGTCATTTACATGACAAGGAGTTCTCTTCAATAGTCAAAGATGTTAATAACTGTAACTAAAGTTATGACTCTAGCTTGTACTATGGAAATTTAGAAATGCAATTTTTTGGCTTGTTGATGTGATTTTATCCCCATAATGCAGGTATTTGCAGAACTGAAAAGTCTTGCAGATGAGATTTCGTTGCACAAACTGGTATCGCCTACGCTACTCTTCATTGGCAAGGTTGTTGCACTTTCTCCACTTTGGCGAGCTCATTCTGGGGAGAATACATGCCTGGCAGAGTCCAAAGAGACCTTCAGCGTATAGAATATTGCCCACGTACTCCAGTTCACAACAAACTGTGCTAAGCTGTTGCAGCCATTGCTTTTCTGGTTGCTTGCTTGTTTCAGAATCTGTTTACTGCTCCGCTAATATGGTTCCTGCTGACCCTGGTTTCTTGTGAAGATCATTCAGAAACTGATTGTCAAAGAGAAGTCAAGAAATGGTCTTAGTTAGATTTGATTAATGCAACCAGAAGCAGATTTTGTGTTCATGAATCTGGTCTTAACGACAACCTTGCCTACCCCTGCTACTGCACTCAACCACTGGGTTGGAAGGGGTGTACATGTTTTTTCATAACCTCTTGGGATATACACGCATGCCGGGATTTTTCTTTTGGGTTCAGTATTTCAAGTAAAACAGCCTGAAACTGAAGTATGACTGTTTGTTTATGCTGTAAGGTTCATTTATTAATTTGCTAAATTTATCAAGAAATCTGCATTCACATCTTCAAACCCTGCATCTCAATTCTGAATGGTGGAGATCTTTCAATTTCTCTTCTTCCCTCTAATGGGTATTTTTCTTCACAGTCCATTCTCCTGATGAGTGATGACACAAGCAAATGAACTGAAACGAAAATCACTTGAGCAGAGGATGCAAATATTCATCACTACAGAGAAAAGTTCAGCTTCACAATTCCATACAGTTCTCTAATGACCTCCCTGAGATTTTGGATATCGATTCAGGAGATTCATGTTATCGTTTTATTGCAAAACAAACTTCAAATTACACACCTAAATTGAAGTAATTAACAGGGTTCTTTGAGTCTAAATCTCAGTTTTAATTTGTCAAACTTTTGTTCATCAAACCTGAACTCATGTAAGTTAATTTGAAAATAATCTGAAATGCGCTAATGAAATATCTATCTCGTGTAATCAGAACTTAATCCCTTAGAATCTAATATCTGAACGGGGAGTTTGAACTTTGAAACATGCAGAAGCACAGCACATAATTAACACTTTCAACAAAAAGCTCCGGGAAATGGTTCCACTCTGCATATTCATAATGCACTCCTTTCCCAGCAATAGCTAAACATTCATCCACAGGTTAGCTTATTTGCAGGAAATACGCCAATAGAGACGTTTTATGAAATGTAGGATTTTATCTCCAGGAACAGTTTTCAGTGTACCAAGAAATCACTAACTGTGGTAGAATACTCAACTTCCTCTATATTTTATATACATTTATTCGGGGCATTATACATTAGCAGTAAAGAATGAATTGAATTTAAAGAAACTGATATTTGCGTTTCCTACAAGAACAATCTATCTAAACAACCTTCTTGATTTCTAAAGAATACTATAGACAGAAAAAGATGGGAAACAAAAAGAAAGAATGAAGATATATATCATGTGGGTACTCTTGCATTAAGGTGATCAGATGCGGGTATGGAGATGCATATCCATATTTGACATTCTGCAGACCAAAAGCCCCTGCATGGAAAAAAGCCAGCCGCATAATGCTGTACCCTGACCAATTGCTTCCCTTTTCTCACCTTCCTGGTAGATTTCTGTGTTTAATTACATGACTGAATGAGCCTGTGTGCTATTGCACATACACTCAGGGATAGGATATTTTGTCACATCTCTGCCTGCTTTGCTCGTTCTCAGTTCTGGCTGCCCCATGGATTCTTGGTGCAAGTCCAGAATAATCCTATTAAATTCTGCTTCAGGCAGAGAAGGGTTCATGAAGTACCGGATCATCTGCCTTTTATTTGGAGTAATAGTCTTTTTGTGCCCTGCGTAGGCTCTCTGTCCCTGTACCAAACAAAAATTGAACTTCTAAGAAAATGAAATTTAAACTTAAAGAAAGTGAAATGAAGGTCCTACAAAATAATTGATTGCAATACCTGGAGAGCGTGGCCCATATTTCCACCATGAGATGGCATGAACACATCACTGTTCTCAGAAACTATATAATCAATTGCAGCCATAAAGGAAGCTTTTTTGCTAAATGGCTCAAGCTCCTCAGGCAAAGCAAGGTCTTCTTTGTTGTAAAAATTTGGAAATTCTTTGGTTAACGGCTCCAATGCCTCTTTACCACCCAAAGGATTTCCTCCTGCCCAATATATTCTGGTAGATTTTGGAGCACCAAGAGCTTTAAGTAGGCTGGCAAAACAGAAAATTTTTCATAAGCTAGGACCAAATTTCAAGAGATATGTGAGAATCAATACTAAAATAAAATACAGAAATATTCTGGAATCCTTACCGTGCCACCTCCATGGCATTTAAAGGGCATAGACCTGCAAGCTTTCTTTCATGGTATGTCATGTTTGATCTGGAGGTTAAGAGTTCTGGCCTCTGCTTCCTCTCATTGTTTATCATCTCATCATACTCGGGACTTAAACCAGGAAGACAACCCGTTCTTACCCACACATCCTTTTCCATCCGCAAATGAAGAGCAAGATAAGGTCCCTTGCTCCTCACGCGCTGTGTCAACTTATTACCGAGTTCTAAAATTGGAGGTGCGAACCTCAACGCATGGAAAGCCACCTACAGATAAAATCAGGTGTCAATAAGAGGCCATTACAAATTAACCTAATTGACAGACAGATGTAAACAAATATAATGCAGAAACTGTTGGAGACAAGGTTTTGTCAAGCATCCTCTCTTTGCTTGAGTAATATTTAGACGTTAAGAATCCCAAATCGACCCTTTGTAAGGCAAACTGTAGTATATATGGATTTGGGCAATCCTCAAATGTAATTAGCTTTTGTGGTTGAGTTAAGCCCAATATCCATTTTTAACATGGTATCCGCGCAATCCTCAATCCTTAGCTAGCTTTTGGCTCAAGATCAAATTTTAACATAGACCAAGAATCAGGACTTTCCTTATAATCAATCAATTTTTTCAGAACCAAATGTACCTTGCAGCGAAGCTTCTGAAGATCAGAAGGAAGATCCTTAGAAAGTCTTGAATCCAGTCCCCGCAAAAGCAATACACCTTCCCTTCTAATCTGCAAGAAACAAAGAACTCCAATGAGCTCCAACTAATACCAGAAGTGTCTGTTTCCATTTACTTTGTTTTTGGAATTATGCAAAACAAGTTCGCAATCAAGCAGCAGAAGCTTTAAATACAAGAGCATAAGAATCAACAAAGCTCATTTTTAAGTGTTCAAGATTTCCATCACCAATTCAATAGGACAAGCAATAAGTGAATGCCCCAAAATCCTAGCAGCTGTTACCAGAGTGTTGGGGAATGAATCAACTGTGCGCAACTAAAGAAGCAAGAAACCCAGTTTTCTATAGCTGCCAGGGGAGCAACTTTTCTAAACGAGTTCGAGGGAAAATACAAAGGCAACTACATCCTCCCTAACATTTTACATTGACCAATATTCCGAATCAAACGAACCAACCAAACAAATATCTAAAGTACAAGTGATGCACAGGCGGTGGTATCTCTTCTTACCTTTTTATGGTATCTTGAACGAATCCACTCAGGAGTAGCATGAAGTGGAGTTCGTTTCTCCTCCACTGGTCTTCTCATCACATGTGTAGATGGAAGTGATGAAACAATATGCACTTCCTCCTCCAAAACTTTCTTGAAGTGTTCCAAATCAAAAATATCAGAAAATTCACTGCAATAATCACCAACCAAAGGGACGGAGGAGGTCAGTGATTTCTCGAGAGTGATTTACAAATACTATCCAATAAAGGGGGCAAGTGCCGTTCAGATAATTTTTTTCCCAGGAAATGAACCAGACTCAATTGGTAGGATGCACAATCTTATATACAGCAGAATAAAATCGGGGTTGAAAGATCAAGAATGCAGAACAAACCTTTCGTCACCCCAGATGACATTGACTTGCAAGATGGGGACAACAAGGGTAGCTCCAAGGATTCTTGCAATCACAACAGCGTCAACAATCTGATTCCTTTGCTGGTTCATTCCTCCGGCAACAACCACCATCAAATACTTAGTCCTGTCCTTGACAATGGCAGGACTTATCCGTTTGTACTCCCTCGTGAACTGCAAACAGGGCTTGTACCCCATGCCATCAGGCTGCTTCCAGAACAAGCCGCTTTCATCAACATTCCCCACCAAACCATGATCCCCTTTAACCAAGTTACCAAATTTCTCCTGTGTCGCCATAAGACTAAACTGAGAAGCTGAGAACCCGTTTGTAATGATCGATTTTGATTGAGAGAAACCACAAGGGTAGTGCGTATAAGGCTCGAGAGGATCAAATCGGAGCCACGTCTTTAACGTCCCAAGAAAACCAAAGATAAAAAGGAAGAAAAGATAGAATCTCGGATTCCTGAACAAAAGCCTGAGCCTTGATGATATAGAGGATCCCGGGAGTTTCTTCTTAGGAGATATCAACAAAGACTCCAAAGAAGCAGAGGAGATTGAATTGATAATCTGGGATGGCACAGAAATGTAACATTGCTTTTTCTTGTTACTCTTTGAAACAGCCATTTTCTTTTCAGACAACAAGTTATTGAGCACTTCGGACCAACAAAACCAAAACCCCTTTAAACACAAAAAGGAAAGTAGAGATTTTTATTTCACTAGTTACTACTAGTATTTCATTTTTAATTGCATTTTCCAAGAGGGTTCTTCTTTGCACTTGGATTTTGAATAGCGGAGAGAAAGAGAGCGGAAGAGAGAGAAAGTGCGGGCGGCGGGAAGAACGCGAAGTCTGGGCAACGGGATGAATGCGTGTTTGGTATGGAAAATTGGTATTGGTAATAAAACGGAGAGAGTCAGAAAGGGCGTGAAATGTGTCAGACTGGCTTTGATTTGAGGCTCTCCTCTCCAATATCACTTCTGCTACTATTATATATATCCACTTCTAATTTCTAGGTGGCAATCATTTTCTATTTTTTAATTAGTTTTTTGAAATTATTAAGTATTTTCTTTCTATTTCAAAATTTGAAAATGAAGAGTGAGATAATGATGATGGTAGTGGAATTGGATAGTTGACACTTGACAACACACAGATCCTCTTAGTAATAGAATATTTTAATATATATATATATATATAAATATATTTTTGTAGAATTGCATTTTAGTCCCTCAATAAGAATGTTTGAAAAAAGCACACGGCACACGAATTAATGCTCTCCGAAAATAGTCCTAAAATGACCACCATTCTCTGCCCTTCCCTTGCACGGGAAAGGAAAGTGAATAATAAAAATTTAAATATATATATTTAAGAGCTGAATTTTTTTAAAAAATTACATTATGTTTATAGATATTTTAACATAATAATAAAGTAATAATCTCAAAACTTATGCTAAAAGGGAATACTGAATAATTTAATTTATTTATTTTGAAAATTTTCTCCTTATTCATTGAAAAAAAATAGGTATATGACTGAGGCCTTCAACTTGGGAGGATCACATCTTAGGCAATACTTGTTGTATTCTTGTATTTCTTTATACTCAATCTATCAATCATACTCCCACGATAAACCTATTTGATATATTCTTGTGTTTCTTTTTTCATAGGAAAAGTTTGCTCATAGAATAGAAGTTAGCAACTTAACATAGAGAAGTGTTTGCTCTGCCCTTACCGATGCAGACAAGTCCTTTTTCTATTTTCTAAGTAAATTATTTTTATTTTGAATTCTTTAATGAGAAATTTCTTTTTAAAAGATATATTATGAATGAATTTTTATTGTGATATGATTAAAGTAATGCCTATTTAATCTTTTAATTCTTATATCTTCAAGTATTGAAAAGGTTCATTACTGTCTCTTATTAATTTAATTAGGATATAAGTTTTTAAAAAAAGACACTTGTCAAAATCACCATTCTTCTTTTATAATATTAAATAATATAGATATATTTTATAAATAAATAAATCCCTAACAGCTCTTTTTATAATTTCATCAGCTACTTTTTCTCAGTCTTGTGTTTTAAGAAAGAAAAATACATTTTAATTTTACTCATTTCAATAATTTCAAACAATAGTTTTGTGCTATAATTAAGGAACAATAGAAATGGTACTTATTTGTTTTGGCATCTTCTTGAGTTGAGAGAGATGCGTTGCAAGTTGTAACCTTTGGAACTCCTAAGGTTTGTTTTATGAAAAGGATTGTGCAGTCTGGCAATGATGATTTATTTTAAGAAATTGCAAACCTTATTTATTATCATTCTTGTCTTGTAATAATGATAAGAAAGCTAAATAAAAAGCAGAAGAAAAAAAAAAAAGACAAGAAAAGTGTATTCATATGTATATTAGTAATTAATATATCACATGATAATTTATTCTTCAATAGAATATTAATGAACTTGGCCCTTTCTCTAGCTACCCAAATAGCATCCGCTTGGCTGTAAAGCAACCGTACCAAACTACAAATATATATATATATATATAGTTAATAAAAATTGACATGATTATTCATATTAAATGAATATTCTATATTTATCATATATTTTAAATTAGAGACATTATTAAAAAAATAAAAAGTTCTTAATTTGATATTTTATTATAAAAACTGATTAATTTCGAAAGAATGAAGTGCTTTTTTAAAATATATATGTAAATTTAATTTTAATACTATAAGGCCAGTCAAGATGTTGAGTTTTGAGTTTGTCATCTCCATTTTCCTTTTTTTTTAATATATATATATATATATGTGTGTGTGTGTACATTTAATTTAATACTATTAAGGCCAGTAAAGATTTTGAGTTTGTCATCTCCATTTTCTTTATTCTTTGACAAATTCAACAACAATATTAAGCATTATTAAATCAAGTAGTGGTTGTTTGTTAAAATGTTGTGCCTCGTGGTATTCAATTATTATGGGCAACTATGAATTATTATTATTATTATTATGACTTTCTTAATTTATTTGATTGTACTCGATTTCTCCTACCAAATTCCATTTCTATCCTATGAATTTAATTCGTGTAAAATTCACAACTTAACAACCATTCATTAGTAGCTACCGAATGTAGATAGATTT
Organism: Echites panduratus; assembly: GCA_035221335.1. Taxonomy (NCBI): domain Eukaryota; kingdom Viridiplantae; phylum Streptophyta; class Magnoliopsida; order Gentianales; family Apocynaceae; genus Echites; species Echites panduratus. The sequence continues at coordinate 6,367,874 of JAWZTD010000082.1, forward strand.
CTGCTCCCCATTCTCTTCCTCCCCATAAAATTCAATATAAACTTTTTAAATTAATTATAATTTTATTACAAATTAAATTTTCTTATTAAAATTCAAAGAAATCAAACGTATAATCTGTTGGTAAAAATTGTTTAAAAATAAATAAAAAATTTTACATTTTTAGATTAACAAGTTTAAAGTTACAAACAACGAGGATGACGATTAGATAAAATTTTCACGGTTGGGATGGGACGTTGCATTCGACCCTATTTCATTTCGTCATGAGTTTTACTTTTCTGATATTTCCATTTCCCAACAAACAAATAAATTAAACTTTTAGACATGCTATTACATAAGTGGAAAGTTATGTACAAATTAAATTTAACCACTCATTGTTTTAGTCGTATTAGAATATCTTATTAATTAATAATTATTATTATTATCTCAAATGACAAAAATATACAGTTAATTTTCATGTCCTTGGCCGATTCTTATTGTTTTCAACCGAGACTAATGTGAATCGACCAAGGCAATGCATGATAGATTTTTATTATTTAAATTTTTTTTCAATTAATTAGTTTTTTCTTATAGTATATTAATTCCTTTATATTTTTGCTTATATAATTCTATAGATAAGAATGATAATTTTGTGCATTCTTCATCTTTTGGAAAAGGATAAGCCAAGTACATAAATTGGAGAAGGTTATGGGGGGAAAAAATGGAGGCCATGGCAAAGTAAGGTAGGATTCTATTTCTATCTGATCTGACTACTAAAATTAGAAAGCTAGGGAAAAAAAAAAAAAAAAGCCAGCTGTCGAATAAAGAATGGGTAGAAATTGGTACTCATGTGAGGTGCCGCAGTTCCAATACTCTCTGACTCGACAGGCTGTGGCCTATTGTATTGCTTCCCACTATTTCTAAATTCTTTCAAAGCTACACTGCCCGAGAGAGGCCAGCTGGCAACACCCTTCTACACGCTGGAGCCTTGTCCTACGTGGATGACCGTGACCTCTCCCGTAGCCCCACCGTGGCTATCCCAAAAATCATTCCTTTTCTGAAATAGAAATTCAATTTGTTATCCTCTTCCAAATTCATTGTCTTTTTTTTTTTAATTTTAATTTTATTTTTTATGTAATAGTGGTAGTTCTTTAATTAAATTAAATAATTAAAAAATCAAAAAAGTCAATTATATTTCACAGAAAGAAAAATATTTAATTTTTAACATATAATAATAATAATCCTAAAACATTATGAGCTATGTTAAAAATTCTACCTCCTCGTCTATGGAAAAGGTTGCACATTTTATAAGCTTGTCAAAAAATGCATACACAAATTATGGAGTAAATTATAAAAAATAAGACTCTTGGAACTTTGATTTCCCCCCTTAATCTTGATCTGTTTCTTCTTCTTCTTCATCAGTTTTTTTTAATCATGTTTTGGTTATTATAATTTATTGCACTAACTGTTGTAGGATGTCAATGAAAATTTTTATCATTTTTTTTTTTGGAGGTGTCCACCAAGGCACCAAGTATAAACTAAGTCAATAATTCAACACACATTCTAAAAAATACATGGATTTAAAGAATATATTCTTTTCCTCTGAAAATAAAATATAGTAACTAATCTCTAATGATGCACCATTACAATCTCTATCTAAACTATAGTGTTTATTAGTTTTTTTTTTTCCCTTAATGTTTCATATATAATGTCTTCTAATTTTTGTGAGATAATTAATAAAAATATTTAAAATTTGGCTAAAAAATGACGAGTCATGTTATATAATATATTTATTTTTCTTTTAGAAAATTATACAAATCTAGTCTTTATTTATATTTATATATATATATATATTATGGAAAAATGGATATGATAGACAGGTTCATGTACCAACAAGTTTGTTCTTGTATAATCCGATTTTTGAAAATTACACCAACTTAAAAAAATAATAAAAATTACTAGTTTATTGATGTAATTAATTCTGAGATTTATTTCCTTAAATTAAAAATTAGTTAATAAAAACATTTCAATTTAAAATATATTGTAATTATTAGGAATTGCAAAATAAAGATATGTAATTTCATTTTAATAAAACTTACCTTATTATGTTAATGATAATGTTTGTTTCGATTTCAACTATATTAAAATATATATATATATATATATTAAATTATTCCGGTTTGAGTCCTCAACTCATCGCACACGTTTGGACTTTTGCCTTATACGGTCATTCGACATTTTTACTCAGACCAAGAGCGTGGGACCCACGGGAATTTTGCCTTGTCCATCATATCACTTCACTCCTATGTGGATGTAGTACGTGCTAAGCTAAGTATTAGTAATACTACTAATAATCTTATACAGTTGTATTACGTGTTTCTTCATACTCCAATTACTCGTCAATCAGAGTTACGCGGTTCTTTATGTCTGTCCCTGTCAACTTTATCCATCCAATTTTTATAAAGACATTATTATGTTTATGCCCTTTTTTTTAATCTATATTCGAAAAATAATTTTTTGTTTTTATAAGAGTGATATTTATCTTTAAAATTTTATTTTATAATGTATATTTGTAAAAAAAAAAGAGAAAAAATACTAATTCCATCTTAAAATTTGAGTATTTCATTTTTTAGTTTTAATTTTTTATAATTGAATGTTCCATTTTCCTAATTTAGTTAAAATTTTATAAATATAAAAAATATTACAATATTAAAATTAGTTAAATTATATTTTTTAAAATACTCATTCAATTACGGATTAACTAGTTTTTTTTGTGTGTGTGGATATAAGAGACAGTATATACATAAATTATATATTAAGGGATCTAAAGTTAATATTTAGAAAATTGGTTACAGAGTTTATATTATCGCTTTTATTATTATTATTATTCAAAAATGGTTTTAGTTTTCATTTGTAAATGTATGTCACAATTGATTGGAACAACTAGTTGGGCGGTGAGAGAAAAGTAATCTTACATATTTAATAATAATAATAATAGTAATAGTAATAATAATAATAATAATAATAATAATAATAATAATAATAATAATAATAAAGGTCAAAGACAATGTCCACATTATCATCATATTTTAAAAAAGTTAAGACTTTAAAGACTTTCTCGAACACCTTAATTATGAGTGGAGTGACGAGTGTATAAATCATAAATTTTGAGTTTAAATCGTATAAATATCTTTCTGGATTGAAATTTGTATACATCCACAATTAGCGATTGCAGATTCTAAAGAAAAAAAAACACAAGACAATAAATATACACTTTCTTTATCAATTTTAATTTTTAAAATTTTACCTAGAACTTCTTGTATTTAACCAAGAAACTTTATGTAATTATATTTATTCATATGACTATCTAAGAAAAAGCTAATTATATATTTGATCTCATGAATAAGAAACAGAAGCATCCTACAATCATATAGTATATATACATATATGTATATGACTTATTCCATAAATTTTCTACACTAAAACTAATTTTTATGATTTAAAATTTCGGTTATTTTTTATTTTAATTTATTGAATTACTTGTTTGATTTTCACATTGAAATGAAGAAAATCTGTTTTATTTTGGAAGATATGAATAAATTTTTGAAAAGAAAATTAATCATTTAAAGAACAATTTTTTGATGAAATGCAATATAGTTTTTTTTTAAAAAATGCTCAAATTAATATAACTTCCTGTAAATTTAAAATTGCAATATAAAATTTTATCTTAACATTCTGAAATAGTTGTTTTATGTTAGAAAATATAATGGATGCCTGTCCTGACATCCTGGGCTATCTTTGCTACTAGATGTAATAGGGGCGTTGAATTTTATACCTTTAATATTATTTACTATAGAGAAACACGCCGGATTACATGTAATTGAAAGGCAAATTTCTTCCTTAAATAATACTATCATTAAATCTAATTTTCTACATGTTCATTTTATTATATTTATTTATAATATAATATAATAAATTTTAATTTATCATATTAGCATGTCGAGGCCACAGGTGAATCAAATCGAAAGCGATCGATAAAAAATGCGAATGTGTATTCTGTTCATGGTTAGGAAGGATTCCTTGTACTAATAAAAATATTATATGGAACTTTAATTATTATCTTTTAATATATTTTATATATTGAAATTAAAAAAAATCATATATATGATACTTTATCTTTTAAAAATAAATATTAAATTTTTACTATTGTAATAAAAAGTGATATATAAATATATAATAGAAGATCTGAATCCTTGGAAGATCAAAGGAAAATGTAATTTCTATTTTGCCAAATTTAGGAAAGAGTGCGAATTAGAAATTATGATTAATTAATTTAGGCACTTTATTTATTCATTTATGAGGTCCAGGTTTAAATATAACTGCAATATTGCTTTTGTGGTTTGGTACAATATGTGGAATCCAAAGCACTAATAATTGGTGTAGACAAACTCTCATGAATTTCTGACAATTCTTTGAACATAGTATGAGGACATAGCATATGCATAGCTTCATATTTCCAGAGCACAAACACTTGTTGTGTGAAAGTGAAAGGAGAAAGTGATTTACATGAATTTCTAGCTAAAATTTTAATTTTTAATTTTAAAAAAATTATGTAATTTGTTCTATGAGGTTTGAATAATAATGAATTCTACTAATTTATTAAATGTCAAAATTGTATGTAACATAATTTTCTTTCATCCTTTTTATAAAGTTATTGCCATCATTTATGAGTATCAAAATTAATATTTTTTTCTTTAAAATATGAAGAGAATGAAATTTGAAATTTTATAGACAACTTATTCATTTATTAATTGAGAAAAAAAAGAAAAAGAAAAAAGAAAGAAGAAGAGGTTGAAGAGATAGAATGATAGGATCTGATTGGATACTTAATTTTCTACTTCTATTTTTCATCCATCAATAAGTAAAATATATGTATCAATTGAAATTTATTTTTTTTTCAAAAATAAAAAAAAATTGATATATCACTTATTAGATGAATGTTTTAATTTGATTTTCATTAGAAAAAAATAAACTTCAATTTAAATATACAATTTTATATTAAATGACACCAAAACAGATGATATAATATCATGCACTTAGTATTATTGAGTATTTGAGATGATGAACTCAATGAACAATTATTGGTGCCACTGACACATGAATTTTGCAAAGACAAGAGAACAAGAGAGGGACACACAATAACTAGTTTAGTTTGACACAAAAAAGTGCAAGTTTAGGGCCAACTCTTGCTCTTCCTGTTCTTGTCCTTTTCTTGTTTCCAATATAAAGAATTGGGTCCATCACACATTTATGAATTTCTGAGCGAAGATGAGAATCTCTGCTATTCCCTTTCATTCATTCGTCAAAAAATTATAAATAGTTATCGTTATTTTATTTATTTCATGATATTATAAATCGTTTTATATACATCAATATATATATATATTTAATATGTTATTTTTATTATTGGCTTTCATTTAATATCATTTTATATTTATTTTTTAAAAAATATAATAATAATAATTATAAATAAGAGTGATAAAAGAAATTTTAAATATAATATATATTTATTATTTTTTAATTTATACAAAACTACCTGTAATAATTTTTATTGTGAAACAAAAGAAGTATCATATATATATATATATATATATATATTTATATAGATAGATAGATAGAGTGCACTAGTGCATTATGAAATATACTATATATACATTTATAAGGATTAAATTTTTGTTAACCATGTGAATATACATATAGCGATGTGCTCTATATCATTACTTATATAATTAAAATAAACTTTAAAATAATAAAGTATTGTGAAAAAGGTAAATATATTGGGAACTATATATTTTTTTTTAAAAAAGATTCTCGATATTTATATATAAAAGAACAAAAATTAATATAAAATTCTCAAGAAATTAATTATTGACAATAATGATTACATCATGATTAAATATGGTTGAAGAAAGAAAAATGTTGCACACTATCCCATTTTAACATGCCTTTCCAGAATCAAATGGATTTTATTGACTGAGTAAGCAATCTATCTTTGGAATCATCCAAGTCTTTCTTTTTTCTTCTTTGTAAACTTATTATAACTTCTCATTATATGAACTAAACTAGACGTAATTGTCATCTAGTGATGAGACAAACAAAGCGTTTCCATGCCGTTTGGACATTTTCCGAAGCCCCCGGTGTCATTGCCAATTATGACTTCCTAATGAACTAAACAACCTTTCAATATATTTAGCTGAAGGAAAATTCTTGTACAAGAAAGAAAAAGCTCTCTCAATTCTGCACTTGACAGGCACCATGTAGATAAGAATTATTATCAATCTGTTTGGTGGGGTGGGAAAAGAGAATGATGCATGGCTTGAAGGTGAAGGAAGACTTGAGAATTGCCAGCCAATGCCATGACCCTTTTTGTTCCTTCCATGGTTCACATATAACAGACCAATACATATGTATCGACCGGCTGGGGCTGCTTGGCTTATCCTGAAACATGTCACTTGGTCCATTGCTCTTTGGGGCCACTCTGTTCATATTCATGATCATATTTGCAGTGGCTATAAATAGTGTTGTCCTATTAAAAGTACATTTTTTTAATGGATATAATTTTAATTGTTTGATTTGAAGATTTAATGCAAGTTCACTTCCAATAGGTGGTACCAATTAAGGTTAACACACTTACCTCTCATCCTTTTTCACTTAGTCTATGCCTTGAAAGCAACAACACTTGGATAAGTTTAAGAATAATAATAATTAGTTAAGTTACTTTAGATGTAATTTCTATCATTCAAGCATGTTAAGAATTTGTTTTTAAGTGAAGTTAGGTTAATAGAATTGAATGTTTTATTTTTTTAAAATTTATTAAAAAGGTTTGATTTAATTCATTTTCAACTTAACAATATCATTAATTCTTTTGTAAAATTTTTTTTTACTAATTATGGAAATAATATGCATTCAATTCCAATCGGCTTTAAATAAAAATAGAAACATTAAATCTTGAATAAAGGGGGTAATCTTGCATTAGAATGTGTGCCTTTTGTTTTCTTTAGAGAGGGGAATTGCTTGTTACCACTTGAATAATTGAAAAGGTTGAGGACCAGATCGAGTATTGTTCTATACATTTACATGGTGTACATAGAAGTGGTGGCAGTGGTATGATTAGGGTATTATTATTAATAATGAAAACAGAATTTCTAATCAAGCAAAGAACCTATAGCTAGGAGAGATATACATCATGATTGATCTCAAATAAGTAAGTGCCATTTATTGCTAAGAATTCATCAAACATCGATCTGCATTCAACTTCTATAGTCTCTCTGGCTGTCTCTCTCTCTCTCTCTCTATATATATATATATATATATATATATATATGAAATAATTTGATTTCCTTAGATGATCATTGTTTCCAAGTACTTTACGTAATAGTTAGCCTACCATTCTTTTGTTTTTTTTTTGCGATTACCTTGTTGGCCAAGGAATTTTGAACTCAATAACGCTAGCTGGGTTCGAAAATCACAAGTGATCATCAACTTGTACTTCTCCTTCGTCTTCTGGTACTCTTCGTCTCCTCGATCGGTCCCGACTATTATTATTATATATCTATACATGGAATTGGTTCTCCATTTTACCTATAGATCTCTTCCATGTGCAGAGAAAAAAATTATATATAACTGGTCAAACTCAGAACTGGTAGCGGAGTGATATTTCTAAGTGCAGGAGATAACTAAGTATGAGAATTCCTATGTATAACGCTAGCTACTAGTATTATAGTATTACCCTTAAGCGGAATGAAACTAATTAATATTGGCTCATATTTCCAAGAACAAATCAAGAATCAAAGTTCTGGTGGAGATGGTAGAGAAACTAATTAGTGAATTTATTAAAGAATCCTAAGGATATACATGTTTGTGAATTTTTTTATTAATTAATTTCTAATTCATAGGCGTTAGTATAAAGTCAAGAAAGAATGCATGACCTGTGAAGCAATGCTTGCATCATGTATGTTGTGTAAGTGGCGAATAAGGTCCAGCTCAGCCTACTAGCTTTTATTGCTTTGTTTCGTATGTGATGAAGGGCGAAGGAGAGATATTCAATTTACATTTATAATTATTTTAATTTTATTTGGATGAGGTAGTGAGAAAGTAAATATGAAATTTTTTTTTATTAGATTAAAAAGTAAAAGGGGCAGACAAGTATCCATTTGAATAAATAAACATTATCATTATGATTTTTTTAATTAATGTCTTTACTTTTTATATTTGTATAAATAACAATTTTAAATGATTTTAAAAAAAAACTATGATGCTAATTTATAATTGTAATAAATTATGATGATTGTATCAATATTAAATCAAATTTTTTTAAAAATATAATATTAATACTATTATTCAAAAGAAAAAGTGAATCAACTGTTAGCACCCTTTAAACATGTACAGTTGGGAAGTTCATGCATGAAAAACCACCTCTGAAAACAATTCGCAAGGAGATCAAGACAATCAGCATCAAAGGAGAATGCACTATAGGCTTTATTGATGCAAGGCACATGTTAATCATCGTGACTTAATAGGAGGATTATTGTTGACTTTGGGAATTTGGATACTGAATGGAATCTCTGTGAGATTCGTAAATGGTCGCCATTCTTTCATGTAAAGGAACGTTCCATTGTGCCTGCCTGGATATCCTTTCTAGATCTTTCGGTTCAACTATTTCAAAAGGAAATATTCCTTCTGTTGGGAAAATAGGATAATTTTCCCTTTGAATAGATCCGTGTATACGAAGAGAACAATACACGTAAATAGTAAACCCGACAAATAATATTGAATACTATACTATAATTGAAAAGAAACACCAAAAATAAATGCGGAATCCAAAGAGATAAAGAAAGAGCACACCAAGAAATTTGATAACGGAGTTCGGCCCAATTGACCTAATCTCCGAGCACCCTTAAGCGATCTGCTTTTATTGATATGTGGAAGAAGATATACAATTGAGGATGATTAGAATGCAAGGGGAAGGGGTTATTTATAACTACCAAACTTTTTCTAATCCCAACCGATTTAGGAATAGTTCTACCAGAACTCCCCTATTTTCTAATCCCAAAAGATATGGGAATAGTTCTACTAGAACTCTTCTATTTTCTAATCCCAACCGATGTAGGAATAGTTCTACCAAAACTCTTCTATTTTCTAATCCCAACCGATGTGGGATTAGATTTGTGCCACACCAACACCTTCCCCTTAAGGGAGGCCACAAATGGACCTCCTCCTCCAGGTATCGATCAAAGGAAACCTAGAGAGTTATGAAATTACCTTCTGATGATTTCGGAATTCTATAGGCATATAACCATCTACAGGAGTCTCAGACTATTGTCTCTATCCTTTCACATGAACGATTACCTTTGCGTTGTCACATGAACAAGGTTCAGGGACTTGGTAAGATTGAATTGTTTTTCTCTCACGGTTTTTTTTTAACATTCTCAAGTGTTATCTCATTTTAATCAGACTATCTAATCCAAAAAACAAGGCTTGGAGAAAAAGATAAAATAACCCTAGAAGACTTCATGATAATAAATTTGAATACTCATTTGAATTCAAACTAGCAACTTATCAAAGAGACACCAAAATTAACATGAAAAATTATGATTTAATACATAATTAACTCTTAATTACATTTTGGGTTTTATATCTATTTGTAAATTTGCCTAAACAAGTTTCGCTAATTACGTTCAAGTTCCCAAATGTAATATTGCAGCTTAAGCAATACGTTTTGAATGCTTGACCCAAAAGGTATTCTTAAAATTGGTCTTTGACATAAACAACATTTACTGCATTATACAATGAGCGGTGTCTAGCAACACATCATTGTAAACCAATTAAAGAGAATGTCAATGACAAAACAAAACCTTCTATGATAAGCACATGTCTTAATCTCTTTATCCAATAAGTCATAATTGAACACTGATGTGATTCTTGCTTTTGTGAAGAAATCAAACAAACACACAAACCACACCAAGAAGAAAGGAGTTCATATATGGTTTATTTTTGGATTAGGTAAAGTGATACATGAAATGGATTCTCATCAACCACCCTCTTGATTTGGAAGACTAATCAACACCCTAATCCCTTAGTAATTGATTGCC